>JAZKJV010009362.1:0-366099 GCA_037367405.1 Ottelia alismoides
GTGATAAGCAGAACTCATCTTCAGCTTTGTCTGTAGTTCTGACATGAACTGATGCCAATAGTGCGATGTAAATCTTGAATCCCTGTCAGACACCACCTCTCGTGGTATACCATGTAGCCTAATGATATTATGTACATAGAGCTTGGCCAATTTGGATGTAGTGTAAGTCGTGTTGACAGGTATGAAATGGGCTGACTTGGTCAACCTATCAACAATGACCCAAATGAAATCATGGTCACCCGGTGTCTTCGATAGACCTGTGACGAAATCCATAGAAATGCTCTCCCACTTCCACTCGGGAATGGAAAGAGGCTGCAGTAATCCTGGTGGTCTTCTGTGCTCGGCCTTGACCATCTGACAGGTCATGCATCTGCTAACATGTTGCGTCACATCGCGCTTCATTCCATCCCACCAGAAATGTCGACGCAGATCACGGTACATCTTTATATTGCCTGGATGGATAGACAATCGTGAACTGCGTGCCTCATCAAGTATGTCTCAGCGAAGCTGCTCGTCATTGGGTACAACGACCCATCCTGCCTTCCATAAAATAGACTCCATCACAACAAAATCATCAAATTCGTCTTTGACGGCACGCATGTATTTATCTCGTATCCACGGATCTGTCTTCCGGCCCTCTACAATACGATCCCAAAGACTACTGTATCGTGGAGGCACAGTTGTAGAAATGGATGCGCTCTCCTGAGGATGCCAATCGGTCAAAGCGGCAAGCGTATCCCATGTATATAACCAGTTCGTCGTACCATCAGCATGCGCTCTCCTGCTAAGTGCATCAGCAACTACGTTTACCTTACCGGGATGGTAAGAGATCGTGTAATCATAATCCTTCAGTAGCTCGAGCCATCTGTGTTGCTTCATGTTCAACTCCTTCTGATCAAAGATGTACTTCAGACTCTTGTGATCTGTGAAGATCTCAAAATTCACCCCATATAGATAGTGGCGTCAGATCTTTAAGGCGAAGACAACTGCTGCCAACTCTATGTCATGTGTGAGGTAGTTCCGCTCGTGTGGCCTCAACTGTCGTGATGCGTAAGCAATCACCTGTCCTCTCTGCATTAACACTGCTCCTAGACCTTCTCCAAATGCATCTGTGTATACTGCATAATCCTGAGTACCTGAAGGAAGAGCAAGAATATGCGTTGTAGTCAATCTCTCCTTCAGTGTCTGGAAGGCCTGCTCACATGAATCGTCTCAAATAAATAGGACTCCCTTCTGGCGTCAACCGTGTCAAATGGCGAACAATGCGTGAAAATCCGCTGACAAAGCGTCTGTAATATCCCGCTAATCCGAGGAAGCTATGAATCTGCGTAACAGTCTTGGGCTGCTCCCAAGACATAACTGCATCTATCTTCGCAGGATCAACTACGATGCCTGCTCCAGAAATAACATGCCCTAGAAATGAGACTTGAGATAATCAGAACTCACACTTGCTCAACTTGGCATATAGCTTGTGCTTCCACAATGTGTCTAAGACAATCCGTAGATCATTCGCATGATCCCATTCATTCCGTGAGTAAATGAGAACATCATCAATGAACACCACTACAAACTTGTCCAAGTATGGACGGAAGATCCTGTTCATCATATCCATGAAAGCCGCAGGTGCATTGGTGAGCCCAAACGGCATCGCCACAAACTCGTAGTGTCCATAGCGAGTCCCTGAAAGCGGTCTTTGAAATATCAGCCTCTCTAATCCTCAGCTGATGGTAACCTGACCAAAGATCGATCTTCGAGAAAATCGAAGATCCGTGGAGCTGGTCGAACAAATCATCGATACGTGGCAAAGGATAACGGTTTTCACCGTTCTCTTGTTCAGCTGCTTGTAATCGATGCACAGTCTCATGGATCCATCCTTCTTCTTCATAAATAGAACTAGAGCACCCCAAGGTGAAGTGCTCGGCCTCACGAATCCCAAGTCAAGTAACTCATGTAATTGCACCTTTAGCTCCTTCAACTCAGCTAGTGCCATGCGATATGGTGCCATAGAGATCGGTTGTGTATTTGGCAGCAATGTGATCTCGAACTCGATCTCTCTCTCAGGAGGTAATCCTAGTAGCTCATCAGGAAATATATCCGGATATTCTGATACTATTCGGAATCCTGAAGACAACTGTCTTCTTAAAACAATCAACAAGTGCATGATGAGCGGATAACCAATCCATGCCCAAAGTCAAGTCGAACTCATCAAGCTGCAGAAGTAGACAATCGGCGATCATCTCGTGACCGCCAACCAGTACGGGCAAGTGCCTGACTATCTGGGAAATGATAAACAACTGGCCACCTGGCCCTCGGATGTGATATAGGGAAGAAAGAGTCTCTGCGACTCTACCTAAAGAAGCAAGCAACCTCGAAGCAAGAAAAGAATGCGTCGCACCAGAATCAAATAGAAACATGGAAAGGTCGGCCCAAGACTGAGACCATACCTTTCACTACAGTAGCGGTTGAACGTGCATGTTCCTCAGTAACTACATGTAACTTCCCCTGCCTGGTTGGTGTGGCACTGGAACCTGCCACACTCTGCGTCTGTCTCTATTGTGTTCGTCTGAAGTTGGAGTTCCTGCCATGGAAACTCCCTGAACGCGGTGCCTGAGGCTGTGGCTGTGAAGGCTGTGTCTGTGGGCGAGGCTCATCAGAAGTCTGTAGGCATTGTGATCGATTAATGTCCCAACTCGTGACATCGGTAACATCGGACTGGTCGAGTAGATGGAGTGGTCGTGTCTACTCGCTGCGACCCAAATGGTTGAGCGGAATCTGTGCCACGTTCGGCAAGTACTCCTCCTAATGCAGTCGATGGAGAAGAGCGAGCACTGCCCGAAAATGATTTTTCTCTTCTTGGGATATACTATGAAAATTAATGAAATTTGTGACATCTGTGGTAATTGAATCTGAATGTCATATTTCCCTTCTCGGACTCACAACTAGTCGGAAGACAGTCGTTATCCAAGAACTTAATGCGATCCAAATTGAAATACTGCGAATGTGCGTATCGGGGTACTGATGAATCCACATTTCATCATCTCTATTCTATCATTTTGGCACCTAAAACCCTAGCAAATGCCTGTAAATAGCCTTAAATCAAGCATCTTAGCCTTCATGCATATGCATCTCAACAGTGTATAAATTACTGTAATTAAGGCCAAAATTATAGAATAAATAAAGAAAAGAAAAAGAATAAAATATTGTAAATATTTTATGACCCAAAACCCCCGAGACCTAGGCATCTTGATGAATAGGTCGACAAGGAATAAAGTAGGGGGAGATAAGGTCAGAAACACAGATAAAACACCTATACTTTTTATTCATTCCTTATTCATTTTGGGACCTATTTTTTGGTTCCACTTTTTATACATCAAATAAAGAAACTTTGTACATGAAAATTGTAGATAATTTCATAAAGAAAAAGACAAAATTGATTTCACAGAAAAGTCATGTACAGACAAAAAGATATGGTCTGAATAAGAATCCAAAATCCCAACTTCCCAGACCCGTATCTCACAAACGACAACTCCAAATGCAGTGTACTCACCTTTAATTGTATATAGAATAAAATAATCTATCCAATGGCGGTGGTTTCGCATTTGGCGGAGCTACGATTTGAAAGTTGACTTTTGGACCCTCATTGTATACTTGTACATATTAAAATATTCAATTTATTATTTATTCATTATTTATTCATTTTTTTTATTTTTATAATTTTGTAAATATTACTTATAATAATTGTGTGCATTAAAATCAGAATAAAATGTAAATAAAAATCAAAATAAAAATACTTGTATATACATTACCATGTATAATACCTATACACATACCTATAATATTACTACTTGTATTTTATTAAATACACAAAACATATCAGAAAAATAAAAGAAAAATAGATTTATGTATCTAAAAGTATTTTATAATTTTTGAAAATAATAAACAAAAAGAATAAAATTGAAAATACCAAAATAAAAATAAAAATATCAAAATACATAGGTAATATACCTATATAGGGTTAAAAATGTAACTTGTAAAAATATAAGTCATAAAAATAAATAAAAATCAGAATTAAATACTACATAAAATTTTGAACATTTTTTATTTTATAACTTTTATTTAATTCGGCCTTTTATTATTTTAAATTGAATTAAACATTAATTCAGGGTTTTTCCCTGGTTGGTCCACGTGGACCAACCAGGAGCGCCAGGACTGTTGACCTCGGTCAACAGTCTGACCTACCCCTGTAGCCCATGTCAGACCTCGTTTTTGGGCCATCTTTTTGGCTTTTCCAGGTCGATTCTTTCATGTTTTCGTGATGATTTCTTCTGCAACATTGCTCACCAACCTTCTATCTCACTCGCCCAAGCTTAATCTTGGTCTTTGAACCCAAGATTTGCAAAATATTTCTTGATCTTTGGAGCACCTCAGTCAGGGGTCAAACCGCATAAAAACCAACCCCCCAACTTTGAATTCAAATCGAGTTCCCTTGGTCCACCCTTCAGCGTCTCTCTTGCGCTCCTGAGCTCCGTGGAGGTGACAGCTCCACCGCCGGCCCTTCAGCTGAGGCGCGCGAAGTCGAGGGAAGCTCCACCACCTCCGCCAAGTGACGGTGTCGAGGTACCCCTTTTTCCTCTGGCTCCGGCCATTGAGGGCTTGCCCACCTTCTTGTTTATCCCCTTAGGTTCCTGTTAGCTTAATCTTCGAAAACCCTAAAGAATCTCTAAGTTTAATCGCTCATTTCGCCCGTTCACGCATCATCGCCGGAGCGCAACTCCGGCCACCATCGACCACTCCACCTCGCGCTTAGATTAGGTCCTCGCGAGGCCCAGGCAATTTGCCCTGGGCCTTCTCACCACCTTTTGCAGGCACCTGGAGCATTCACAGCGCCTGGGGGCTCGGATTCGACCTCCGCCGGAGAAACCTGGAGCTTCGAGCTCCGCCGCCTTTGCAGCAGCACCTCAGAGCTTCTCCGGCGATTTTGAGAGCCCCAGACGCCAGAGCATCACCGCAGGAGTCTCCCGGACCTTCTTGGAGCAGCCCAGACAACCGGAGGCGCGTCAGCTCGCCGGAGGAACTTCGCCGCGTCGGAGTTCTTCCCTGTTCTTCCTCCGTGTGTCTCCACCGTCCGATCCTCGGCCCGCTCCAGATCAAGCCGCAGCCGTCAGATCTTGGCACGCTCCCACCGTCGATATCTTCGCCAGATCTGATCTCAGCCGCTGATCGCCGAACCGTCATCGCGCGGTTGTGCGTGCGCCACGTGGATAAGTGAGCGGCTCCCCACCGTTCGATCACGCACGAGGATAAGGCGTGGGTATTTTGCATCTCAACCCTCGTCATTTTTGCATTTAATATTTAGTATTTAAACTTGTATCCGTAGTTTAAATCTTTTGTAATATTTGCATAAACACCACCAGACTTTATTTATTTGCATTTAGGTCCTCGCCACGTCACCTCACGTGACCTGTACACGTGAGGTGGTGGGCATTTTGCAGAGGAACCCTCGGTTGTTTGTGTATTTAGTTTTAGTACCAAAACTTTGGCATTAGTGGTAATATTTCTGGTTATTTTGCAAGTAGGCCCCCAGTTTTTTGCGATATTACATTTTGGTCCCTCCCAGGCGCGTGCAGGTCACGCGCCCTGGTGGGTAAATTGCCAGGAGGCCCAGGCGTTTTATTAATTGTCTTTTAGTGCCAAAAATTGAATATAAAGTGTATATTTTTGTGGAAAATTGCATGTATGCCCCTGGATGTTTTGGATATTGCATTTACGCCCTGCCAGGCCTGATTATTAATTGGATGTTTGTTGTATTTATTTGAAATATCATTTTAACTCCAAAAATCCCACAAAAATAGACTTAAGCTCCTGTGCACCTATACTTTCACGCACCTATTTAGTTTTTGATTTTATTTTATTTTTTATATTTATTAAAAATCAAAAACTTGCTATTTGTGCACTGTCTAGCTTAGAAAATACCAAAAAAATATCAAAACACCTCTAAAAATTCCAAAAAAATTACCTAGTGTCTATTTTATTATCTTTTAGTGTCAGTCCAAAAATCATTAAAAATTTCAAAAGAAAAAAACAAAAAAATTAAAAACTCTTAAAAACTTCAAAAAAATATATAAAATAGAAGAAAAACCCAAAAATAGCAAACTCAGCTTCTGTTTTTTCCTTTATTTTGTTCTTTTCATTAGAAAAATAGTGTGAAAATTTGAGCTACTGTCTGATATTTTTAAATCTCATTTTTTGTCACAGCCAGCCCTATTTCCACTGTTTAGCCCCATTTCAGTCTTTAAAAATATCAAAAACACCTAGGAAAATCCCCAAAAATCACAAAAAACAGTAAAAAAAATATAAAAATTCCAAAAACATTTTATTTCTGAATTTTTGAGTATTTTTGTACATTTCTATAAATATTTTTTTGCTTGCCTTTTATTATATTGCCTTACTTTCCAAGATTGAAAAGAAAAAAAATATATAAAATATAAAATTAAAAATCAGAAAATTAAAAATCAAATACAAAATTTAAAAATTAAAAAAAATATATATTAAAAAAATTAAAAACCCACAAAAACATTTCTTTGTTCTCTTGCTTAGTGTAGACACATCACACACTCACACACTCGTGCATTCATTTGCTTGAGTTACACTGTTTGCTCCTGTGTTCGAACTCTCTGCATACTTGCCCTTTACATCATTTGTGCAGAGTTAAAAAATAAATTTTAACTCCACATTTATTTCTAATCATTGATTTTTTAGTGTGGGTTAATTGTTGATTTTAGTCAGATTTAGTGTGGTCAACACACCGACTGAGTTCACGCTTTGTGCTGAACTTAAGACCACCTATTTTTGGCCGAATCAAATGGCGCCGTTGCCGGGGAGCAACAGCTTGTAGTTCATTTTTACTTGATTGTGTGATTGTTTACCATAGCTTCACTTTCCACTTCTCACATTTTTGATATATCTTGTTGAGTTATCTTGACCATCTCTTTTTCTTGTCTTCTTGCGAGGGACCGCGGAGTGAGGCGGACCACCTAGGCGATTCGACGCAACCTTGGGACGTGGAGCCGGCTGTTCTTTAGCCAAGCCGGCAGGAGAGAGCAAAGGAGTGAGAGAGAGAGTGTTAGATTAGTTTTCATTCATTTTTAGTGAGAGAGTGAACTTATTTAATTTGTAATAATACAGGTACCTTGGACTTGGACACTTAGACATTCGGGCCTAATTTCCGGGTGTCTGTTCACCCGGGGGCTCACCGCCGTTTTGACCGCGTTTTCATCGCTTGTCATTTTCCGGTTTTGTTTTCATTTTTCACTTTATTTTGTGGATTGAGCTCTTAGTTCTAGGACTGCTTGACTCGATTAGATTTAGGTCCAAACACTTAACAATCTTTGCATGCACCTATAGATTCGTATTTGGACTTAGAATAATCAAACAGTTAGCGAGTAGCTTCCAAATCCACGCGCCGCGAGCTCACACCCGAACAAGCGCTTTCTCCTACTCCAAATGTGTTGGGCAGAGGAGGGGTGAGCCAAGACCGGACACTCGGATTAGAAGCTATTAGCTAGCCTGTGGTTCTTCACGCTAGCAGTTGCCTGTACTAGGACGATTTCCACCTTGCATTCGCCATATAGATTAGGTTTAAAAATTCTGCTTTGCATCCCGCATGGAGAGAGCTGGGATTCGCTGTAAGTCTTCTAACTTTGCACCGCATCATCTAGGCACAAAGGTGAGATTTCCACCTTGGTGTCGACTTGCACGGCTTTTCCGACTCTTTTCTCCCTCTGTTTTTGGACAAAGTAGGATAAAGAAAAAAATACAAAAACGGTAGGCGCTTGTTTGAATTTGACTCAAAAGAAGCGATAACACCAAAAAAATTAAAAAAGGGACTGCTAAAGAAAACTTGACCAAAATAAAATTGGTAATCGGATTCATTGCTTGGGGAGAGTAACACCCTCACTTGTTTTCAGGTTGCATAGGAAGGTTTCCTTCCCAGTGAGGTGAGCGCTTCGTAAGGATTAGAGCCCAAAACCCAACTTGTGGCTGCCTTGTGTATCGCCTGGATTTCCGAAGTATTGGCGCTACTATCGTACGTAGTCGAGTAGGATTTGGTCGCCATTGGTGACTCTCTATTGTGAGAGCACCGACCTTGTCCGAAGTACCGAGCCTAGGCCACGCCTTCACGGGTGTGTCTGTCTCACCGGCTGCGTCCGAGTAGGATCTTGCACGCTCACGGGTGATTCGTTGCGAGCGAGGTCCGAAGTATCGGTTTCGCCTATCGGCTTCCTCCCTCTTTTCTTTGGCTGAGTAGGGATCCAGGAAGGGTTACAAGGACCTTAAAAAGCGCAAGTTACAGGTTACACAGGAGGAGGACAAGTACGGGGACACTGTCCTGGCAGTACTCTCTCTCCTATAGGCGTAGCGCTCTAAGGGACTCGTGAAAAGATTAATACCTGAAAAACAAGCTAAAACTGACAAGATAAAAGCCGAACCTTCACGGCTTCACGAGTTGAGTTGGTGAACTTACCCTTGCTTTGAGTTTGATTGTTAGATTTATTAAGGTCAAGATCAAAAACACCGCACAATTGTGCACATTTTTTGTTGCATCTCATTTTCTCTTCTTTTCTCTTGCATTGCCCCCACTCTTTCCAAATAATCAAGATGATGGGACGGAGATCTCTTAGGCCGACCTTGTCAGCACCGCTATCCAGCACTCCTCCTTATTCATCTAGGAACAACTCGGAGAGTCCGCTCTCCGAGCCTGAGTTCACATCCACCCTGTTCCCCCTCGACCACCCTTCCCATTCTCCTTCCCTCAGTCCAATTGTATCAGAATTCAGTGCATCACAGAGTTCAGCACATTCAACAGCACCTGAAATGGCCTCTTTTGCATTTTCAGAGAATCAAGCAATGGCAGACAGAGGCGAGCACCAAGATGATCACGATCACCCTTCGTTCATTATTGATCAAGCAGCCATCAACAATTCATTGCTAGCGTCCCTGGAGAATATGCAGAGACAGATCCGTGACCAGGGCACATTCATGGGTGATCTTATGAGGGAGATTGCACATCTGAGAGAGAACAGACCTGGAGGAGGCGGTGGCGGAGAAGGAGGAGGACCCGATGCAGGAGGAGGCGACCCAGACGGTGAGCGACTGCCACAGACCATCATGAGGGAACTGCACAACCCAGCTTCATCCCTCACTCACCGGTGGATCAGACTCCCACCAATCCATGGAGACTTCGAGCTTCGGCACAACACGATTCAGATGCTACCCAAATTCCATGGGTTGCCGACCGAAGAGCCGCACCTCCATCTCCAAGAGTTCGAAATGATATGCAGCACCATCCACGATCGGTTGTTGACCGAGGACACTATCAAGATGATCGCCTTCCCATTCTCATTGGTTGATCGAGCCGCATATTGGCTCAAGCATTTAGGGCGATTTGTCGACACTTGGGCAGACCTCCGGTCCGTATATTTGAAGAAATACTATCCTCTCGGCCGGACAAACGCAGCTCGAGCCATGATCAGCAATTTCACCATGATCCCAAATGAACAGTTCCATGAAGCAT
This sequence comes from Ottelia alismoides, assembly GCA_037367405.1. Taxonomy (NCBI): domain Eukaryota; kingdom Viridiplantae; phylum Streptophyta; class Magnoliopsida; order Alismatales; family Hydrocharitaceae; genus Ottelia; species Ottelia alismoides. The sequence goes on from JAZKJV010009362.1 coordinate 9,575, forward strand.
GGGATCGTTTCAGAGAGCTCATAGACAGGTGTCCACATCACGACATCTCCAAGCCCCACCTGGTGCAGAGTTTCTTCTGTGGGCTGACACCGGAGCTGCAGGGGCTTGTGAACGCCTCTTGCGGTGGGTCATATTTCTTCAAGGGAGAAGACGACGTCTGGGCTATCTATGAAGGAATGGCAGAAAACTCCACAGTGATGACCCAGGCCAGAGTCTACACTCAGCAGAAGCCCCCGCAAGGAGCGGGATCATTTCAGAGGATCGCACGCATCGATGCCGGGCCCAGCACAACGTCGGTAGCCGCAGCCCAAGCCGAATCAGCCGCAGCCGACATGGGCATAATCAGTGAAAAGCTGGACCGCATGGAGATCCTCGAAAAGAAGCAGAACCAAGGTCTAGCCCAGATGGACCTTCTTACCAAGACAATGAGTGACCTGAAAACTCAGATTCTTTGTATTCAGGAGGCACAAGCCCATTCCCAACAGCCTCCCAGGTCACAGGTTGCTTCCAGCAGCAGCAATCCCAACCAGGCCTCCACCTCATACCGCCAGGTGAACCATATCCAGGCGGAGCCGATTCCATTGCTGCAGTACCATCCAGAGCAACCCGCCATCTCAGGAGACTCAGATGGTGGTGTATCAGCCGGAGCAGCCACTGGCAGTTCTTCCTCCACCCTCCTTCGAGCAGGAACCGTTGATGGAAGTCAACGGGATTTGGTATGACCGATACCCGCAGCCAGCGATTCGCAGGGATCACCCCGGATTCCGTTGGGGTAATGGTGGATCCTCATCCCAACAGCATTCCCCTGCTCAAGGGCAGCAGAACGGCCAGCCACAGCAACAACACCAGCAGCCCCAGTACAACCAGCCCCAGCAGTATCAGAGTGGTCCTCGTCCCGCCTATCAGGGACAGCAGTGGAGGCCGCGACAGCCGCCTCAGCATTCTTATCACCAGCCTCCCCTCAATTTCAGCAACAACACCAGCATCAGCCCCATTTCCAGCAAGGACAGTCATCCGGTTCTCAGGGTCCAGCCTACGAGAACCCAGCCCTTGATGATCTTGCCCGCTTGCTATCTGAACAGCGAGCATCTTTCAGGCAAGAAATGGATGAGTTCCGGCAGGAGATGCGGGACATTATCAAAGGCAAGGCCGCCATACCAGCTCAGATCGAACCAAACCCTAATAATTTCAAAAGAAAATCTGAGCAGGTAGAGTTCATAGAGGGTGCCTCTCCTAGTGACAATTTGAATGATATGTCTTCTTTTGTGAATGATGCTGATTTTGTGACTACTAGGAGCGGTAGGATACCAGCCGGCGGCGTCTCTTCTGAGCGACAACCCGATGCCGAACCAGGAGCGCCAGAGGAGCAGAGGAGCGGTACTGATGCCGCTGCAGATGATATTGAAGACGGTGGTGCTGATGCCACCAATGATGGAGTCCAGGACGACGGTGCTGATGCCGTCGTGATACCAGATGCAGACGGTGGTGCTGAAGCCACCATTTTGGGAGATGAACCAGAGCGCGGTGCTGATGCCGCGAAGACCGGTGCTAGTGGTGGTACTGAGGCCACCACATCTACTTTTGTTGAGCCCTCTTCTGTGATGTCACCACATTTTGTGTCTAGAGACTGTGAGAAGAAAAACAAAAACAAAAATATGAATAAAGGAAAGGTTCTGTTCAAATTGCGGATCCATATGTAATGAATGATGATGATTGTATGGATTCTCCATCTTCACAGGCACAGGGACCGATTCCAAGGCCTCCTTCTGAGGAGGCCCCTACCATCCCCTTCCCTGAGGCACTCCGCCGAGCGAAGGGGAATAAAAAAGAAAATCCCCAAAAAGAACCAACAGGTAGAGTTCGGCAACGAGATGATCGACAGATTTCATATTCAGCTGACTCTACGAGAAGCATTTGAGCATATCCCCTTCTTCAAGAAGAACTTGAAAGAAACAACTACTGTTCGAAGAAGGAAGAGGCACAGAGATCAAATCCATATGCTCACTCATGACACTTGCTGCGCCATTCAGAAAACATTGCCAGCCAAGCGACCAGACGCAGGAGCTCCTTATGTCAGATGCGAGATTTCAAGAGCAGCAGTTTGATCGTACTCTATTAGACAGCGGCTCTTCAATTAACCTTCTTCCGGCAGCCTTACTCAAGCAGTTCGAGTTTGGCCCCCTTCTTCGAAGCAGAACCATCCTTCAGTTTGCTGATAGGTCGATTAAGAGGCCGAAGGGGTTATTGAAAGACGTGGTCGTTACCATTCAGGGCCTGCAATTCCCCGTGGACTTCGTTGTGTTGGACATGGAGATCCCTGAATCGGTAACTGATGCCCCCATCATTCTCGGACGTCCATTCTTGGCCATAGCCAAGGCGATGACCGACCATGACAGTGGGAAGGTATGCTTTCGCGTAGAGGGCGAAACCATACAAATAGAGACGATCGAAGAGATCAGAGCCAGAGAGGCAGAATGCTCAGAGCAGTCCAGCGAAGCCGAGCAGATGACAGAGGAGGAGCTAGACATCCACCTGGTTTGTGATTTTGAGATGACTGATGATGAATCCAACTGGAAAGATCCCGTAGCCCCGACCCTCGCCTTGCCTACAGATTCACTGTATCTCAAGCTCATGGCAGTCGGAGCCAGGAGAGTTCATTCCTGGATGAGGATATCTCTGAGGCTGACAGTGTTGTGATGAGTGGTGCCGAGGCATTTCAATCTTGCTCATCATCTTCTGATCCCTCGGATTCAGACATTGACTGGGATGACTTTGATGATTATTTGCCTTGTCTGATTCCTTCTGAGCCGACATCCATGACAGAGTGCGAGCCAGTGCAGTTTATTGATGATCCATCAGGCCGCCCTTCGTCAGCGATTCATGCAGAGCGAGAGTTCTCCCATGCAGATTTGGTCGCCTTACACAGACATATCAGAAACCAGATCTGCCGCCTCCCAGTTGTCCAGAAAGGAAACCTCTGCCGCAGTCGATGAAGTACAGATTCCTTGCTGGAGAGCCAGAAATGCACCCAGTCATTATCTCAGCAGATTTGACTGGAGAGCAAGAATCTCGTCTGATGGAGGTTCTTGAAAGAAACCGCAAGGCAATCGGATGGAGTATAGCTGATCTCCAGGGGCTGAGCCCAAATCTTTGCTCTCACCACATTTATCTTGAGGATAACGCTAAGCCGTCGCGTGAGTTCCAGCGACGGCTGAACCCGAATCTTCGAGATGTAGTCATGAAAGAAATTTCCAAGTGGTGGAGCGCCGATTTCATCTATCCCATCTCCGACTCCAAATGGGTAAGTCCGTTACATGTGGTACCCAAGAAGACGGGTATCACTACAGTTGTCAATGAGTCTGGAGAGGAGATCGCTACCAGAGTACCAACTTCTTGGAGGGTCTGTGTGGACTACAGACGATTGAATGAGGCCACCAAGAAGGATCACTTCCCGCTTCCCTTCATTGATCAGATTATCGAGCGGTTAGCCGGGAAGAGCCATTACTGTTTTCTTGATGGGTACTCTGATATAATCAAGTGCCATTGCGCCCGAAGACCAGGAGAAAACGACATTCACCTGTCCGTTTGGGACTTATGCTTTCAGACGGATGCCCTTTGGTCTATGTAACGCTCCGGCGACATTCCAAAGGTGCATGTTGTCCATCTTCTCGGACATGGTGGGTGACTGTTTAGAGGTCTTCATGGATGACTTCTCGGTCTATGGCGACGGGTTCGACGCTTGTCTTGACTGCCTAGACCGTGTGCTGAAGCGCTGCATAGAGGTTAATCTAGTCTTATCCTGGGAGAAGAGTCATTTCATGATGACTCAGGGGACGGTCCTTGGTCATATCGTCTCCAACAGGGGCATGGAGGTCGATCCGGCTAAGGTGGACATCATCAGAAAACTCAATCCGCCGTCCAACTTGCGTCAGTTACGGTCTTTTCTGGGGCATGTCGGTTTCTACCGACGGTTCATTCAGGACTTCAGTCGAATTGCCCGACCGCTTACTGACTTGCTCACCAAAGACATCGAGTTTATTGTTAATGATAAGTGTCTTGCAGCATTTGAGACTCTCAAAAATATGGTTGTTTCAGCTCCTGTCCTTCCGCCACCCGATTGGTCTCTTCCATTCGAGATCATGACGGATGCCTCAGATTTTGCCGTTGGGGCTGTGCTCGGACAGAGGAGGGATGGTTTACCCTTTGCCATTCACTACGCCAGCCAGACTTTGGATGCCGCGCAGCGGAATTACACTGTAACTGAGAAAGAGATGCTGGCTGTAGTCTTCGCTCTTGATAAGTATCGATCATATATTCTCGGATCTAGAGTGACAATTTACACTGATCATACCGCCATCCGGTATTTAATGGCTAAGAAGGATGCCAAAGCACGTCTCACCAGATGGATCCTTCTACTCCAGGAATTTGATATTGAGATTAAGGACAAGCCTGGAGTCAAGAATGTGGTGGCGGATCATCTCTCCAGGATTGGAGAATCTTGAGGAATCTGAGCCCAGCGCACCTATAACAGAGACATTTCCAGATGAGGCGATATTGGCTGTCACCTCACTCCCGTGGTATGCTGACTTTGTAAACTATCTTGTTGCCAAGACAGTCCCTCAGGGTTGGCCCAGGCAGAAACTTGAGACCTTCCTAGCTAAGGCCAAGTTTTATCATTGGGAGGATCCCGTCCTTTATCATGAAGGAGGGGATAGTATCTGGAGGAGGTGCATTCCTCAAGAAGAGCAGCATAGCGTCCTCACATACTGCCACAAGCTTGAGGCAGGAGGACATCATTCTGGAAAAAGGACAGCACAGAAGGTGCTTCAATCCGGCCTATGGTGGCCTACTCTCTTCAAGGATTCTGATGAGTTCGTGAAGAGATGTACTGACTGTCAGAAAATGGGAACCTGCGGACAGAGAGACATGATGCCCATGCAACCCATTCACTTCTGTGAGGTTTTTGATGCATGGGGAATTGATTTCATGGGCCCATTTCCTAAGAGTCAGGGATTCGAGCATATTTTGCTCGCTGTAGATTATGTCAGCCGATGGGTTTGAGGCCATCCCCGCCCGAGCCGCAGATGCTAAAACCGTATGCAAATTTTTGAGGAGAAATATCATTTCACGGTTCGGAGTACCTAGAGTCTTGATTTCAGACGGGGGTCTCACTTCATCAATGACAAAGTCAGGGCCATTGCAGACGAGTTCGGCATTGACCATCGGGTTGCCACCCCTTATCACCCTCAGACTAATGGTCTTGCCGAAGTATCGAACAGGGAGATAAAGACTATCTTGCAGAAAGTGGTCCGCCCAGACCGAAAGGATTGGTCACAACTTTTGGACTCGGTCTTGTGGGCTTATCGGACTTCTTTCAAGAATCCATTGGGAACATCTCCCTTTCGTCTCGTTTATGGCAAGCCGTGCCATTGCCAGTGGAAATCAAGCACAAATCTTTTTGGGCAGTTACTGAGTTGCTTCTAGATCCCGAGAATATAGGAGAACAGAGAAGAGCAGATTTGGCAGCCCTGGAGGAATTGAGAGATACAGCCTTCTCCAACAGCCTACAGTACAAAGAGAAAGTGAAGACATGGCATGATTCGCATATCAGCCATAAACAGTTTGAGCCAGATCAGAGAGTATGGTTGTTTGATTCAAGGCTAAAGTTATTTCCAGGGAAATTGCAGAGCAAGTGGAAAGGACCGTATGTGGTCAGGAAGGTACATGACAATGGCAGCATCGACATATCCGAACCGTCATCTTCCTCTACCTTCCGCGTCAATGGTCAACGCCTGAAACTATATCTTGATCATGATCCGCCGACCATTGACGTTGCCCCCATTCTTCTGGTATGAGATGTGTCACTTAACTCTCATCATCTACATCTCATACATGATGATCAAGTCTATCTTCCGCTGTACAGATCCATCTGTTTATATCACTTTGTTTTCTGTTGATTTATTTTCTTCTTTTCTTCTTTTCTTCTTTCCTTTTCTATCGTCTTTGTCTATCAAAAAGGTGCCGCCCTTGTAGACAGTTTTCCATACTTAGGACGTACTTTGTCCTAAGTATAGGGGGGTTGGCACCCCGAGCGATTCTATTCTTTTCGATCCTCTCCATTGTCTCCTCTTTTGCCTATACTTAGGGATATCTTACCCTAAGTATAGGGGGAGACAATCTGAGTACGATCTGTTCATTCCCACCCTTGACCCTCCCTGCGTTGTGTACAGTCTGCTATACTTAGGATTATTTGATCCTAAGTATAGGGGGGACGGTCAACTTCTCATTCATTGATTCATTACTTCATTCCTTTATTCTTTAGATTTTCCTATACTTAGTACGAGTTATGTCTTCTCTTTTCTCTCCGATCTATGAGGACATAGCTCAAGCTAAGTATAGGGGGGTCGTATATACTGCGTATATACTTTAGCCATAACTCGTACTTTCGTATTTTCTCAATAATATAGCTAATAATTCTTTAATATTCATTAAGAATCCTTAATAAAAAGATTTGGTTATTCCTCAGACTATTTTTGTATTTACTGATTAATGAATCAGGTGAAATGTTTTTTTGCAAAATGTTTGAAAAATAGTTTGAAAATCTTTGTGAACATCTATTGAAAACTATTTTGAAAATATTTTGTTTCGTATTTTCAACCTGTGTGAAATTGTGTGGATTGCAAAATTTCTTTTCTTTGTGTGAAATAAAAATGTTTGAAAAATGATTTGAAAATGGTTTGAAAAATGGTTGCAAAATTGATTTGAAAAACCTATATATACTGTTTTGAAAGCCTTTGCAAAATGATTTTCAAATGTGTGTAAAATGTTTGTAAAAACTATTTTGGACTATAGTTTTCAAAAATTGTGTGAAAAGCTTGTGTCAAATAAGTTTGAGGAATAGTCACATCACACCAAAATCCACTATATGCATATATATGTATAAAATTGACCACTTACCCTTGTAAATTCTAAAATCCACTTCTTGTATATATAAAAAAAGGCACTCCCGTGTACATAGTTTTCACCTTGTTTTCAGCCAAAAACTTTTTGTTTTCAAAAATTCCCAAAAACATTGCAAAAATTAAAATCCAAAAACATTTGAAAAATCGTTTGAAAAATACAAAAAAATGCATTTGCATCTGCATGCATCATCTTTTCAAAAATCCATAAAAAGTTCAAAATCTTTGAAAATTGCATCACAAAAATATTTTCTGCATTGCATCGCATAGCATTCGCATTTTTCGGATTGAGTTTGATGGTTGAACGAGTATAAGTAAAATCCGAAGATTGGAGCTTGATTGGACCTTATAATCTACCTAATAACAGGAACCTTATAGGAACTGGGTTTGAGGTACTTCAGGTCTAGTTGACTTAATTCTTTGAGGATCACGGGACTTAGTTCAATGGATTCTTGACTGCATAAGTAGAGTATTTCGAAGCACACGCACGACTCTTGTTGATAATGACCTTACTTGGACACCTGCACCTTTCACATGGCTCAACTCAGTTGGAGTGATGAGGGGATTGGATTTGCCGGTATGAGACGCACACAAGTGGAAACATTTGTCCTCCTCTAGGGAGGGGAGTGCACCCCAACCCGTCCAGTGATTAGGAAGTCTAAAGACAGGAGGCTGTGGGTTGCGATAAAGCTTCAAAAGAGGGATAGTCTACTGGCTCATGAGGAAAAACTCCTTATGTAAATGCTGCTGTATATAGTATTCAAAAAAAAAAAAGAGAGAGAAAAAGTTCAGGCATGTACAAAAATAAAAGCCTGCAAAGTATGTACATATGTTGTAAAGTCAATAAGCAAGCTTGAGTTCCAAAGTCATATCATGTGAGCCTGCAGCAGGATGACTTGACTACACTGGTCTTGCATCCAAGGATAGGTAGCTACACTGGCTACCGTCCATTCTTCTCTTCACCCCCTCCTCTTGAGCTGGTTGCCACTTGAACTTAGAAGGGAATACCCCGCTCCTCGAGGATGGAGTTGCTGGATTGGGGAATCATTGGGTTGTCATACTGGAGAAGTCAGTTTCTTTGTCATTCTAGTTGGGGAGAGCCACCATCACTTACACTGTACAAGTCAGATTCATAGTCGTAAGGGTTTGCGTATGAGTTGAGATATTTCTGACCTGGCTATTGAGGAGACTTGGGCAGAGTTTTGTGATCCTCAAGGACTGTTGGATTTCAAACACGGTTCTCACTAAGGTTCCGCCCGCACTAAATTTCTAAAGGTCCGATTTAAGCTCCAAACTTTGATTTTGCGAAGACAAGTTTGATAATCAAATAAAATCCAAGTTCTTCTTTTTCTTTTCTTTCTTTCTCTTTTTGCACTTATTGCATAAGTGTTTGCTAGGGACTAGCAAAGGTAAAGTATAGGGGGATGATGAATCCACATTTCATCATCTCTATTCTATCATTTTGGCACCTAAAACCCTAGCAAATGCCTGTAAATAGCCTTAAATCAAGCATCTTAGCCTTCATGCATATGCATCTCAACAGTGTATAAATTACTGTAATTAAGGCCAAAATTATAGAATAAATAAAGAAAAGAAAAAGAATAAAATATTGTAAATATTTTATGACCCAAAACCCCCGAGACCTAGGCATCTTGATGAATAGGTCGACAAGGAATAAAGTAGGGGGAGATAAGGTCAGAAACACAGATAAAACACCTATACTTTTTATTCATTCCTTATTCATTTTGGGACCTATTTTTGGTTCCACTTTTTATACATCAAATAAAGAAACTTTGTACATGAAAATTGTAGATAATTTCATAAAGAAAAAGACAAAATTGATTTCACAGAAAAGTCATGTACAGACAAAAAGATATGGTCTGAATAAGAATCCAAAATCCCAACTTCCCAGACCCGTATCTCACAAACGACAACTCCAAATGCAGTGTACTCACCTTTAATTGTATATAGAATAAAATAATCTATCCAATGGCGGTGGTTTCGCATTTGGCGGAGCTACGGTTTGAAAGTTGACTTTTGGACCCTCATTGTATACTTGTACATATTAAAATATTCAATTTATTATTTATTCATTATTTATTCATTTTTTTTATTTTTATAATTTTGTAAATATTACTTATAATAATTGTGTGCATTAAAATCAGAATAAAATGTAAATAAAAATCAAAATAAAAATACTTGTATATACATTACCATGTATAATACCTATACACATACCTATAATATTACTACTTGTATTTTATTAAATACACAAAACATATCAGAAAAATAAAAGAAAAATAGATTTATGTATCTAAAAGTATTTTATAATTTTTGAAAATAATAAACAAAAAGAATAAAATTGAAAATACCAAAATAAAAATAAAAATATCAAAATACATAGGTAATATACCTATATAGGGTTAAAAATGTAACTTGTAAAAATATAAGTCATAAAAATAAATAAAAATCAGAATTAAATACTACATAAAATTTTGAACATTTTTTATTTTATAACTTTTATTTAATTCGGCCTTTTATTATTTTAAATTGAATTAATAAAACATTAATTCAGGGTTTTTCCTGGTTGGTCCACGTGGACCAACCAGGAGGCCAGGACTGTTGACCTCGGTCAACAGTCTGACCTACCCCTGTAGCCCATGTCAGACCTCGTTTTTGGGCCATCTTTTTGGCTTTTTCCAGGTCGATTCTTTCATGTTTTCGTGATGATTTCTTCTGCAACATTGCTCACCAACCTTCTATCTCACTCGCCCAAGCTTAATCTTGGTCTTTGAACCCAAGATTTGCAAAATATTTCTTGATCTTTGGAGCACCTCAGTCAGGGGTCAAACCGCATAAAACCAACCCCCCAACTTTGAATTCAAATCGAGTTCCCTTGGTCCACCCTTCAGCGTCTCTCTTGCGCTCCTGAGCTCCATGGAGGTGACAGCTCCACCGCCGGCCCTTCAGCTGAGGCGCGCGAAGTCGAGGGAAGCTCCACCACCTCCGCCAAGTGCCGGTGTCGAGGTACCCCTTTTTCCTCTGGCTCCGGCCATTGAGGGCTCGCCCCACCTTCTTGTTTATCCCCTTAGGTTCTTGTTAGCTTAATCTTCGAAAACCCTAAAGAATCTCTAAGTTTAATCGCTCATTTCGCCCGTTCACGCATCATCGCCGGAGCGCAACTCCGGCCACCATCGACCACTCCACCTCGCGCTTAGATTAGGTCCTCGCGAGGCCCAGGCAATTTGCCCTGGGCCTTCTCACCACCTTTTGCAGGCACCTGGAGCATCACAGCGCCTGGGGGCTCGGATTCGACCTCCGCCGGAGATACCTGGAGCTTCGAGCTCCGCCGCCTTTGCAGCAGCACCTCAGAGCTTCTCCGGCGATTTTGAGAGCCCCAGACGCCAGAGCATCACCGCAGGAGTCTCCCGGACCTTCTTGGAGCAGCCCAGACAACCGGAGGCGCGTCAGCTCGCCGGAGGAACTTCGCCGCGTCGGAGTTCTTCCCTGTTCTTCCTCCGTGTGTCTCCACCGTCCGATCCTCGGCCCGCTCCAGATCAAGCCGCAGCCGTCAGATCTTGGCACGCTCCCACCGTCGATATCTTCGCCAGATCTGATCTCAGCCGCTGATCGCCGAACCGTCATCGCGCGTTGTGCGTGCGCCACGTGGATAAGTGAGCGGCTCCCCACCGTTCGATCACGCACGAGGAGATAAGGCGTGGGTATTTTGCATCTCAACCCTCGTCATTTTTGCATTTAATATTTAGTATTTAAACTTGTATCTGTAGTTTAAATCTTTTGTAATATTTGCATAAACACCACCAGACTTTATTTATTTGCATTTAGGTCCTCGCCACGTCACCTCACGTGACCTGTACACGTGAGGTGGTGGGCATTTTGCAGAGGAACCCTCGGTTGTTTGTGTATTTAGTTTTAGTACCAAAACTTTGGCATTAAGTGTAATATTTCTGGTTATTTTGCAAGTAGGCCCCCAGATTTTTGCGATATTACATTTTGGTCCCTCCCAGGCGCGTGCAGGTCACGCGCCCTGGTGGGTAAATTGCCAGGAGGCCCAGGCGGTTTTATTAATTGTCTTTTAGTGCCAAAAATTGAATATAAAGTGTATATTTTTGTGGAAAATTGCATGTATGCCCCTGGATGTTTTGGATATTGCATTTACGCCCCTGCCAGGCCTGATTATTAATTGGATGTTTGTTGTATTTATTTGAAATATCATTTTAACTCCAAAAATCCCACAAAAATAGACTTAAGCTCCTGTGCACCTATACTTTCACGCCACCTATTTAGTTTTTGATTTTATTTTATTTTTATATTTATTAAAAATCAAAAACTTGCTATTTGTGCACTGTCTAGCTTAGAAAATACCAAAAAAATATCAAAACACCTCTAAAAATTCCAAAAAAATTACCTAGTGTCTATTTTATTATCTTTTAGTGTCAGTCCAAAAATCATTAAAAATTTCAAAAGAAAAACACAAAAAAAATTAAAAACTCTTAAAAACTTCAAAAAAATATATAAATTAGAAGAAAAACCCAAAAATAGCAAACTCAGCTTCTGTTTATCCTTTATTTTGTTCTTTTCATTAGAAAAATAGTGTGAAAATTTTGAGCTACTGTCTGATATTTTTAAATCTCATGTTTTGTCACAGCCAGCCCTATTTCCACTGTTTAGCCCCATTTCAGTCTTTAAAAATATCAAAAACACCTAGGAAAATCCCCAAAAATCACAAAAAACAGTAAAAAAAATATAAAAATTCCAAAAACATTTTATTTCTGAATTTTTGAGTATTTTTGTACATTTCTATAAATATTTTTGCTTGCCTTTTATTATATTGCCTTACTTTCCAATATTGAAAAGAAAAAAAATATATATAAAATATAAAAATCAGAAAATTAAAAATCAAATACAAAATTTAAAAATTAAAAAAAAAATATTTTAAAAAAAATAAAAACCCACAAAAACATTTCTTTGTTCTCTTGCTTAGTGTAGACACATCACACACTCACACACTCGTGCATTCATTTGCTTGAGTTACACGGTTTGCTCCCTGTGTTCGAACTCTCTGCATACTTGCCCTTTACATCATTTGTGCAGAGTTAAAAATAAATTTTAACTCCACATTTATTTCTAATCATTGATTTTTAGTGTGGGTTAATTGTTGATTTTAGTCAGATTTAGTGTGGTCAACACACCGACTGAGTTCACGCTTTGTGCTGAACTTAAGACCACCTATTTTTGGCCGAATCAGGTACCACTGCTCTGATACCAAAATTATGAAACCCCGAGGATCCGTGTACCCGTTAACACTACTTTTGCGGCATTTTATTCACATGAGATCACTCAAGTCGCAAAAAAACAAGGAAAAATTTTTGCGCGGTTATATTTCCACATGACATTCACATCTTCAAACATAACCATAAGAAAATAGAGACAATTAGCACCAGAAATTCATTTCATTAATTTCCATATAATTTTACAACATATACAATATCTGCTAATACATACAATATCCCAAAATATATCTGACTGAAAAGAAGAGAAGCATTATACATAATCAACCAACCAAAAACTGAGATAAAGTAAACCATACCGTCTAGTGTATACCATGTCTCCTTGAAGCATGAACAACTACTGATCAACAGGTTGTTTGCCTGCCAAAACATGTTTAGGAAAGAAGAGGCGTCAGCAGTTGCTGGTACCTCCCAAAATTTATAAAAATAAATAGACATTTAATATGTGCAAAAGCAAGCAAGTAGAAAGGTGGAACAAGTAAAATTTACATCTACTTGCGTAAGTAAAAAGGTTTTCAAGTTATTTGTAAGCATTCTCTTATGCTTGCCCATTAACCCAACATTTCCCATATATGACATATTTATATTGTAGTTGAATATTCATGAATGTATTAGTGTAAGTATATAACATCATTTTCTTCAGAGATCATATTTGTGAGTGATGATGGAAGAGTTTGAGATTGGAATGGTTTCTTGATTTATTTAGATTCTTAAGTCTAGCGGATAGTCTGTGGTCTTAGTTAGTATGCAACCTCACACTATGACTCTAAGACTTGGGGAATGTCTTAGGGTTGGGGTGCCTCCGTAGGCATGCGGTGTAGTATAAGCATCCTAACTAAGTTTCCAACACGTCCACTAGCTTAATGGGATTAGATTATAGTCGCTACCATTTTCTCAACTTTAATTGTAATCTTTTCAGATCTCAAGTGCAACTCTCTCAGATGTAACTCTAGATGTTATATATGGATGATCTAGATGTAAAATTGCCAAGACTGTTGGCGGAAGTAAAACTCAAGCGGTGAAGAAGCCTACAAATGGCTCTTCCGTCTCGCCCTCTAGTTGGAAGCGCGATCCAATAGAGGGATATGTCTACTCCCAAACTACGCCACTGAGACGGGTGAGAGAGACTTCCCGGAAAAGTCGCTCTAGAAAAACGGTCCGACTAGTACGGGCAACCGAACTCGTACGTAAAATTGAAAAACTGAGGATCCCCTGCCTGGATATCCTAAAATAAAGGATCAGCGGAATGGTCTAAAGTCGGGATCCCAACGAGGCGTAAAAATACTGCGAGCTCGCGTAAAAAATCAAAAAGGGACTGGGATCCTAGACCCGCGCGTTAAGCAGCCGCTGCCCTAACTGGGCTTCCTATCTCCCTCCCAGTTGAGGGTCACCGCGCCCTCGCACGGTTAGGTGTAAAGGTCACCATGACCGGCAACTAATAATTGATATTACAGAGTTGCTATCATTGTTAAATGATTTCTCAATTCTTTCCTAGTCTCTACTGTGATCAACTTAACAGGTCTTAACATGATCAATTTCCCAAAGACTAAACCTAACCATTTGTTTAGTTTGTAATTTAATCATCAAGCACCTTGAGTTGATTTGCATGCATAGTTACTCAGTGTATTAGGCAGTATTGAAGGCAAATTGTTGTGAACTCATGACATATGAAATCCACCTTCTACATGCCAAATAATTGCATATCTTACACCTTAAAGTATGTAGTTCATGGTAATTTAACATCGTATTATTGTACAACAAGGTAAAATTTGTGGAATGGATAATGTTCTATATTTAGTTTGTATTATGTCAATGCTACTTTAAGCCAAAAAACTATATTCAACACCATTCTAAAGAGATTAGATATAGTTGTCTCTTTACTTATAGCAATAAGATGTTCAAGTAAATATAGTTTGAAATCCATTCCTGATTTTTAAAATCAACCCTCTAATCCAAATGAGATTATATGGACACTTGTAAGTAATTTAAAGATGGGGAAAGACTCCTTTTAAAAGACATTAAATACAACTTTTATTACATGTAATTGTAGAAACCGTATCTACATGCCACTATTTCTATGTTGATGCTGTTAGCTCAATAGTTACATTCATGTGCTCACATCCTATAGGAATTTGAATATTTAATATTAAGATCTTTAACTTGAACCACTTTCATAGGTGTCTGGTCCCTGGAATCTAAAAAACTACAAATCATAGAATCTAAAAATTTCCATCAGAACCCAATCCCTTGTATATATAGTAATGGAACTTTAGTAGACATATATATTTATACATACACACCCTTAAAACGTATATTGAAATATAATATCTCCTGTAGCATATTTTTTTAATGGAGAGAATTTTAGATTTCGATCAAATATATATATATATACACACACACAGTAGCAGTAGAGAATCACAAATTTCAGTTTTAATCACCATATTTTTTAGCAACAGTAAATGCACCCATACCCTAAAATTTTAATGACGGTTCAGTCTTTTCCTCACAAATTCCATTCGTTTCTTGGAATTACTTTAACAATGATCTTCCAGATCTTGGTGAGCTTATAGCCACATTTAGTAATTGAAGTAGAATTTCTAAGGAATGTAGCACATTTGAAGATCAAATAAAGTTTATTTTAAACCAATGGCATGCTTTACAGAGAATGTATCTGTTCAGATTATGAGGTGAGAAGATAAATTTCCATACTTAACTCTTTTAAAAGGTATTTCAAGTTCTGCAGGTTATGGTGTTTCTTTCATGTAAAAGCCCCACCAAATTAGAATCCAGAACATGCAAGGTAAAATTTCAGAATCAAAATGTATCATAAGAATATATAATGCTTAGGTCAAACATTAAATGATGATGGGGGTCTTTGATACATGATTGGCAGCAAGGAGGAGGGATAGAGGTGGTACCTCTTTAGATTAAATTGACATGCAGTGGTTGATCTGAAACAAGGAGTAGAAAATGGGCTTGAAATGGAGTGGCAACAAGCTCCAACCTTTGCAAATGCTTCAGGGAAAAGAGGGAATTGCTGGAGAAGGAGGGCTGCAAGTGCCAGCAACAGAAATGGGTGCTGCAATTGGCAGCAGAAACATCCGAGAGGGGCTTTCTCGTTGGAAGCTTTGGGGCATTTTAAGGAAAAGGGAGGGTATTTATCACAATGAGGAGTATCTTTAGTGACTGCCACATGGAGGTAAAGAAATGTTGTGTTGTCTAGAGTAAAGAGGACCAAGTGGGGGGAAAAGATATTAAGCCATATGAAAATTGATGTACAGTAGTCTGCCGTTGCAGAAATTTTTTTTATCTTTAATTCACATATTTAAAGTTGACCTTAGGCGTACATCGGACTGCGGATTTCGACGCATGATATCTCAAATTGATCGTCTCAGAATGGCGGTCAATATGAGTATAATATTGATATACTTCCGATCGGGTTTTGAGTACCCGAAATTTTCGGATACGGTTTTTGTTTAAGATTAAATTTTGTGATTTAAAAATATCAAACGATGTCCGATTGACGAACGGTCAATTCCGTTGGTCTTGTTTTGTCAAATCGGATCTCATGACGGTCTCGGTTCATTTCGCAGTTTCCGAATTTGCGTCGCGGCTTTTTCACGGCACGCACTACGAAGCGACCGATTTTTGGTCGATTTCGCCCGAACGGCTTTTGATTCATGATCAATTGGTCGATTTAGGTTATCTAATGTTGTCCGATAACTTTATCGGGTTAATCGGACCATAATCGGGTCGAGTTCGGATTTGCGCGGATCCCGGATGTTACAGTATTGAATCATTTGACTCGCAAACACCTTCTTTGGAAATCCAACAAGAATTGTAGAGCAGGAGACGGAGACCCGTATTTTTGTTGGTGCATCTGCAGGGCATTGTTGAGGTTTCCCTATAGTTTTGTAGTTGTTATTCCTCTCCTTTCCAACTTTTTATTATCTAATAAAGAGACTTTGAGATCTTATTGTTATCTTTATGTGAACATTTATTTATCAATGGTAGTTTAAATTTTCTCGTGATTTTTTATTGTATGAATGATATATCATTCATGTTGTCTATAACTGTTATTTGGAAATTTTTGTGAATAGATGTTGAGATGCGCTACCGCTAAGGCGGGGTGTTATAATTAGTCACTTTGGGATTCATATTCTTGCCTTTACAACTGTTTCAAATAAGTTTGCATTTTTGGTATTTGATTTAACCCTAATAGGTGATCAAACATTGTTATCTTGGAACATAAGATTGAGCAATCAACTTTTGTCAATTGATTGATCAAAGCTGCCTTTGAGGCTTAAGGTGATCAATTAGCCCATAAACGTCTAATTCCCCTATCAAAACTATCCTTTTCGTAGTACACATGGGCTAAATAGTACGATTTCAAGTGAGTTTGGAAACAAGATAATGGGATCCATGGAGGGAAGAACAACCACAAATCAACGTCAACTCTTTTGTAAATTAATCCCAAATCAAATAAGCTAAACCATGTCAACAACAAGAGAAGGAGATTTACGCCATGCCTAATATCACAAGATAAGGCTCCATAATCAGTAGTTCATATGTCATAACAACTGACATCATGGTTGTGTTGGTGTGAGGTCCAATTTGCGTGCACTACTTTGGTTTTGTTGCGAGTAACAGGAGCAAACAAGCACAAATCAAACAAGCAAACACACGTTCACATTAATTTATGAGGTGCACCTTTAGCTGGGATACATCATTGGACAACGGCAATCCGTATCATTATATGTAAGAAGGGAGGATACATATGATACAAAGAACCCTAGCTATAGGACATCTATATGATACTCCATGTACAAAAATATCTCAACGACAAACAGATCCAACTACGGAAATAGAATTTTATTTTGGATCAAGGCGATGCCCCCGTACCTCTACAGAGGGGGCATACCTGCTCCTCTCTAGACCAACCCCCTCCCCCAGTCTCGCTGATCGGGAAATGAGACCCCCGTCCGGTATGACGGGTTTCACCGACCCTAATTGTGGAAGGTCTAGAAAAACGATTTTTCGACTGGGTTCAATAGAACAAATGATTAGGATTCAAAGCATATCAATAGGTTTCATGAACAAGTTTCCCACTAGTAGCTACAAATGGAGGAAAATGAGGTTTAGAGAAGAAGAAGCATTAAGTTATGTCTCTAGTTTAGCAAATGTCTCTTTTTGTTAGTATAAATACAGATCATGTGCACGTCCATATATGTACCTAAACCAAACCTGATTTGATGGTGTCCAATGATCCACGCTCAATAAAATGGTCATAACTTTCTCGTCTATTACTATCCAATTTATGTGAACTTGGGTGTGTTGGAATTAGGATGATGGTGTTTTTCAATGAGCCCTTATTCAAATATTTGAATACAATGTGTGAAATTTGGAAGATATGTGTTAGGCATTACCAGGGTCACTAGGTAGATATTCGTTTTTTACCAGGGTCACAAGTCTGGTTTTCTAGCGGTCAACATTATTGTATGCTCTCTATTTCAATGTAAAGATCCACTTACAACCAACCATAGAAGCCCATGTTGGGACAATAATCAAGCTTCATATGCCTTGATCCATAGTGACGTGTTACTGACTATCTTGTATAACTGCATGATATTTTGCGGGATCGTAACAACTGACAATCCAACCATAAACTTCTTAAAGCCCTCTACAAATACCATCGTCAAACATGCACTAAGAGAGGGTACATAGCACATGCATGCCTCATCTTCCGAAGTGTAGTAGGCTGGTCAAGATCCTCTAAATATGCCGTTTCATGTTCGATAATCTCTTGAGGAGCTGCACTCTCATCCTATATAGTCTCTTGCTATATAAAAATATCAACAATGCCATCAGTTGAAACCAAGTATTCATGATTTTCCTGGAGAGTGCTGGATGATGGGGAAGGCACATTAGCATGGGTTCTAGTAGTCGATCTATGAATGTACACATGAGACAAAGTCTAAACCATAGGAGGTATGGTAGGAGATAGAGTTGAAGGAGTAGATAGAATGTAATCCCCATCATCAGACTTAGAAGATGCCATCATGTCACAAGTGGGAGAAAAATACAGAATATGGTCAAAAAATGTGACATCAACAGTGACATAGGATTTTTTTCTTGACATGATCAAAGCACTGGTAATCTTTTTGGATCCACGAACAACCAACAAATGAGCATTTGTCAAACCTGGGAGAGCTTGTCAAGATCAAGAGTCAGGTGATGGACACGACTACACAACCAAAGATGTGAAGTATTAGAGAGAAGAGGTCCTTTTTGGGAAATGCAATAGAATAATAAACCTTTTCTCCTAATGGTGGCATATGATTAATGAGGTAGCAAACTGTGAGGATAATTCCGCATTAAGAGTTAGGACCATGACTCTTTATCAGAAGAGTCCTTCTAACATCTAAGAGGTGATGATGCTTGTACTTGATAACACCATTCTGCTAGGAAGTATAGGCATATGACATACGACGGAGAACCCCAAGGGACTTAAAGAATTAAGATAACTAACTAGTGTGAAATTCCAGAGCATCATATAGCGAACATATTTAACAATAGCAAAAAAAGATTATTTATTTCAATGATAAAAGTTTTCTTTTATGATCCGACCTTAGACTTTTTCTTAATCAGAAAGATGCAAGAAAGACTTGAAAAATCATCAACAACGACAAGATGGAATCTATATCCCCGGTGATCAGGAACACGACGAGGACCCCACATCAAAATGCAATAACTCAAATAAAGAATTACTGTTATGACTTTGACAATTGGGAAAATCGATATGATAATTCTTCCCAAGATGGAAAACCTTTTATTGGAACTGAACCGAGATGAAATCTGAGGGAGGACTCTACACAGCTTATGTAGCAATATGACCAAACCGAATGTGCCACAGGAATGGAGAAACTGGTCCAGTATGAGCAAAAAATCGAGAAAAGGAGAAGGAACAATTTGTAAAGATCCCCTGCTCACGTCCACATCCAATCACCCTACTCGTGAGTATGTCATGAAACATAAGAGAATAGGTACCAAAATGGCACAACAATTCAAATCCTTGGTAATATGATCAATAAACAATAAATTCATAGAAAATTCAGGTGTATCTAACACTTTTCTCATATATATGGAAGGTATCAACTGAATCTCTCAATGTCCTATAATAGGAGAGTGCAGTCCATTGGCAATGACTATAGATTGGCTAGGATGAATTATATTGTAAGATGTGAATTGTTCTCTATCACCATAGAGATGATGAGATGCTCTAAAATCCATGATTTACTATATTTTAATATTTGAAATGTCTGCACTGTGACAGGTGGTAAGGGCATAATCTATACCTGAGGTGCTGATGAATCTCCATTTCATCACCTTTATTATATCATTTGGCCTTAAAAACTCCAGCAAATGCATGTAAATAGCATCAATTCGTCTATAATAGCATTCGTTATTTATTATATTAAGTGTACATAAAATAAGGTTTTTAATGCCAAAATTATAGAATAAAGAGAAGAAAAGAAAAAGGAATAAAATATTACAAATATTTTATGATCCTAACCCCGAGACCAAGTCCAGAATGGAATTGGTCGACAAGGAATAAAGTAGGGGGAGATAAGAGCCAAAAATACAATAAATACCTCATTTATTTATTCATTCATTTATGCATTTTGACACCTATTTTGTATCTAAGTATTTATTTATCAAATAAAGAAACTTTGTACATAGAAGTTGTAGATAATAATGTGAATAAAAATACAAAATTGAGTTTGTACAAAAAGAATATACAGTGCACATTTTATACACAGAATAAAAAGCCAGAATCTCAACTTCACAGACCCATATCTTGCACATAAAAACTCAAAATCCATCAAAATCACCTTTAATTGTATATAACTTTTCAAGAGCTATTTAATAAAATTGGTTTCATAATTTTTAGAGTTCATCTGTGAAAGTTAGATTTTTAGCCCTCATTGTACATAATACCGATTAAAATGTTCATAATATTCATTATTCATTATTTTTATAAATTTGTATTTTTATAATTATGTAAATAATATACATAATACATGTACATATTGAAATTAAAAGAAAACCAAAAAGAAAACCTCTAATAAAATAAGTCTATGAAATACATAGACAAAAAATACCTATGTATTACTTGTATATAAATAAAAGGGGATTTCATTCTTTTATTCTTTATTCATCTATATTTTTATTAAATTGTAAATATTATCTATATTCTATTAAAAATATGAATCCAAAATAAAACCCAATAAAATTCATTAAATAATAAAAAGGTATATAAAATATAGGTAAAATACCTATAAGTATACCTACATAGTATATATACCTATTTAATTAAATATGCAAATAAGCTCATAAAAATTAAATAAAAATATATTCATACTCATAAAAATAATTTATAAATATATAAAATAAGAAAATAAAATAATAAAATAAAATATACAAAATAAAAAATAAATTGTACAAAATACATGTAAATATACCTATAAATACACCATTAAAATAAAATCATAATAAAATACATCAAAAAATAAATAAAAATCATAAATAAATACTACATTATTTAATAAACATTTTTTATTTTATAAGCAAAAAATAATAAAATCATTTATTATGTTAAATAAATTATTTTCGTATAAATACCTTTGTTTTGTCTTGTAGTGATCCTAGGTGGACCAATCAGGATGCGGCCCGAGTTGACCTCTGGTCAACTGTCCCATCTGGGACCTGGCGCATCAGAAACTATTTTTCCCGATTTTCTTGCCCTTTTCATGGGTGTCTCGTCCATCCATCACACTCGAATCCTTCATGAAAAATCTTCGTCCATCATTGTACAATCACGCCCATGTATTTATCCCCTTGTACATAGCTTGTAGCTCCGCCAATGGCCCGGTCAATAAGGGTGCGCAACCTGTTTTTAAATAAGAAACCTCCGCCTCCTACTTCCTTTTGGTCAGTCTTCTCCAATTCTTTTCCTCGTATTCGGTCCTGGAGGCATTCCTCGTGACAGGAGGAGGCCTCAGGCCCCTTGAATCGGTTGGAGGAGGAGGAGGAGGTTGCACCCAGGCGGCGCTCTGACGACCGTCCTGCTCCCTGGAGTTCTACCTAGGTTAGAGCTGCATCTTTTGATTATTTTAAGTAGATTTCGTCCCCTGCATTCCATTTATGCTGTTAATCTAGTGATTAGGTTAGTAGGATAGCGTAACAGAGGCCACCCGTAGTTCGTCGGAGCTCCGCTCCGGCGAACCTATTCACGGTGCTCCTGTCATTTTCCGACCTCGCCAACCACCCGCACTCCGTCCTCGTCGCTTCTACTTCATTCCAGGCACCTCCATCTCACTCAGATCCTCTTGGATCTGAGGATCGGGTCTCCAACTCTACCACCCTCACCGGAGACCTCTGTCGCGCTCATCTTCCACCCAACCCGACCAATAAACGCCCCCAGCCCCTCGTTTTGCTTGTGCGTGCCATCTTGCAGGTGCTGGGAGCCCTAGGGACCCGAGTAGGGTCGATTTTTGATGAGGAACCAGGGAACCAGGAGCTGCAAACCTCTCCGAGCTTTCCATCCATCGTCTGAGCTCCAGTGGACCTTCTAACGATGCCATCTGAAGCGGAGGACCCCCCAGCTTACTTTCACCCCTAGCTTGAGCTTCCCAGATGGCCGGAGGTTCTCAGAAGGACGGATCGAAACTCGTCTCAAGCGCGTTCTTGTTCTGTTCTTCCTGACCCCCTCGTGGTCGTTCGATCTGCTAGCCGCCTCCAGATGCAGCTCTGACCGTTGGATGATGCCGCCCCTCGACCGTCGGATCAACCCGGCTGATCTAATTCGTGCCATCAGCAGTGAACTTTCATCGCACCTCAGGAGGATGCCACGTGCTTAAGTGACCAAGATCTGACCGTCCGTCTACGCCTATGTTTGGGGTAATTTTCACTTGAGCCCGGGCATTTTTGTATTTAGTATTTAATCTTGTAAAATAAATGTAACGTTGTAAATTAAATGGGATTTGTGCTATTAGGCCCCTGTTGTTTCTTGTATTTACAAACTAGTCCCTCCCAGCCTCACGTGTAATCCCACGTGAGGTTGGGAATTTTGCATGTGCCCTCCTGGCGGTTTTTGTATATTACTAAATGATTCCAGAACATTAAATAAATGTTTTTTTTGTTGGTGAAATTGCAACGTAGCCCCAGTCATTTACTTTTATTGTATTTATGCCCCTACCAGGCTGTTTTGTTTTTATGTGTTTAATGTATTTATTAAAAATACCTAAGTTGCTCCTAAAAATCCACAAAAATTAGGAGAGATGCCTCCAGCCATGTTGATTCACGTCCACATTTTAACATGCATTTTTTGCATTTTATCTAACTTTTAAAATTCAAGTGGAGCCTAAATAATCATTGTCTAATTTATAAGATACCAAAAAAATATAAAAACATTTTGAAAAATTACAAAAATATTATATATGGTATATTTATATATATAGAGTCCAGAAAATGAAAAACCCTAAAAATAAGAAAAAGAAAAAATCAAAAATCAAAAAGCACCAAAATCCAAAAAATATATAAAAACCTTAGAAAAATCCCAAAAATATATTTTTCTAATTTATAATTATCTATATGTTATTATTTACATATTAAAATAATTTGGGTAATTTTGAGACTTATTTTATATTTTTAAAACCCAAATTATTTTCGGCCTATTTAATTAGTCCCATATTATGGACATTTTTGGAATTAAAAATATATAAAAATTAGGAAAATTCCAGAAAAATAACAAAAAATATAAAAATATAAAAAGATAAAAAATATTATATCTACATATTTTAGGTATTAATATATATACATACCTATATATGGTATATCTCTCTCTCTTCTCTTATATATATATATATATATCTTATATATATATATATATATATCTATATTATATAATTTAAAATATAAATAAATAAAAAATATAAAAAAATAAAAACATACAAAAACAATAAAGAAATGGACATGAATCATGAATTGAATAATTGCACATTCATTTCCACCACACAACTATTCGCCTCCCAGTGTTAGACTTCTACTTGTGCTTACACCTATACATATTTGCATGTAGAGTTATAATAAATTTCAACTCCACATTTTTGATATTAATTGCATATATTTCATTGTGGGTTAACTGTTGATTAACCGAGGATTTTTGAGCGGTCAATTCAGCGACTGGATCTCTCTCCTTGTGGGACTTCTAGACCCTCGAATTTCTGATGTTATCAAGTGGCGCCGTTGCCAGGGAGGCAACGGATTTTGTATGGTTGTTCATTCATTTATTCAATTCTTTGCTCATGTCCAGTGTGTATTTGATTAATTCATTTATTTGATAACTTATTGACATCATTGATTGATTGTTCCGGCCTCCTTCTTTCTTTGTCTTTGATGCGAGGGACCGCCAAGCGACGGAGGACCTCCTAAGAGGACCAATGCACTCGAGCGAGGCGAAGCCGGCTTTCGGACCTAGCCGGTAGGAGAGAGCATTAAAGACAGAGGGAGAAGAAATTTTGAAGATAGACTATATTTTTTATGCATTTTATTTTATTATGTATATTTAAGTGAGAGAGCAACGTAGAAACTTGTAATAATTGGACTCTCACAGGTACACTCTGACTCCCAAGGTCCATTGCCCGAGGGATTGTTCCCTTGGGGCCTCGACGGTTTTGATGTTTTTTCTTTTCTTTATTTTATTTTTATTATTTTGTGTGAATGATCCCTAGCTTAGGACTTGCTTGACCGAGTAAATTAGGTCCAAACACCTTAATATCTTGCATGTACCTATAGTACGCTTTGGACTTAGTTTAAACTTTAAAACAGTCGCCTCATCATCTTCGAGCCTTCGTGACGCGAGCCCACTCTGCCAAGCGCTGCTCCTGAACTCGATGTGTCGAGAGGAGGAGGGGTAAGCCTAGACCGGACTCCTGGATTGAAGATCGGTGACTGACTTGTGGTGCTTCACGATAATAGCAGTTACTATCCTAGGGTGATTTATTCGGCTTGCATTTGCATATAGCATAGATTTCAAACTCTGTTCTGCATCCCGCATGGAGAGAGCTGGAGGCACTGTAAGTTTTCTTACTTAGCATGCATCATCGATTTCTAACTTGCATGGCTTTTCTGACCTTCTCCCTCTGTTTTTGCCAACCTAGGATACTTGATGGAAATTGAAATCTCGATAGGCACATGCATTGAAAATACCCAAAAAAGTGATAACATAAATAAAACAGGGACTGCTAACTCCACTTAAACCTAAAAATAAAACATAATGGACTTTCTTGTCTTGGGGAGAGCAACCCCCTCATTGTATGCGTTTTAATTGCTCACGTACACACTAAGGACTAGAGCCCAAATCCCATCAAGCCTCCTAAGTGTTTGTACAACTTTGTGATTCTCACCTCACTCTAAAAATGAAAAGATAAATGATCGTCACCTGACGGTCTTCACAGTGTCGAGTAGGTGAATCGGGGGTTTGCCTTGTGTATTGAATGTGACTTGGAGTCCGTTACATTTTTTCATT
Source organism: Ottelia alismoides (assembly GCA_037367405.1). Taxonomy (NCBI): domain Eukaryota; kingdom Viridiplantae; phylum Streptophyta; class Magnoliopsida; order Alismatales; family Hydrocharitaceae; genus Ottelia; species Ottelia alismoides. The sequence continues at coordinate 34,435 of JAZKJV010009362.1, forward strand.
CATTATTAGAGTAGTCGGTCCCATCGTGTGAGTCATCTTTGAGTCTCTCTACCTCTCTTATATATATCTCTCTCTCCTCATCCGCATCGAGTCGTGATATTGGCGTTTGAGCTCAATCATTCTTCGCCAAGTCCTTCGTTTCCCTCTTCTTCACCACCTTCCTCGTAACCACCGTACCATCCCTATCTTCTCAGGTTCGAGGAGAGCATGCTCTTCGGACCACCATTTTGACGGTGTTCCCACCTTGTGTGGAACACCCAATTTTGTCTATGACCCGATCTTCTCGCCAACCCTCCTCATCCCCTCTGTATCACTTTTCTATTACCCGGGAATGCTGTGCACATCGATGAGGCCCGCATCGAGGATTTTATGATTACCTTGATTATTTGTGTAAGCCGGGCCAAAGATTGAGGATGCTGGGATGAGTGTGCCATGGGATTGTGATCAGATACATGCATGTTTTTTAGGTTATTTGATTTTGGGCACAAGCATAGGTGTGATGCATTATCGAGGAATTTTTTGTCTCACACATCGGATTGAGGGTGTGACGTATTTTGATGCTTCGATGAGGAATTCATGTGACCTGATTGATTGATCTACCCATTCCGTTCGGTCCGTCTGGATTTGGATTTTGGATTGACTATCTTGATATATACTTCATGATGACGGTGCCCCGAACCCCCATGAACCTCCTCATCTTCTTGATTGACCCATCCTTGATCTCCTGACTCTTTGATCCACCCATGGCACCTAGACGATTTCTGCCTAAATATTGTGCCATCTCAGCTGATTAGAGTAACTTGAGGGACTGTATTGTGATCGACCTGATTATTTGCTCCCTCACATGATCTTATGCCCTCCGGATGATTGAATGGTTGACTGCCCTTGAGGACCTGAGATCTTATGCCAGCATTCCCATGACCTACATTGATCTAGCTTGCATTACTCCCTGAGGATTATCTGCGGGAGAATGCGGCACTTTCTCGGACTTCGGTTTCATGCTCTCTTTTTTGGTCGCCATTGTGGTGGGACCCAGAACCGAGTCAAATGATATGCTCGATTGGCCTCCTCCTCTGCTTGCGTACCCGACTTGTCGGTACATGAGGCCAACTGTCTGATTGCTCTCCTTGACAGTCCTCGCAAGAACGAGCCTTGATATTCTAATTGATCATTGCCTAGTTCATAGCTCTCTGAGGGTTATCTGCGAGAGTCTATGACACATTTTAGCTCTCTTGGTCTCTTTTGCTGGTAGGCGGTCTGCCGTCTATCGAGGCCACATTTTCTGTGGGTCCGTCTGATGGACCCGGCTACTTCAAGCCCTTCTCTCTCCTTGACGACCCTTGCAAGGACGAGAGGTACTCTGATTATTCACTGTGTAGCTCACATCACTCCTCGAGGACCATCTGTGGAAGGATGTGACATTTTCTTTACGATTGGCTTCACTCACCTCTGGTCCCTCCATCTGTTGGGGCATGAAGCCGATTCATCTGATATGGACAGTCGGTCTCTCTTTCTGATTGTGCGCCCGATCTATTGGGGCACATGATTGACTTGGCCAGGCTCCTTTGAGTCCGCTTTCCTTGATGGTCCTCGCAAGGATGAGATCTTTTCTGATTATTCCTTGACTAGCTCGTAGCTCCCCGAGGGTTATCTGCGGGAGACTATGACATATTTCCGATCTGATTGGTCTCCTCTGTTGGTAGCTGACTTGTCGACTACTGAGACCATTATGTGGGTCCGTCTGATGTATCCGGCTCCTTCGAGCTCTTCTCTCTCCTTGACAACCCTCACAAGGTAGAGACACATTCTGACTATTCCTTGCCTAGATTGCATAAGTCCCCGAGGACTATCTGTGGGAGCATGCAACACTCTCTTTACGATCGGTTCCCCCTGCTGACTGTGTCTCCATTCTATTGGAGCACGGAATCGAGTCATCTGATATATATGATTTTGGTCCCATCCTGAGTTGCATATCCAATATGCAGATCATGGGACCCATCTGATCAGACTCCTTTGAGTCTGCTCGCCTTGACGGTCATCGCGAGGTTGAGCTCTTGATATCCGAGTATTCCATTACTATCTGGCAGCACGTTCCCCGAGGGTTGTCTGCGGGACGCTGCCACACTCTTTATACTCTCCGGTCTCTTCTGCTAGTGGTTGTTATATCACCTACCGAGACCGATACTGATGGATCACTGACGCCTTTGCGTCCGCTCGCCTTGACGACCTTCGCAAGGTCGAGTCTCTTTCTGCTTATTCGACGATTAGCATGTACTACTCCCCGAAGGTTATCCGCGGGAGGGTACATCACCTTGTAGGTATTCGGTTTCATTTTTGTTGTCTCCTGTCTATTGGAGAACGAAGCCGAGTCTTCTGAGTTGTGTACTCGGTCTCCTTCTAACTGTGTCTCCATTCTATTGGAGCACGGAGCCGATTTTCCTGATATGTGTACTTGGTCTCTTCTCTGATTGTTTATCCGATCCGCGGATCACGGGACCAAGTCTTCTGATCATGGTATGATCCCTGGCTCCTTTGAGCCTGCTCACCTTGACGACCCTCGCAGGGTTGAGCCATGTCTTGCGGTATTCGGTGTGTACCTATGATCTTCCTACCTCACGATCATCGGATACCATGGTGTCTCCTATTCTCTATCTTCCATATCTTTTTGAGACTCTGATTGACCGGAGGACTCTGTACTGTCCCTTCTTCCTCCCGGTCTTATGGTATCGGCTCTGTTTCCTCATGCTGACCCTACGAGCCGATTGATTGCCTCATGCTACCGAACCCCGTATCTATTTCATGATCTATTTCACCCCGGTAGCCGACACCCACCTGACTGCCTATCTGGGTGTCCTACATTGTCTAAGTGCATCACTGTTCTCATAGGGAGATGATGGCGCAAGAACGGTATCCACTTATCAGATTTTGTCCTGTACTTCACCAGTTCTTCACCGCTTGTATATATATGTTTTGTCTATTCCTTCTTTCTCCCGCATGTTATGTGTGCCCTAGATCTGTCGTCATATCTTTATGTCTACACTTAGGACGTACCTTGTCCTAAGTATAGGGGGGTACACACCGCGTTGTTCTTCCTCGTTCAGTTTCGTTACTCCTGTTGTTGCCTATACTCAGGGATATCTCACCCTAAGTATATGGGGAGTGATGCGTATATTCTCCACGATCTTTTCATCTATCTGTATATATCTATCTTTTTTTCTTTTATTCTTTTCTTTTTCATATTTCTTTATCAAAATAAAAGGTGTCGCCCCTTGTAGATAGTCTTCTGTACTTAGGACATACTTTGTCCTAAGTATAGGGGGGTGTACCCCTGATTTGTTAGTTCTTTGATCTGTTTATTCCCACCCTTGACCCTCCCTACATTGTGTGCAGTCTGCTATACTTAGGATTATTTGATCCTAAGTATAGGGGGAAGGTCATTTCCTTATTCATTTATCTTGTATTCTTTCATTTGTTATTCTTTTAGTCGTTGTGGTATAGGCTTTTCTATACTCGGTACGAGTTATGTCTTCTCTTTTCTCTTTGACCTATGAGGACATAGCTCATGCTAAGTATAGGGGGGTCGTATATACTCTGTATATACTTTAGCTATAACTCGTATTTTCGTATAATTATTAATAAATATGGCTACAAATATGATATAATTCATTGAAAATTAATAAATAATGCTTCTTATTCATCAGATTCTTTTTATATATGATTAATAAATCAGGTTAAAAATATTTTTTGCAAAATAATTTGAAAAATGGTGTGAACTGTTTGGAAAACTTTTTATAAAACATTTTCAACCTTTGTAAAAATATTTTGATTGCAAAAATTCGTATATTTGTGTGAAATAAAGGATTTGAAAACCTATTTGCAAATGGTTTTGAAAATATTTTGTAAAAATATTTTGAAAAATGTATATATATTGTTTGCAAAATCTTTGCAAAATAGCTTTCAAATGTTTGTAAATATTTGCAAAAATTATTTTGTACTATAGTTTTCAAAATGATTTTTAAATAAATTTGAGGAATAAAAGCATCATAAAAAATAAAATAAATCATAAATAAAATACATTAAATTCTTTATTAATTGTATATACACCTAAATAAATCACTTTGTTCAAACCTATAAATTAATTAAGTCTTGCAAAATAAAGCGGCACGCCCGTGTAAATAGATGTACATATTTTCGGTGCCAAAGTTCTTTTATTTGTAAATTCTTTGTTTTAAAAATTCCTCTCTTTGTTTTCAATTTTTTTGCAAAATTGCATATTTGTAAATGACATTTGCATAGCATTCATATTCTTTGATTGAGATTGATGATTGAACTAGTCCAATAAAGTCGAAGATTGGAGCTTAGTTGGACCTTACTGCACCTAACTGCACCGAAACCTTATGGGAACTAGGTTTAAGGTACTTTAGGTCTATTCAGACTTAATTCTTTGAGAAATCAGGGCTGGGTTCAAGTCACCTCAACTGACTAACTAGAACTTTTTGAGACACACGCATGACTCTTGTCGGTCGTGACCTAACTTGGACACTTGCACCTTTCACCTTGCTCAACTCAGTTGGAGTGGTGAGGGGGTTGGATTTGCCAGTCTGAGATGCACACGGGTGGAAACATTCATCCTTGTCTAGGGAGGGAAGTGCACCCCAACCTGGTCCAGTTTCAATGAAGTCGAATGACAGGAGAGTGTGGGTTGCAATAAAGCTTCAAAAGAGGGATAGTCTTCTGGCTCAAGAGGAAAAGTCCTTATGTAAATGCTGTTGTAAATAGTATGTTGAAAAAAAACTCCAAAAAAATGGACATGCTTGTAAATAAATAAAAATAAAAGTGTCTGCCGGAGCATGTAAATATGTTGTATAGAAAATAAGAAAGCTTGAGCATCAAAGTTATACCATGTGAGCCTGCAGCTGGATGACTTGACTACAATGGTCTTGCATCCAAGGATAGGTAGCTACACTGGCTACCGTCCATTCTTTTCTCCTCCTCCTCCTCTTGAGTTGGATGCCACTTGAACTTAGAAATGAATACCCCGCTCCTCGACGGTAGAGGGCTGGACTGGGGAATCATTGGGTTGTCATTCTGGAGAAGTCAGTTCCTTTGTCATTTCAGTTAGGGAGAGCCACCATCACTTACACCGTACAAGTCAGCTTCATAGTCATAAGGGTTTGTGTATGATGTAGGCTAGTTTCGACCTGACTATTGAGGAGATTTGAACCGAGCTCTGTGACTCTCGAAGGCTGTTGTGTTTTAAATTTGCTTCCCGACCAGGTTCCACACACAATTTCACACCAAGGTCTAACCTGAGCTCCAAATGTACAGATGAGTTTAATAATCATGATCAATTCAATTTATTCTTTGAATTCTTTATTTTTGCTTTTTCTTTTCTTCTTATTCTTTTTTTACTTATTGCATAAGTATTTGCTAGGGACTAGCAAAGGCAAGTATAGGGGGGTGATGAATCTCCATTTCATCACCTTTATTCTATCATTTTGGCCTTAAAACCCCAGCAAATCCATGTAAATAGCATTATTTCGTCTATAATAGCATTCGTTATTTTATTGTATTAAGTGTACATAAAATAAGGGTTTTAATGCCAAAATTATATAATAAAGAGAAGAAAAGAAAAAGGAATAAAATATTACAAATATTTTATGACCCTAACCCCGAGACCAAGTCCAGAATTGAATTGGTCGACAAGGAATAAAGTAGGGGGAGATAAGGGCCAAAAATACAATAAATACCCCATTTATTTATTCATTCATTTATGCATTTTGACACCTATTTTGTTATTGATTAAATAAAGAAACTTTGTGCATAGAAGTTGTAGATAATAATGTGAATAAAAATAAAAATTTAGTTTGTACAAAAAGAATATACAGTGTACATTTTATACACAGAATAAAAAGCCAGAATCTCAACTTCACAGACCCATATCTTGCACATAAAAACTCAAAATCCACCAAAATCACTTTAATTGTATATAACTTTTCAAGAGCTATTTAATAAAATTGGTTTCATAATTTTTGGAGTTCATCTGTGAAAGTTAGGTTTTTAGCCCTCATTGTACATAATACCGATTAAAATATTCATTATTCATTATTTTTATAAATTTGTATTTTTAGAATTCTGTAAATAATATACATAATACATGTACATATTGAAATTAAAAGAAAACCAAAAAGAAAACCTCTAATAAAATAAGTCTATGAAATACATAGACAAAAATACCTATGTATTACTTGTATATAAATAAAAGGGGATTTCATTCTTTTATTCTTTATTCATCTATATTTTTATTAAATTGTAAATATTATCTATATTCTATTAAAAATATGAATCCAAAATAAAACCCAATAAAATTCATTAAATAAATAAAAGGTATATAAAATATACGTAAAATACCTATAAGTATACCTACATAGTATATATACCTATTTATTTAAATATGCAAATAAGCTCATAAAAATTAAATAAAAATATATTCATACTCACAAAAATAATTTATAAATATATAAAATAATAAAATAAAATAATAAAATAAAATATACAAAATAAAAATTAAATTATACAAAATACATGTCAAAGAGTCAAAACAACCCAGCTTAACCGATCAGTACCTATAAATACACCATTAAAATAAACTCATAATAAAATACATCAAAAAAATAAATAAAAATCATAAATAAATACTACATTATTTAATAAACATTTTTTTATTTTATAAGCAAAAAATAATAAAATCATTTATTATGTTAAATAAATTATTTTCGTATAAATACCTCTGTTTTGTCCTGTAGTGATCCTAGGTGGACCAATCAGGATGCGACCCGAGTTGACCTCTGGTCAACTATCCCATCTGGGACCTGGTGCATCAGAAACATCTTTTCCCTGATTTTCTTGTCCTTTTCATGGGTGTCTCGTCCATCCATCGCACTCAAATCCTTCATGAAAAATATCCATCCATCATTGTACAATCACGCCCATGTATTTATCCACTTGTACATAGCTTGTAGCTCCTCCAATGGCCCGGTCAATAAGGGTGCGCAACATGTTTTTAAATAAGAAACCTTCGCCTCCTACTTCATTTTGGTCAGTCTTCTCCAATTCTTTTCCTCGTATTCGGTCCTGGAGGCGTTCCTCGTGACAGGAGGAGGCCTCAGGCGCCTTGAATCGGTCGAAGGAGGAGTAGGTTGCACCCAGGCGTCGCTCCGGTGACCGTCCTGCTCCCTGGAGTTCCACCCAGGTTAGAGCTGCGTATTTTATTATTTTAAGTAGATTTCATCCCCTGCATTCCATTTATGTTATTAATCTAGTGATTAGGTTAGTAGGATAGCGTAACAGAGGCCGGAGCTCCGACGAATCTATTCACGGTGATCCTGTCATTTTCCGACCTCGCCAACCACCCGCACTCCGTCCTCGTCGCTTCCACTTCATTCCAGGCACCTCCATCTCACTCAGATCCTCTTGGATCTGAGGATCAGGTCTCCAACTCTACCACCCTCGCCGGAGACCTCCGCCGCGCTCATCTTCCACCCAACCCGACCAATAAACGCCCCCAGGCCCTCGTTTTGCTTGTGCGTGTCATCTTGCAGGTGCTGGGAGCCCTAGGGACCCGAGTAGGGTCGATTTTTGATGAGGAACCAGGGAACCAGGAGCTGCAAACCTCTCTGAGCTTTCCATCCATCGTCTGAGCTCCAGTGGACCTTCTAACGATGCCATCTGAAGCGGAGGACCCCCAGCTTACTTTCGCCCTAGCTTGAGCTTCCCAAATGGCCGGAGGTGCTCAGAAGGATGGATCGAAACTCGTCTCTGGCGAGTTCTTGATCTACTCTTCCTGACCCCCTCGTGGCCATTCGATCTGCAAGCCGCCTCCAGATGCAGCTCCGACCATTGGATGACGCCGCCCCTCAACCGTCGGATCAGCCCGGCTGATCTAATCCGCGCCATCAGCAGCGAACCATCATCGCGCCTCAAGAGGATGCCACGTGCTAAGTGACCAAGATCTGACCGTCCGTCTACGCCTATGTTTGGGGTAATTTTCACTTGAGCCTCTGGCAGTTTTGTATTTAGTATTTAATCTTGTAAAATAAATGTAACGTTGTAAATTAAATGGGATTTTTGCTATTAGGCCCCTGTCGTTTCTTGTATTTACAAACTAGTCCCTCCCAGCCTCACGTGTAGTCCCACGCGAGGTTGGGAATTTTGCATGTGCCCCCTGGTGGTTTTTGTATATTACTAAATGATTCCAGAACATTAAATAAATGTTTTATTCTGTTGGTGAAATTGCAACGTAGCCCTTGTCATTTACTTTTATTGCATTTATGCCCCTGCCAGGCTGTTTTGTTTTTATGTGTTTAATGTATTTATTAAAAATACCTAAGTTGCTCCTAAAAATCCACAAAAATTAGAAGAGATGACTCCAGCCATGTTGATTCACGCTCACATCTTAACATGCATTTTTTGCATTTTATCTAATTTTTAAAATTCAAGTTGTGCCTAAGTAATCACTGTCTAATCTATAAAATACTAAAAAATATAAAAACATTCTGAAAAATTACAAAAATATTATATATGGTATATATATATAGAGTCTAGAAAATGAAAAACCCTAAAAATAAGAAAAAGAAAATTAAAAAAAATCAGAAAGCCCCAAAATCCAACAAAAAAATATAAAAACCCTAGAAAAATCCCAAAAATATATTTTCTATTTTATAATTATCTATATACTATTATTTACATATTAAAATAATTTGGGTAATTTTAAGACTTATTTTATATTTTTAAAACCCAAATTATTTTTGGCCTATTTAATTAGTCCCAAATTAGGGACATTTTTAGAATTAAAAATATATAAAAATTAGAAAATTTCCAGAAAAATAACAAAAAAATGAGAAAAATATAAAAAGCCAAAAAAATATTATATCTACATATTTTAGTTATTAATATATATACCTACCTATATATGGTATATCTCTCTCTCTCTTCTCTTATATATATATATATCTTTATATATATATATATTATATAATTTAAAATATAAATAAAGAAAAAATATAAAAAAATTAAAAACCCACAAAAACAATAAAGAAATGGACATGAACCAAGAATTGAATAATTACGCATTCATTTCCACCACACAACCATTCGCCTCCCAGTGTTCGACCTCTACTTGTGATTACACCTATACACATTTGCATGTAGAGTTATAATAAATTTCAACTCCACATTTTTGATATTAATTGCATATATTTCATTGTGGGTTAATTGTTGATTAACTGAGGATTTTTGAGCGGTCAATTCAGCGACTGGATCTCTCGCCTTGTGAGACTTCTAGACCCTCGAATTTATGCTGTTGTCAGGTGCTAACAGAGGCAACAATGTCAAATGCGATCGAAGGAACACTAGTAGAATCAGCTGAAGGGTCCATGGTTCTTCAGACATGAGATAAGATCATCAAATTCAAATCAACGGGAGTTTCATTAGGCTCAAATTGCTCAACAGCTCACACAGATATATGATGACCATGATTCTGATAGCATGTGTCCTTGGAATGCTCTATACGGTTGCAATATGTGCACTACAGCATGGGCAACCACTTCCTCTTCTATGAACACCACATCCTCTGAATTATATCAAACCTCCTCTATCACGAGACGTGGCCATAATAGAAGAGGAGGAGTAGAAGCGGGAGGAATCATAATCCTGCTCAAACAACTATAGGCCTCCTCCATGGGAGGGATAAAGGCACCTGTGAGAAGCTAGTTGCGGGCCACATCATACCAGGAATAAAGACCAAGAAGAAAAATACCCACCATTTGTGGTGCTCCTATAGGCCATTAGCTACTCAGAACTAGTGCTTCAAGGCATGTAGCTGTGAAGCTTCTCGAACATTCCTAGAAGACATGAGTAGAAAGCATGAAGGGGTTGTAAGTTATAGGATCGCGACAAAACTAGAGGAGGTAAATAGTGGTTCGAGGCAACTTTTATAATATTTGTGGAATAATCAGCAAGCACAAAATCAATGAACCAAGCAAACCAATCGGCACACTTGCACGGTATTTTTACGTGAAAACTCACCTGGGTAAAAATCATGACACGAGTCTTCATGACTCGAGATTTCCTAATTAGCTGAGCTAATCAACTGTTTCAACATGAGATATTTATGTGGATATTTCAATCGTTTACAAAGCTTTCATTTCATAACCTTGGATCAAACACCAAGATTAACAATACAAACATTGTAGCACAAGCCGAAGAACATGTGATCTTTCAATTTTCTTCTTTTTATCAACGTCAGTGAGAAAAGTTCCATCAATCAGTCTTGTGTACTTAGTCTCTATGATATTCCAAACATCGATGGGCCCTAGCAAGCTTCTCATACCTTCACTGACTTCAAACGAGCATGGAGGAGGAGCGAGCCTCTGATAACACGGATAATCCACGAGGGTCACCATGAATAAAATAAATATGTTGTCGCTGAGGCGACCGCTCGCAGAATACCCGAGTTAATCAGCAACTAACCCACAATAAAAGAATGAAGGAATTAAGTCCAAAAATGCGAATTAATTTTTATTACTCTACCACAAGATGTATAGTGTCTAAGTATGTAGAGGTCGAACCACAGAGAGCAATACAAAAATGCATAAGCCTACAATGTGCATCTATCACAGAGTCATCCAGGTGTGAAGCCTATTTTTGTGGGTTTTTTTGAATTTTATATTATTTTTTTATTTTTTTTATTTTTTATTTTTTTGATATATTTTTTTTATTTCTTAATATAGTTATGTAATATATATACTTCATAGAATATAAATATATAAAGATATATGTATATCCTTAGAGGGTAGGTATAAGGTATATACTACATACAATTTATACTTATATATATATATATATTTTGTTTTTTTTAATATTTACTTTGAGAATGTCATATATTAATATATATATATATATGTATATAGATATGCTTTTTTATCATTTTTTTATAGGGTAACATATATATAAAGAGGAGGTATAATATTTATAAAAATACACAAAAATGGTCAAAATTCAGAAATAAAGTCTTTTTGGGTTTTTCATGATTTTTGACTTTTTTGGTGATTTTTGGATATTTTTAAAAACATTTTTAAGATTTTTAAAATAGCAACATAAGAGAAAACAGGGAAATAGGGCCTGGCTATAAGAAAAATAGGAATTAAAAATGGCAAACAGCCTCAAAAAATTTCCACACTATTTTTCTAATAAAGATAATAAAATATAGCATAAATAGGAACTGAGTTCATATTTTTCTGATTTTTCTTTGATTTTATATATTTTTTGAAGTTTTTATGTATTTTTGAATTTTTAAGGTTTTTTCTTTTGAGATTTTTAGGGATTTTTGGAATGACACTAAAATAGGACAAAATACACACTAGGGATTTTTTTTGGAATTTTTAGAGGTCTTTTAATATTTTTTTTGGTATTTTATAAGCTAGACAGTAAATAAAAGACATGTTTTTGATTTTTTATAATTGCAAAAATGCAAAATAATTAAGATCCAAAAATATGGCGTGTGAGAGCATGTTAACAGAAGCTTATGTCCATTTTTACAAGATTTTTCAAATTAAAATGAGGGACAAAATAAATGGACAAAGCATACAAAAATAAATGGCCTAGCAGGGGCCTTTTTGCAATTAGAATAAGTGACAGGGGCATCCATGCAAAAATTACAATAAAAATGAACGTTTAATTTTATTTTCAGGGCCATTCTACAATTACTAAAACCCGGCAGGGTTTACATGCAAATTTCACGCGCCTCACGTGGGGTCTACACGTGAGGCGTAGAGGGACTAAAAAGTAAATACATAAACTCCAGGTGTCCTTCTGCAATTTATACAATTTATTCACAGCGTGGTATTTTATTTTAGGAACTGAACTATAAATACAAAAAGACGAGGGGTTAGGTGTGAAATTTACCCCCAAAGGCGCGATATCCAACGGCGCTGGGCGCGCCACTTATACACGTGTCGAGCATCTGACGGCTGACGCCGGTTCGCCGATGAAGGGTTCGGATTAGAAGCTCCTGGCTGATCTGACGGTTGGCGTGTATCTTCATCGGACGGCTCCTGTGGGATCTGGGACGGGCCTCCTGATCCGACGGCGCTGGAGCTCCCTGGAAGAACAGGGAAGGAGCTCACGCCTGGCGAGCTTCGATCGAGAAGCTTGAGCTCCTCCAAGGCTCTCCGACGCGTCTGAGGTGGCCTGCACGTAGCTGGAGGCCTCCCGCGTCGACTGATGGTTCCATTATAGCTCCTGGAGGTCCGAGTCGCTCGGACGAGGTCGGTGAAGTAGCGGACCTCCAGGAACCTCTTCCTGGTTTGATTCGAGCCCAGATGGGCTCTATTCTTCGTTTGACCTGCAGAGGAAGAACCGGGGGAGCGAGGGCTTCCTCCTCGACCCGGGGTTTTGAAGCTTGGCAGCAAAATGGAGTGAGGCGGAGGGGCTCCGACGAACGGCGGAGATGGGGCCCCGATTCGCGAAGACCAGAAGTCCTCGGTTGGTCAAAGGCGAAGGATTGATGGAGAATGCGATGGGGGTTGAAATGGGGTGTTCATGGCGGTCGGATACGGTTGGGTTCACCGTGAGGAAGTCGCTCCGGCGAACTTCGAATTTTTGATTTTAAGCTAGGGGGATTAACTAAAGACTAATCTAACTACTGGAATTAAAAACTAACATCGAAACCTAACTAAAAAGCATAGAAAGGACAGCTCTTATACATGGGGGCCACCAGGGAGCAGGGCGGATGTCGGAGCTCCGCCGCGACAAAATTCTCCTTCCTCCGGCCGATTCAAGGCGCTGGAGCACTCCCCTTGTCACAAGGAACGCCCCAGGAATGGAATCAAGGCTTAAGGTTGGATTGGAATTGGCCAAATTCAAGGAAGGAGGCGGAGCTACTTATTTATAGACATTGGCATGGAGCCTTATTGCTCGGCGATTATTACTTAATCCAATGAGTATCTGATCGATCCAAGTTATTGGCGGGCATCATGGATAATCAGAGAGCAATTCTTGTGAAGGAAGCGAGCTCGATCGATGGACGGGATGGCCGTAAAAAAGGGATGAAAATCAGGGAAAAGATGGTTCAGAGACGCCAGAGCTGGGATGGGACAGTTGACCAGGGGGTCAACGAAGGCCGGCGCCCCATTGGTCCACGTCAGCCGCTAAAAGACAAAACATGAAATTTGAGCCTAAATTGATTTATTTACCATAGTAAATGATTTTATTAGAATTTTCTTAAAACATAAAAAATGTTTATTTTTTCATGTAGTATTTATTTGTGATTTTTATTGAATTTTTTGAAGTGTTTTATTATGGTTTTAATTTAATAATATGTATATGTATGTATTTACATGTATTTTTGTGTATTTTATTTTTAATTTGTTTATTGTCTTTTATTATTTTATTAGCTTATTTTATAAATTTATAATTTATTTTTGTGAGTATAAAAGTATTTTTATTTAATTTTTAGGAGTTTATTTACATTTTTAAATAAATAGGTATAGGTATATGTAGGTATCCTTATAGGTCTTTTACCTATGTATTTTGTATACTTAATTTATTTAGTGTATTTTCTTGATTTTTATTTTGGATTTATATTTTTAAAGGGTTATATGTATTATTTACATTGTTATAAAAATATAAAAGAAGAGAAAAATTAAAGAGTGTCTTCCCTTTTTATTTATATATATTCTTAACATAGGTATTTTGCCTATGTATTACATAGGCTTATTTTATTTTACAAATTCTTTTTAGTTTTCTTTTAATTTTAATATGTACATGTATTCTATGCATTATTTGTAAAATTCTAAAAATATAATTTTGTACAAATACTGAATATTGAATAAAATGAATATTTTAATCAGCCCTATATACAAGGAGGGTCAAAAACCTAACTTCTACAGATGAACTCCAAAAATTATGAAACTAATTTTATTAAATAGTTCTTGGAAAGCTATATACAATTAAAGGTGAGTTTGGTGATTTGGAGTTTTTATTTGCAAGATATGGGTCTGTGAAGTTGAGATTTTGGCTTTTTACTCTGTGTATAAAATGTACACTGAGCCTTATTTTTACACAAACTCAATTTTGTATTTTTATTTACATTATTATCTACAACTTTCATGAACAAAGTTTCTTTATTTGATGAATAAATAATTATGTACAAAATATGTGTCAAAAATGCATAAATAAATGAGGTATTTATTGTATACTGGCCCTTATCTCCCCCTACTTTATTCCTTGTCGACCAATTCCATGATGGTCTTGGTCTCGGGGTTTGGGTCATAAAATATCTTCAATATTTTATTCCTTTTTCTTTTCTTCTCTTTATTCTATAATTTTGGCATTAAAAACCTTATTTAATGTGTAATTAATACAATGAATCATGAATGCTATTATGTACAATTTGATGCTATTTACATGCATTTGCTAGGGTTTTTGAGGCCAAAATGATAGGATAAAGGTGATGAAATGGAGATTCATCACCTATACTTGCCTTTGCTAGTCCCTAGCAAACACTTATGCAATAAGTACAAAAAGAATAAAGAAAAGAAAAAAAGGAGAATTAAAGAAGGATAGAGTGAATAGGGGTGCTTTCAGTGCAATGCATGTCTTTACAAAATCTGAATTTGGGGCTCCTGTCAGACCTTGGGTGTAGATGTGTGTGGAACCTAGTCGGGAACCAGCTCTAAAATACAACAGCCTTCGATAGTCACAGAACTCGGTTCAACCCACCTCAATAGCCTGGTCATAACCAGTCTACATCATACGTAAACCCTTATAACTATGAAGCTGACTTGTACAATGTAAGTGATGGTGGCTCTCCCCAACTGAAATGACAAAGGAACTGACTTCTCCAGAATGACAACCCAATGATTCCCCAGTCCAACAGTTCTTTCCTCGAGGAGCAGGGTATTCCCTTCTAAGTTCAAGTGGCAACCAGCTCAAGAGGAGGGGGTGAAGAGAAGAATGGACGGTAGCCAGTGTAGCTACCTATCCTGGGATGCAAGACCAGTGTAGTCAAGTCATCAAGTTGCAGGCTCACATATTTGTCTTTGGAACTCAAGCTTGCTTATTGACTTTGTACATATGTTCATACTTCGCAGGCATTTTATTTTTGTACAGGCCTGACCTTTTTTTTTCAACATACTATTCACAGCAGCATTTACATAAGGAGTGTTTCCTCTTGAGCCAGTAGACTATCCCTCTTTTGAAGCTTTATCGCAACCCACAATCTCCTGTCTTTAGACCTCATGGCTATTGGACCAGGTTGGGGTGCACTTCCCTCCCTAGACGAGGACGAATGTTTCCACCCGTGTGCGTCTCAGACTGGCAAATCCAACCCCCTCACCACTCCAACTGAGTTGAGCCAAGTGAAAGGTGCAAGTGTCCAAGTTAGGTCACGGTCGGCAAGAGTCGTACGTGTGTCTCGAAAAGTTCTAGTTAGTCCACTGAGGTGACTTGAACCCAGCCCTGATTTCTCAAAGAATTAAGTCTGTATAGACCTGAAGTACCTTAGATCTAGTTCCCATAAGGTTCCAGTGCAGTTAGGTGCGGTGAGGTCTAACCGAGCTCCAATTTGAAACTTTATTAGACTGATTCAATCATCAAGCTCATTCAAAAAGAATATGAATGGTATGCTTATGCTATGCACAATGAATGATGCAATTTTTTTCACAAAGAATTTAAAAGAATCAAAGAATATCTTACACAAAGAATTTTTGCAAATAAAATGAAAGGGTACATATAATTATTTACACGGCACGCCACTTTATTTACAAAATGTATGAATTTATAAAAACTTTACAGGTTTGAGTGAAGTAGTTTATTTAGAATTGTACAGAAAGAATTGTGTGTGTCTTATTTATGATTTACAAGTATTTATAATAGTGATCTTATTCTTCCGGTCTAGTTTTGAAAATAATTTTTGCAAACTATAGTACACGATAGTTTTTGCAGTCATTTACACACATTTGAAAACTATTTTTGCAAAGCTTTTTCACCCTATATGTACATTTTTCACAGTAATTTTGACAAGCAATTTTCAAAACATTTGCACATAGGTTTTTCAAATCCTTTCTTTCACACAAAGAAAAGTTTTGTAATCCAAACAGTTTCATACAAGTTGAAAATTTTTCACAGCAAATTTTTCAAAATAGGTCACACTAGTTTTCAAATCATATTGTATAGGTGTCTAGCCTGATTTATTAATCAGTATATACAAAAGAAGAAAAACTGTATTTGTTATATACTATGGTTTTTATCAGTTTTATTTGTGATTATTCCTTATTTAAAAATGAGAGATTTTTGTGTAGACTCTTTAGACTTATTCAAGAATTATTTTTCACAATAGTTTTGGAAGCTTTAGTCCAAAATAATTTTGCAAACATGTACACGTATTTGAAAATGATTTTACAAAGGTTTTACACATCATAGATAGGTTTTCCAAAACAATTTTGACCATCAAAATTTTACAATCATTTGCACGCTATTTTCCACACATTTTGATTTCACTCAAAGAAAATAAATTTTACACACAAAACTGATTTTTCAAAGGTTGAATACTTGTACACACTATTTTCAAACAATTTTCACAAGATTTTGCAAAGAACATTTTTGCATAAAAAGCTTTTTCTGATTTAATAGTCAGTACAAGTACAACGAGCCTGAGGAGCTCACAATCATCTTTTATTATTATAGGACTACTTTTTACATTTTTGGATGATATATTATATTTTTCAGTATGAGTTATGGCTTATAGTATATACATGGTATATACGACCCCCCTATACTTAGCTTGAGCTATGTCCTCATAGATCGAAGAGAAAAGCAGAGACATAACTCGTACTGAGGATAGACAAGTCTAAAGAATATATATGAATGAAATGAATGAATGAGAAGTTGACCGTCTGATGAATCCACATTTCATCATCTTTATTCTATCATTTTGGCACCAAAAACCCTAGCAAATGCCTGTAAATATCATTAATATCATCATCTTAGCATTCATGCATGTGCATCTAAACAGTGTATAAAATACTGTAATTAAAGCCAAAATTATAAAATAAATAAAGAAAAGAAAAAGAATAAAATATTGTAAATATTTTATGACCCAAAACCCCGAGACCTAGGCATCTTGATGAATAGGTCGACCAGGAATAAAGTAGGGGGAGATAAGGGCCACATACCTATATTTTCTATTCATTCTTTATTCATTTTGGGACCTATTTTTGGTTCCACTTTTTATACATCAAATAAAGAAACTTTTTACATAAAAGTTGTAGATAATTAAACAAAGAAAAATACAAAATTGATTTCACAGAAAAATAATGTACAGATAAAAAGTTATGGTCTGAATAAAAATACAGAATGCCAACTTCCCAGACCCGTATCTCACAACTGACAACTCCAAATGCAGCATACTCACCTTTAATTGTATATAGAAGAAAATAAGCTATTTAATGGTGGTGGTTTCGCATTTGGCGGAGCTACGGTTTGAAAGTTGAGTTTTGGACCCTCATTGTATACTTGTACAGAATAAAATATTCAATCTATTATTTATTCATTATTTTTGTATTTTTATATTTTTATAATGTTGTAAATATTACTTATAATAATTATGTACATTAAAATGGGAATGAAAACCTACAGAAAACTCAAAATAAAAATAAACATATATAGTTTATACATGTATTATACCTATGTATACCTATATAAAATACACTCCTATTTTATTAAATACATAAAACACCTCAATAAAATAAAATAAAAATATTTCTAAGTGTATAAAAGTAGTTTATAATTTTATAAAATAAGAAATAAAATAATAAAATTAAAATCACAAATTAAAAATCAAATAGTCAAATATATAGATAATATACCTATATAGGGGTATAAAAGCAACTTGTAAAAATACATCTCATAAAAATAATTAAAAATCATAATAAAATAATTTATAAATTTATAAACATTTTTTATTTTATAACCTAAATAAAATAAGGCCATTTACTATTTTAAAATGATTTTTGAAATAATTTCTCCAGGTTTTTCCTGGTTGGTCCACGTGGACCAACCAGGGGGCTAGGAGAGTTGACCTCTGGTCAACTCTCTGACCCTAGGACCTGGGTTGTGTCAGAGAGTTGTGTTTTGACCCATTTTACCCAATTCTCGAGGCCACTCCGTTACCTATTTCATGATGGCGTCTTCTTCGAAGTTGTTCCTCGATCATAGATGAATCACGCCAGAGGTTTTTTTCGATCCTTGGGTCGTTGTTCCACCCGTGATCTCGCCTCGGAGGGAGCTCCTCGACCTCATTTCAAAACCGGCCCAGCCACATGCATTTGATTTTTGAACTGCCTTCGGCTAGGGCCAACAACCTCCGGGCTTCGCCGTTGGGTCCCTGGTGACAGCAGGTCGACTCTCGACCCGTTGAGGTGCAAATCAGGCCCTCCTAGGTGCGTTCCAACCTCCATCTCCGGCGGCCTAGGCACCGTGAGGTTCATGTCGAGCTCTTTGCTCTGAGGTATGTTTTCTTTCGTTCTTTTGTTTGCTTTGGTTTTCTGGTAGTCTTAGCTCCGACTTACCGCACTCCATTGTGCCTCTCTCCCATCAAATCGTCCCATTCACCATCGCCGTCCACCTCACCGGAGCTAGCTCCGGTGAGCTTCTCCCTCTCGCACTACACCGCCTATCATTGCTAGGTGAGGCGAGGCATTTTTCCCTCGCCTCCCTTAACTCGTTCTTGCAGGTCATTGCGGCATACAGGACATCTGGAGGCGATTTTGCTTCTCGCCGGACCTTCTTGGAGCCCTCCTCGACTTCGACGTCGTAGGAGCACTCCAAGGGTCATCGGCGACTTTTGAAGCCTTCAATCATCAGAGGGCACCTGCAGGAGGAGATCTGGCATTTTTGAGCATCAAAGGACGTCGGAGTGGACCGTTGCAGCGGGAGGAAGCTCGCCCCGGCGGTGCTTTTTCCTCGTTCATCGGCAGCCCCTCCCTGTCGTCGGATTAGACGCGCCAGCCCAGGAGTACAGCGCCCGTCCGATCTCGCCTCCCTCCAATCGTTAGATCGCGGGCCAGGATCTAATCCTGGCCGTTATAATCGAAGGGGTATCGGGCCACGGATCGCTGCCAAGTGTCAAGCTACTCTCATCTGTCGTCCGTGCCCGCCTAAGTTGGGTATTTTGCACCATAAACCCAACTTGTTTTTGTATTTATTAATTAGAACCAAAACTTTCCTATGCCGTTAATTAGTTTTGTAATATTTATAACTATTGCCCCCGCACTTTTGAGATTTGCCCGTTAGCCCTCCCCAGGCGCGTGCGTTGCACGCACGTGGGGGAACATTTTGCATAATAGCCCTCGCATGTCTGGTAATTGGCATTTGGACCGGAACACATTTCACTTAGTTATAATTTTGTATAAAAATTGCTTATAACCCCCTGGACTTTTGAGAAATTGCATGTATACCCCTACCAGGCCTGTTTAATGATTAGATGCTTGTTCTAATTAATTAGACCCTCATTTTAAGTCCAAAAATTCCACAAAAATAGGTCTAAGCTCCTGTTAACTTGTGCTTCCATGCCATAATTTTAGTTTTTGATTTTCTTTTATTTTCATATTTATTAAAAATCAAAAACATGCTTTTTATTCACCGTCTAGCTTAGAAAATGCCAAAAAAATATTAAAACATCTCGAAAAATTCCAAAAAAAATCCCTAGTGTCTATTTTACTCTATTTTAGTGTCAATCCAAAAATCACTAAAAATATCAAAAGAATACACTAAAAATTCAAAAACACTCAAAAACTTCAAAAAAATATATAAAATCCTAGAAAACTCCAAAAAATACAAACTCAGTTCCTGTTTGTTCTGCATTTCATTCTCTTTATTTTAAAATTAGTGTGAAAAAATTTGGTTGCTGTTTGCTGATTTTAACTCCCATTTTACTCACAGCCAGCACAATTTTCACTGTTTTCCCTTATTTCAGTTTTTAAAAATACCAAAAACACCTTGAAAAATCCCCAAAAATCACAAAAATAGTAAAAAATCCTAAAAATATCAAAAACATTTTATTTCTGAATTTTTGGTTATTTTTGCATATTTTTATAAATACTTTATCTAGTCTTTTATTACTTTATCTTTATATTCCAATACTGAAAAAGAAATTAAAAAATATATAAAATATAAAATTATAAAAATCAGAAAATTAAAAATCAAAATACAAAATTAAAAATTAAATTAAAATTAAAAAAAATAAAAATTAAAAACCCACAAAAATTTCATTATTTGCTTGCTTAGTGTAGACACTTCACACATTCACACACACTTGTATTTGAATTACCCTGCTTGCTCCCTGTGTTCGAACTCTCTGCATACTTGTCCCTATACACCATTTGTGCATAGTTAAAAATAAATTTTAACTCCACATTATTTCTAATTTATTGATCTTTAGTGTGGGTTAATTGTTGATTAATTTCAGAGTTGATTGGTCGACACTTCGACTGTGTTCCCGCCTTGTGTGGAACACAAGACCGATCTATTTTTGAGATTATCAAATGGCACCGTTGCCGGGGAGCAACATAGCGTAGTTCAGGTTTTTGTTTTGTGTTGTGACTATTTGTCTACCTTTGCGGCTTTTAGTTCTGCTTGTTTCATTTTCCCTATTTTTGATATTTCTTTTTTTGAATTGTCTAACCTCTCTCTTGTTTGACTTCTTGCAAGGAATGCGGATCGAGGGAGGAGCTCTCTTCCAGGAGCACCTGCGCACCCACGTGAGGCGACTTGACTTAGCACGAAGGCGGGCTAGGAGAGAATTTTGAGGACAGTTCTATTTCCTTTATTCTCTTGTATTTAGTTGGTAATTTAAGTGAGAGAGAGACTCCTTTATTGTAATAATACAGGTACCCCCGGACTTGGACTCTTGAGCCTAATTTCCAAGTGATTGTTCACTTGGGGGCTCGCCGCTGTTTTTGTCGGCTTTTCTCGCATTCTTCTTTATTTTGTTTTGTTTTTCGATTTTATTTATCTTGTGTGATTGAGCCCCTAGTTTTAGGATTGCTTGCGATAGACTAAGGCCAAACACCTAATACTTTGCATGCATCTATAGTCTCGTTCTGGACTTAGTCAAATTTTAAACAGTTGATCATCACCTTCAATCCGTCGCGCCGCGAGCTCTCCCCTCAAAGCGCTTTCTCCTAAACTCAAGTGTGCTGAGCAGAGGAGGGGTGAGCCTAGATCGGACTTTAGGGTTAAGGATTGGCGGTCAACTTGTGGTTCTTCCCGCTAATAGCAATTTTTGAAACTTAGGGCGATTTCATCGGCTTTTGCATTTGCATATAGATAGGTTTCAATTCTGCTGAGCATCCTTGTATGTAGAGTGCTGGAGGAAAGGTGAGCATTTACGCTTTAGCATCCATCATTATTTGCCGCTTGCATTGCTTTTCCGACTCTCCCTCTAATTTTGCCAACCTAGGTGTTCAAAGAAATTAATTCCCCGATAGGCTCGTGTATTTTTATTAAAAATCCAAAAAAAAGTGATAATCAATAAAATTGGGACTGCTAATATTACTTGACCCTAAAACCGATCAAAAAGAAAAATCTTGTATTGGGGCGAGTAATCCCCTCATTGTCTTCGCTTTTATTTGCTCGCGCACACACTAAGGTTAGAGCCCAAAATCCCATCTCAGACCCCTAAGTGTTTGCGAAATTTTGGACTTCTCACCTAACTCTAAAACCGACAAGATAAAAAGACCGCTCTTTGCGGTCTCTACCGAGTTGAGTAGGTGAATTGAGGGTTGACTTGTTTTCATTTTTGTCTGTGATTGTTTTTGTGTGTCCTAGATCTCCTCTGCGCAATTGCGCCTTTTCCTTCACTCTCTTGACTTGACCTTCGTGCTCCCCCGAATCACTTCCTTTTGTTTTCGAGATGGACCCCTGGAGCGCGTTTTATCCGGACTTTGCGGATCCTTCGCTTGCTCCAGTCAGTCCACCTCCCTTCTATCAGGAGGATTCTCCTCCCTCTTTTTTAGATTTTTGTACATACCCGCCTCAGCCACAGTATCACGACTCAGAGTTCTATCCACCTCCACCCCAACATATATATTATCCGCCTCTACGTCCACATCCACCCGAGTCTGACCTGTTGGAGTCACCTCCCACGACCTCCATGAGTGTCGTCATGAACCTAATGCTAGAGCACATCAATTTGATGAAGGAAAATCTTGACACTTTGAGAGAATATCGGACTAGTGCTCTTTTCATCGAGGATACAACTTTGCTTGTGAAGAATCATGGGAGCTTGCAATCGCCCAAAATACAAAAAAATGAGAAAATTTTAAAAATCCAAAAAGATGTCGGGAGACACTTGGTTGATCAAGATTTTGAGGAGAGAGTCCACTTTCCAGAACCCTGGACCACACATGCATTCACACCTAGTCCCACCTTTGACCCCGAGGATGCCGTTGTACAGACTGCTCTTGGCATGCCTCGTGTATATGCTGATTCCGACTTCCTCCCTTGTATGGAGGAAGTCCAAAAATTCAAAAAAATGTTATCTGAACCCGAAGTGGTGGCTGCTATTCATGAGATTATCCGTGCCCCACTTCAGTAGGCCATGACCCAATTATCTGCTCCTTTTCCCAAGAAGAGAAAGCGGAGGAGCAGATCTGAGCGTCACATTCTGACCATGGCCACTGCCCTCGCCATCACACACTGTCCCATTCCCAAGAAGAAGAACACAGCTACACCTTTCATCACTTGCACCATCTCTGACTATACTTGTGATCGCACTCTCCTAGACGGCGGTGCATCTATTAGCATACTACCCTTCTCGCTGGTACAGTCTCTTCACTTAGGGCCTCTCAAGAAGACCAGGATGATCGTTCAGTTTGCTGATAGATCTATCAAGAGGCCGAAGGGTATCCTTGAAAATGTCGTCATTTCTATTCAGGGTACAAGCCACAATGTTGATTTTGTTGTGTTGCCCATGGAGAACTCCACAGGGGAGCCATCTCCAATCATCCTGGGATGACCATTCCTCGCCTCTGCGAGGGTCGTTATTGACTATGGATCAGGAGAGATTCGCTTCCGTCCTGTTGACGAGAGCTAAGTGTTGATCACCACACCCACAGTTGACCAGAGACCTGCACCTGATGCACCTTCACCGATTATAGCTGACTCTGAGGCATGTGACCTACCTGATGCTACTAGAGATACTTCCTTAGCGATCCCTGATGAGCCCCGACAGATCCCCCGAAAGGGGAGGAAGTCGGAAAGCATGGACCTCACTGATCCTCCTCCGGGTGTGTGGCGATGTGTTGATGAGATCCAGAGTATTTATGTGATTGAACCATTTGAGCGGGGGGCAGATACCAAAATTATTGAGGACGTTTATGATGTGGCCCATTATTTTGAAAGACCTCATAAGGAAACAAATGACCCATGTAAGACTAGACAGGACGGACCTATCTTGACTACTTCCACTGATGAGTCCGCTCCTGTCCATGTAGATTCTGATGGGCCAATGGCCGAAGTTGATTTGATCGCTTTTCTTCGGAAATTTGGGCCTTTTGATGAGAAAGATGATCCGGTTGAGACTCTTGAGGACGATCTGAGTTCGTATACTTCCACTGATGATTTTGTTCCTTTTGATTTTGACCTGGACGATCCCTCACAGGACGACTCTGATTACACTTCTTCCGAGGATAGTGAGTTTGTCCCATTCCACTTCAATATCTGCGAGACTTCCAAGGCCAGACCTAGTCGTACTTCTTCCACTCACCAGTTTGCGCCTTCACACCATAGGACCACCAAGGGAGAACCTAGCCATACTGCTTCCATTGATCAGTTCGTCCCTTTCCGTTTTGATTCCACTGAGGGTCTTCACCGTGTCAACCCTGATCGGCTTCCGTCCACTGTGGATCCCGATGTCGACATACACCACACCAGATCTATACCTCAGCGGTCTCGCAAGAAGGTTAGCTTTCGGCCTTCTTGATCATATGTACATCCACCTCTGCTGTACATTCTCCTTTGTTCATCTCTTTCTATCTCTCGTTTTTACTCGTCCACCCATTCTCGTGTCTGCCTTGCTTAGGACGTACTTTGTCCTAAGTATAGGGGGATGGATGAGTCGAGTGTTCTCTTGTCGTTCTGTGTCATCACTCCTGTCGTTGCCTATACTTAGGGCTTCTTTTACCCTAAGCATAGGGGGAGTGGTGTGTACATCCTCACGATCTCTTTCATCTGTTGATTTAATTTCTTCTTTTCTTCTTTTCTTCTTTTCCTTTTCTATCTTCTTTATCTATCAAAAAGGTGCCGCCCTTGTATACAGTTTTCCATACTCATGACGTACTTTGTCCTAAGTATAGGGGGGTTTGCACCCGAGTTCTGTCATTTTCATTTCGATCCTCTCCATTGTCTCCTCTTCTTGTCTATACTTAGGGATATCTTACCCTAAGTATATGGGGAGACAATCTGAGTACGATCTGTTCATTCCCACCCTTGACCCTCCCTGCGTTGTGTACAGTCTGCTATACTTCGGATTATTTGATCCTAAGTATAGGGGGGACGGTCAACTTCTCATTCGTTGATTCATTCATTAGTTCTTTATTATTTAGACTTGCCTATACTTAGTACGAGTTATGTCTTCTCTTTTCTCTCCGATCTATGAGGACATAGCTCAAGCTAAGTATAGGGGGGTCGTATATACTATGTATATACTTTAGCCATAACTCGTACTTTTGTATTATTTCTTAAATAATATGGCTAACAATTCTTTAATATTCATTAAAATCTTTAATAAAAAGATGTTATCATTCCTCAAATTCTTTGTGTATTTACTGATTAATAAATCAGGTGAAAATGTTTTTTGCAAAATGTTTGAAAAATAGTTTGAAAATCTTTGTGAACATCTATTAAAAACTATTTTGAAAATATTTTGTTACATGTTTTCAACCTTTGTAAAATTGTGTGGTTTGTAAAAATTTCTTTTCTTTGTGTGAAATAAAATGTTTGAAAAATGATTTGCAAATGGTTTGAAAAATGGTTGCAAAAATATTTTGAAAAACCTATTGAAAGCCTTTGCAAAATGATTTTCAAATGTGTGTACATGTTTGTGAAAATGTTTGTAAAAACTATTTTGGACTATAGTTTTCAAAAATTATGTGAAAAAGCTTGTGTCAAATAAGTTTGAGGATATATACATCACACCAAAATCCACTATATATATACTTATAAATTGACCACTTACCCTTGTAAATTCTTAAAATCCACTTCTTGTAAATATAAAGAAACACTCCCGTGTACATATTTTTAACCTAGTTTTCAGCCAAAACCTTTTTGTTTTCAAAAAATCCCAAAAACATTTGCAAAACTAAAATCCAAAAACATCTAAAAAATCTTTTTGAAAAATACAAAAAAATGCATGCATCATCTTTTCAAAAATCCATAAAAATTTCAAAATCTTTGAAAATTGCATCACAAAAATATTTTCTGCATTCTGCATCGCATTGCATAGCATGAGCATTTTTCGGATTGAGTTTGATAGTTGAACGAGTCTAAGTAAAATCCGAAGATTGGAGCTTGATTGGACCTTAAAATCTACCTAATAACAGGAACCTTATAGGAACTGGGTTTGAGGTACTTCAGGTCTAGTTGACTTAATTCTTTGAGGATCATGAGACTTGGTTCAATGGATTCTTGACTGCCTAAGTATAGTATTTTGGAGCACACGCACGACTCTTGTTGATAATGACCTAACTTGGACACCTGCACCTTTCACATGGCTCAACTCAGTTGGAGTGGTGAGGGGATTGGATTTGCCGGTATGAGACGCACACAAGTGGAAACATTTGTCCTCCTCTAGGGAGGGAGGTGCACCCCAACCCGTCCAGTGATTAGGAAGTCTAAAGACAGGAGGCTGCGGGTTGCGATAAAGCTTCAAAAGAGGGATAGTCTACTGGCTCAAGAGGAAAAACTCCTTATGTAAATGCTGTTGTATATAGTATTTCAAAAAAAAAAAGTTCAGGCATGTACAAAAATAAAAAGCCTGCAAAGTATGTACAAAGTCAATAAGCAAGCTTGAGTTCCAAAGTCAAATATGTGAGCCTGCAGCAGGATGACTTGACTACACTGGTCTTGCATCCCGGGATAGGTAGCTACACTTGCTACCGTCCATTCTTCTCTTCACTCCCTCCTCTTGAGCTGGTTGCCACTTGAACTTAGAAGGGAATACCCTGCTCCTCGAGGATGGAGTCATTGGATTGGGGAATCATTGGGTTGTCATACTGGAGAAGTCAGTTTCTTTGTCATTCTAGTTGGGGAGAGCCACCATCACTTACACTGCACAAGTCAGATTCATAGTCGTAAGAGTTTGCGTATGAGTTGAAGTATTTCTGACCTGGCTATTGAGGAGACTTGGACAGAGTGTTGTGATTCTCAAGGACTGTTGGATTTCAAATTCGGTTCTCACTAAGGTTGCGCCCGCACTAAAATTCCAAAGGTCTGACTTAAGCTCCAAACTTTGATTTTGTGAAGACAAGTTTGATAATCAAATAAAATCCAAGTTCTTCTTTTTCTTTTCTTTCTTTTCTTTTTGCACTTATTGCATAAGTGTTTGCTAGAGACTAGCAAAGGTAAAGTATAGGAGGATGATGAATCCACATTTCATCATCTTTATTCTATCATTTTGGCACCAAAAACCCTAGCAAATGCATGTAAATATCATTAATATCATCATCTTAGCATTCATGCATGTGCATCTAAATAGTGTATAAAATATTGTAATTAAAGCCAAAATTATAGAATAAATAAAGAAAAGAAAAGGAATAAAATATTGTAAATATTTTATGACCCAAAACCCCGAGACCTAGGCATCTTGATGAATAGGTCGACCAGGAATAAAGTAGGGGGAGATAAGGGCCACATACCTATATTTTCTATACATTCTTTATTCATTTTGGGACCTATTTTTGGTTCCACTTTTTATACATCAAATAAAGAAACTTTGTACATGAAAGTTGTAGATAATGAAACAAAGAAAAATACAAAATTGATTTCATAGAAAAATAATGTACAGATAAAAAGTTATGGTCTGGATAAAAATCCAGAATGCCAACTTCCCAGACCCGTATCTCACAACTGACAACTCCAAATGCAGCATACTCACCTTTAATTGTATATAGAAGAAAATAAGCTATTTAATGATGGTGGTT
This sequence comes from Ottelia alismoides, assembly GCA_037367405.1. Lineage (NCBI taxonomy): Eukaryota > Viridiplantae > Streptophyta > Magnoliopsida > Alismatales > Hydrocharitaceae > Ottelia > Ottelia alismoides. The sequence continues at coordinate 61,695 of JAZKJV010009362.1, forward strand.
TCGTATTTGGCGGAGCTACGGTTTGAAAGTTGAGTTTTGGACCCTCATTGTATACTTGTACAGAATAAAATATTCAATCTATTATTTATTCATTATTTTTGTATTTTTATATTTTTATAATGTTGTAAATATTACTTATAATAATTATGTACATTAAAATGGGAATAAAAACCTACAGAAAACTCAAAATAAAAATAAACATATATAGATTATACAGGTATTATACCTATGTATACCTATATAAAATACACTCCTATTTTATTAAATACACAAAACACCTCAATAAAATAAAATAAAAATATTTCTAAGTGTATAAAAGTATTTTATAATTTTATAAAATAAGAAATAAAAATAATAAAATTAAAATCACAAATTAAAAATCAAATAGTCAAATATATAGATAATATACCTATATAGGGGTATAAAAGCAACTTGTAAAAATGCATCTCATAAAAATAATTAAAAATCATAATAAAATAATTTATAAATTTATAAACATTTTTTATTTTATAACCTAAATAAAATAAGGCCATTTATTATTTTAAAATGATTTTTGAAATAATTTCTCCAGGTTTTTCCTGGTTGGTCCACGTGGACCAACCAGGGGGATAGGAGAGTTGACCTCTGGTCAACTCTCTGACCCTAGGACCTGGGTTGTGTCAGAGAGTTGTGTTTTGACCCATTTTTACCCAATTCTTCAGGCCACTCGGTTACCTATTTCATGATGGCGTCTTCTTCGAAGTTGTTCCTCGATCATAGATGAATCACGCTAGAGGTTTTTTTCGATCCTTGGGTCGTTGTTCCACCCGTGATCTCGCCTCGAAGGGAGCTCCTCGACCTCATTTCAAAACCGGCCCAGCCACATGCATTTGATTTTTGAACCACCTTTGGCTAGGGCCAACAACCTCCGGGCTTCACCGTTGGGTCCCTGGTGACAGCAGGTCGACTCCCGACCCGTTGAGGTGCAAATCAGGCCCTCCTAGGTGCGTTCCAACCTCCATCTCCGGCGGCCTAGGCACCGTGAGGTTCATCTCGAGCTCTTTGCTCTGAGGTATGTTTTCTTTCGTTCTTTTGTTTGCTTTGGTTTCCTGGTAGTCTTAGCTCCGACTTACCGCACTCCATTGTGCCTCTCTCCCATCAAATCGTCCCATTCACCATCGCCGTCCACCTCACCGGAGCTAGCTCCGGTGAGCTTCTCCCTCTCGCACTACACCGCCTATCATTGCTAGGTGAGGCGAGGCATTTTGCCCTCGCCTCCCTTAACTCGTTCTTGCAGGTCATTGCGGCATACAGGACATCTGGAGGCGATTTTGCTTCTCGCCGGACCTTCTTGGAGCCCTCCTCGACTTCGACGTCGTAGGAGCACTCCAAGGGTCATCGGCGACTTTTGAAGCCTTCAATCATCAGAGGGCACCTGCAGGAGGAGATCTGGCATTTTTTAGCATCAAAGGACGTCGGAGTGGACCGTTGCAGCGGGAGGAAGCTCGCCCCGGCGGTGCTTTTTCCCCGTTCGTCGGCAGCCCCTCCCTGTCGTCGGATTAGACACGCCAGCCCAGGAGTACAGCGCCCGTCCGATCTCGCCTCCCTCCAGCCGTTAGATCGTGGGCCAGGATCAAATCCTGGCCGTTATAATCGAAGGGGTATCGGGCCACGGATCGCTGCCACGTGTCAAGCCACTCTCATCTGCCGTCCGTGCCCGCCTAAGTTGGGTATTTTGCGCCATAAACCCAACTTGTTTTTGTATTTATTAATTAGAACCAAAACTTTCCTCTGACGTTAATTAGTTTTGTAATATTTATAACTATTGCCCCCGCACTTTTGAGATTTGCCCGTTAGCCCTCCCCAGGCGCGTGCGTTGCATGCACGTGGGGGAACATTTTGCATAATAGCCCTCGCGTGTCTGGTAATTGGCATTTGGTCCAGAACACATTTCACTTAATTATAATTTTGTGTAAAAATTGCTTATAACCCCCTAGACTTTTGAGAAATTGCATGTATACCCCTGTCAGGCCTGTTTAATGATTGGATGCTTGTTATAATTAATTAGACCCTCATTTTAAGTCCAAAAATTCCACAAAAATAGGTCTAAGCTCATGTTAACTTGTGCTTCCACGCCATAATTTTAGTTTTTGATTTTCTTTTATTTTCATATTTATTAAAAATCAAAAACATGCTTTTTATTCACTGTCTAGCTTAGAAAATGCCTAAAAAATATTAAAACATCTCGAAAAAATCCAAAAAAAATCTCCAGTGTCTATTTTACTCTATTTTAGTGTCAATCCAAAAATCACTAAAAATCTCAAAAGAAAAACGCTAAAAATTCAAAAACACTCAAAAACATCAAAAAAATATATATAATCCTAGAAAACTCCAAAAAATACAAACTCAGTTCTTGTTTGTTCTGCATTTCATTCTCTTTATTTTAAAATTAGTGTGAAAAAATTTGGTTGCTGTTTGCTGATTTTAACTCCCATTTTACTCACAGCCAGCACAATTTTCATTGTTTTCCCTTATTTCAGTTTTTAAAAATACCAAAAACACCTTGAAAAATCCCCAAAAATCACAAAAACAGTAAAAAATCCTAAAAATATCAAAAACATTTTATTTCTGAATTTTTGGTTATTTTTGCACATTTTATAAATACTTTATCTAGTCTTTTATTACTTTGTCTTTATATTCCAATACTGAAAAAGAAATTAAAAAAATATATAAAATATAATATTAAAAAAATCAGAAAATTAAAAATCAAAATACAAAATTAAAAATTAAATTAAATTAAAAAAATAAAAATTAAAAAACCACAAAAATTTCATTGCTTGCTTGCTTAGTGTAGACACTTCACACATTCACACACACACTTGTATTTGAATTACCCTGCTTGCTCCCTGTGTTCGAACTCTCTGCATACTTGTCCCTATACACCATTTGTGCAGAGTTAAAAATAAATTTTAACTCCACATTATTTTTAATTTATTGATCTTTAGTGTGGGTTAATTGTTGATTAATTTCAGAGTTGATTGGTCGACACTTCGACTGTGTTCCCGCCTTGTGTGGAACACAAGACCGATCTATTTTTGAGATTATCACCGTCCCCCCTATACTTAGGATCAAGTAATCCTAAGTATAGCAGACTGTACAAAAAGCAGGGAGGGTCAAGGGTGGGAATACACAGCTCGTACTCAGATTGTCTCCCCCTATACTTAGGGTAAGATACTCCTAAGTATAGATAAGAAGAGGAGACAATGGAGAGGATCGGAATGAAATGAAAAACTCGGGGTGCACATCCCCCTATACTTAGGACCAAGTACGTCCTAAGTATAGAAAACTGTCTACAAGGGCGGCACCTTTTAGATACAAAGAGAAAATAGAAAAGGAAAAGAAGAAAAGAAGAAAAGCAAAGAAGAAAATCAGATAAACAGTTCTTGGAGTACATCGTCTGAATCTTCTGATGCTGCAGCGGTTGTGGAAGTGTCATCATGTTGTACGAGCTGGATTGAGTCAACAACGGCCAAGAATGCATCTGGTTCTAAGTAAGGCTTCAGGAGTTGGCCGTTGACGACGAAGGGCTGTGCGTCAGGGGACAATTCTGATATAGCAATGCTTCCATTGTCACGTACTTCACAAACTCAAAATGGCCCTGTCCACTTACTCTTTAATTTGCCTAGAAATATCCGCAACTTTGTATCAAATAACCACACTTTCTGTCCAACGTCAAAGGTCTTTCGTCTGATGTGTCGGTCATGCCAGCGTTTCACCTTCTCCTTGTACATCAAGATGTTATCGTATGCATAGTCTCGGAATTCCAAGAGCCTGTTCAGATCGTCTTTTCTCTTCTGACCACTTTTGCGTGAGTCCAAATTGCAAGTGTTGATTGCCCAAAGAGACTTGTGAATTAATTCCACGGGCAGATGGCACGGTTTTCCATATACAAGACCATAGGGTGACATGCCCAAAGGAGACTTGTAGGCAGTTCGGTAAGCCCATAGGACCGATTCCAAGAGTTGAGACCGGTCCTTCCTGTTTGGTCTAACAAGTTTCTGCAGGATAGTCTTGATTTCTCTGTTTGATAGCTCTGCCATGCCATTGGTCTGAGGATGATAAGGAGACGTGACACGATGATCGATGACGTACTCCTTCGTTAGCTTCTTGACCTCTTTGTTGATGAAGTGGCTACCCCCATCTGATATGAGAATTTTCGGTATGCCGAACTACGAAATGATGTTCTTCTTCAGGAACTGGCATACTATTCGGCTGTCAGCGGCTCGAGCGGGGATAGCTTCAACCCAACGACTCACGTAATCGACGGCGAGAAGGATGTGCTCAAAACCTTGACTGTTAGGGAAAGGTCTCATGAAGTCAATGCCCCATGCGTCGAAAACATCTGCGATCTGAATGATTTTCAGGGGCATTGAATCTTTGGCAGTAAGTGTACCTTTCATTCTCTGACAGTCAGTACATCGCTTAACAAATTCAGATGCATCCTTGAATAAAGTGGGCCACCAGAAGCCACACTGAAGTACTTTGGCTACCGTCCGATCTCCAGAGTGGTGTCCACCAGATTCGAGCGAGTGACAATGCTCGAGGACACTAAATTGCTCCATCTGAGGAATGCACCTGCGCCAAATACAATCCGCTCCTTCCCTGAATAGAAGAGGATCCTCCCATTGGTAGAATCGGATGGTCGACATGAATTTGTTCTTCTGATTTTTCGACCAATCCGCTGGTGTTACCCCAGAGGCAAGGTAGTTGACTATATTTGCATACCAAGGAAGAGAGTCCACTGCTAAGATGGCTTCGTCAGGAAAGGTTTCTGTGATAGGTGCATTGTTCAGAGGAGGCTCATGCTGCTCTATTCTGGAGAGATGGTCTGCTACCACATTCTGGACTCCAGGCTTGTCCTTGATTTCCAGATCAAATTCCTGGAGGAGAAGGATCCAACGAATCAGTCTTGGTTTGGCATCCTTCTTCTGCTGAAGGTACCGGATAGCAGAGTGGTCTGTAAAGATGGTGACTTTTGATCCCAACAGATAGGATCTGAACTTCTCTAAGGCGAAAACCACAGCCAGCAATTCTTTCTCTATCACTGTATAATTTCTCTATGCTTCGTCTAGTGTTCTGCTGGCATAGTGAATGGCATAGGGCGCTCTGTCTTTTCTTTGCCCAAGAACAGCCCCGACTGCAAAGTCTGATGCATCGGTCATTATTTCAAAGGGAAGAGTCCAGTCGGACGGCTGCAAGATTGGAGCCTGAGTGATGAGCTCCTTCAACTGATTGAAAGCAAGGAGAACCGACTGATCAACAATGAACTCAGTCTCCTTGCACAAGAGTTCTGTCAGAGGTCGGGCAATACGGCTGAAATCCTTGATAAATCGTCTGTAAAACCTCATATGCCCCAGGAATGACCTCACATTCTTCACTGACTGAGGTGGCTGAAGATTTGAAATGACATCCACCTTTGCCGGGTCGACTTCCATGCCATGTTTGGAAACGACGTGACCCAGCACAATACCTTCTGTGACCATAAAGTGGCTCTTTTCCCATGAAAGCACTAGATTGACTTCTCGGCACTTCTGAAGCACTCTGTCTAGGTGCTCAAGACAGGAATCGAAACTATCACCATAGACAGAGAAGTCGTCCATGAACGCCTCGAGAAAACTGCCTACCATCTCGGTGAAAACTGCTAACATGCATCTTTGGAAGGTTGCAGGTGCATTGCACAAACCAAAGGGCATTCTCTTGAAGGCGTAGGTGTCGAACGGGCAAGTGAAGGTAGTCTTCTCTTGGTCTTCAGGGGCGATCGCCACTTGGTTGTACCCGGAATACCCATCCAGAAAACAGAAGAACTCCTTGCCTGTTAATCTTTCCAAAACGTGATCAATGAATGGCAACGGAAAGTGGTCCTTCTTAGTTGCTGCATTTAGACGGCAGTAGTCAACACACACCCGCCAAGATGTTGGTACCCGAGTAGAAATTTCCTCTCCTTTATCATTTGTAACCACGGTAAGCCCTGATTTCTTCGGAACTACATGCAGTGGACTTACCCATTTTGAGTCGGAGATGGGATAGATAAAGCCTGTGTCACACCATTTCGTTATCTCCTTCATAACGACGTCCCGAAGGTTAGGGTTTAGCCTTCTTTGGAATTCGTGGGACGGCTTGGCATCTTCTTCTATATAGATGTGGTGTGAACACAAGGCTGGATTTATCCCTCGGAGGTCTGATACGCTCCAACCAAGTGCCTTGCGGTTCTTTTCTAGAACCTCGAGAAGTCGAGATTCCTGATCCGGATTCAGCCTGCTGCTGATGATGACCGGATACATTTGTTCTTCACCCGCAAGGAAAGCATACTTCAGGCCTGCAGGAAGTGGCTTGACTTCTGGTTTTGATCTGTCTACTTTATCTGTCACTTCAGATACCATGCTGGTGGTGGGATGTACTTCCTTGCGATACTTACCATCCTCATCATCCCGTTGAGATCCCGGTGATGCACCGAACGGTTTTGCACTAAGCTGATCATGTTCGGTCTGGAGTGAATGCTCAAGAAGATGCGCCTGCATCTGAGAATCTGTCTCCCAAGAATCATTGGAGCATATGCTGACTGCGCTTTCCAAGTCCTCCTCAAGAGTGAGGATTTTTCGGGTCCATGAATCATCCAATTATAAAGCTGAGTTTCTGATCACTGCAATAAAAACACAGTCTGCTTCTGATGTCGCCTGGCTCTCATCAGTTGTGGCATTCTGCTCTTTGTTCATGTTTATTGTGATTCGCTGGGTGTTCGAGCTGAAAGTGATCTTCCCAAACCCGTAATCAACCACGGCACCTGAAGTGCAGAGGAATGGTATGCCAAGGATGATAGGGGTCTGGAGCAGAGGTGCAGGCGAGTCCATGTCAAGTACTACAAAGTCAGCTGGGAATTTCATCTCCTGCACTGTAACTATCACATCTTCCAACAGACCTCGGGGCCGCTTGACGGATCGGTCAGCGAACTGAAGGATCATGCATGTCTGCTTGAGCGGTCCCAGCCCGAATTCTTGCATTATGGACGAGGGCAGAAGGTTGATGGAAAAATCACTGTCAAGAAGAGTGCGCTCGAAGACCTGGTCAAAAATCACACAACTGATCAGAGGTGCTCCTGTATCTTGCTTCTTCTGGGGGAGATTGCTGATGGCAGCAACAGTGGCCATGGAGAGAACGTGCTTTTCTACCTCTCGGTGTCTGTTGTCTTGCGTTGGGCGACGCCTGTTAATACATGCCTCTTTCAGTCCCTTCTTCACAGCTGGCATGTATTCCACGGCCTTCAACAAGGGAATCTCAACAATCAATTTATCTAAGATCTCCACAACACCTGGATCAGACAATGCCTTTTTTCGTTTTGCAATTTTTTTGGATTTTTGTATTGCATGAGGAAAAGGAATATGTACATCACTAGCAGGAAAATCAGAGTTCTTATTTACATCAACATCATCGCCCATAGAATGTTGTACATCCGAACTACAAAAAGGGATACAAGCTGTATCTGGACATGCTGGTGCTGCAGGGCGATCAAAAAGTAAAGCGTCTGCTCCGTCGGCTGGCGAGGGATCGGCTGCTGCTGGCGGCTCCTCCAATGCTGGCGCAGCTTTGCTTCGGCTACAAGCTTCTTTTTGTTGTTTTTGTTTTTGCTGATTTTTTTGTATTTTTGGCTGAGGTTGCTGCTGGAGATGCACGACGGCTGGACTGGCTTCTCCTTCTTCTTCCTCCTCACCCGCCCCTGTAGCTGGCACGGCTGATGCGGAAGATGACAATCCACCAGTTTCTTTATTCACCCCACTTTTGATAGCAGGCGGAGGCAAGGCCCTACCGCTCTTGAGAGTAACAGCATTAGAATAAACAGCAATATCATTACCAGACACGGACAGGACATCACATTCTATCTGCTCTTTCTTTTTGAAATTATTGGGGTTGGCTTCGACCTATGCCGGAATGGTAGTTCTGGTGGCGGTCAGGTCGTCGAGCCTCTTTGTCATATCCGCTAGCCCTTTAACAAGCTGGGCCAGACAATCCATGGCGGGATTCACAGGGAGTGCTTCAGTAGGTTCAACGTGCAGACCACGCTGCTGATGGTTGGATGGGTGTGGAGGTTGTGGCTGGTGATTCAGAGGTGGTGCAGGAAGTTGAAGTTGTTGGTAGGATGGAGGAGGATACTGCTGATATTGCTGAGAGGGGGCAGCCGCGTACTGGTGATACGGCTGTGGGTGGTGGTACTGCGGCTGCTGCTGGTAATGAAAATTCTGCCTCCACTGATGTGCAAACTGGGGAGGCTGCTGGTACTGCTGGTGCTGCTGAGAGGATTGACCAAAACGACCACCCTGAAGTTGGTGGTACTGCCGATTGGCAAATTGCTGACCCTGGGGTTGTCCCTGAGGACGGGTCGGCTGTGCATCGTGAGCCCATATCCCGTTCACTTCCTGAATCAGGGGTGGTGGTGGGAAGACTGGATCAGGTACTGAAAGGAACTCTGGCTGGTACACGACCATATGCTGCTGTGGCTGGCCCTGGTCGAGCGCCTGCACGTAGTACACGTGCTGGACTGTCGGTGGCTGCTGGCTCGGCTGAGGCTGATGCTGCGGTTGCTGCTCGTCCTTCTTCTCAGCGGGAGCTTCTGATGGTGTAGCCGACTGAACAGAGTTGATAGTGCCGACCAACAGTTCAAGGTACTTGTTGATCTGATCTAGCTTGTCCAAGTTCTGGGTCCTCTTCTTGATCACAGCAAGTTTCTCGAGGTCCTGTGATCGCTTCTCAATGATATCTACCTTAGAGAGATGGCCCCCGATGATGCTGAGGTTGGAGCTCTCATCTCTCTCTGCTTCCTTGGATGCAGTCATGTGCACTTGCTTCTGGAGGATCTGGGGTTGCTTCTGATACGCCTTGGATGAAGAGAGAGCGGCCTCTCCTTCGGCCATTTCTTCAAATATCTGCCAAACTACATCTTCATCCTTGTTAAAATGTGAGCCCCCACATGCTGCATCCACGAGCCTTTGGCTTTCAATGTTCAGTCCCCCAAAGAAATGCTGGACCAAGCTGGTCTTAGGGATCTCATGGTGGGGACATTTCTCCTACAGGTCAGTAAATCTCTCCCAAGCTTCGTGTACTGACTCATGGGCTCCTTGGGAGAAATTACTGATACGGGCTCACATCTGGTTGAGCCGACCGAGAGGGTAATATTTGTGCAGAAAGGTGGACTTCAACTCCTCCCAGGTCGTCACGACCTTCCCTAGATGGTTGACCCAATAAAGGGCCTTGTCCTGTAGGCTGAATGGGAATGCCATCATCTTGACAATGTCCAGAGGGACATTGGGATAGTGAGTAGTGCGGCAGATGTGGGAGAATTGCTGCAGGTGAATGTACGGCTCCTCGCTTGTGTTTCCATGAAAGGCAAGGAGAAGAGCAATGAATTGGGGCTTCAGCTCAAAGTGAGCGTGTACCGGTGGAATGAGAATCCACTCGGTCATCTGGCTGTCTCCCGGATTGTATGTTTCTTTAAGGGTTGGCTTTGGTGGTGTGGGAAATTCTACATCGTCATCGGCACCACCACCTCCACCTCCACCTCCACCTCCTCCTCCCATGCCTCCTCTGCCTCTGCCGCCTCCTCCATCGTCACGGTTCTTCATATCATTCAACATGTCCTGGAAAGCTGTCTGTGTGAGGGCCTGCTCGGCCAGTTGCTGCTGTATGGCCTGGATAGATGCCAGTAACTGTGTATTGACTTGGTTCTGATCTGGCACCTGCCCCTCTGGTTGGGGTGGCTGTTGACCCTTGCCCTTTCCTCCTGGAGCCATGTCAGGATCTGAGTCGGACGAGATGAATTCCGGAGTAGTCTCCAGGGCTCGCACTGTCTTCTATCTTCATAATGAGATAGTCCTAATCAGACCGCTTGCAATTAACATTCAGCTGCCGTGATTAAGCTGGAATTCAGGTCAACCCCAGGATGTTGTGAATGGAAAATGATGTAGACTGTAATCGACTTCCATTTACAACGGCGAAAGCGGGACAAAAGTGATCCCGGTTTATTGGGTGGCCAAGAGAAAGGTAGAAAACGAGGAGTTTGGAGATCGATCCGCAAAGTCCGGATCGGGTTCTCGGGAATCGTCTCGAACTTATTGGCGGAGTTGAGTCCATGGAATCGATGTGGGTGTCGGCATGGTCCCGACGGAAACCATCCATGAATCAACTTCGCGAAGCACAAGAGAAGATTGGATGTTGGATGAAAGATACGGTGGTCAACGAGGAATAAAAGGAGTGTAAAACAGTAGAGAGGCTCGGTTGAGCGGGGTGGTCAAAGTGAAGAAACAAAATGTGCGCAAATGCGCGGGACTTGATCTTTGAACCTTAATCTAGATCCATACAAACACAATACAAAATCGGATTCACCAACTCACGCCATGTGAAGCCGTGAAAGCTCGGCTATTTATTATCTTTTCATTTTTAGAGTTGTGATTTTCAGGCATATCTTATAACAAGTTCTTAGTACGCTACCCTATAGGAGAGAGAGTACTGCCGGAAGAGTATCCCGTACTTGTCCTCCTCCTGTGTAACCTGTAGTCTGTAATTTTTGGAGTCCTTGTAACCCTTCCTGGATCCCTACTCAGCCAAAGAAAAGAGAGAGGAAGCCGATAGACGAAACCAATACTTCGGTTCTCGCTCGCAACGGAATCACCCGTGAGCGTGCAAGAACCTACTCGGACGCATGACAATGAGACAGACACCCCCGTGAAGGCGTGGCCTATGCTCAATACTTCGGACAGGGTCGATGCTCTACACAACAGAGAGTCATCACTGGTGACCAAGCCCTACTCGCCTACGTACGATAGAAGCGCCATTACTTCGGAAATCCAAGCGATACACAAGGCAGTTGCAGACTGGGTTTTTGGCTTTAATCCTTAGGGGGTCACACTCGCTCAAGGGAGTAGGGTTTTGGTCCCCTCTAAGGTACCTGAAAATAATGAGGGCTTTATGAACTCGGTACAATGATAGTCCATTACAGATTTTAATTAAGGTCAAAGTTTATTTAGCAGTCCCCTTGTTTTAATTTTTGGGTTTTCACTTTTTTTTGAGTCTGTTTCATACCAGCGCCTAACGTTTTTTGTAGATTTTCATTTAAGTCCTAGATGCTCAAAATCAGAGGGAGATAGCGGAAAAGCCGTGCAAGTGGTTCCATGATGGAAATCTCACCATTGAACCGAATGATGCATGCTGAGTTAGAAGACTTACAGTGCATCCCAGCTCTCTCCATGCGGTATGCAAAACAAAATTTTTAAACATATCTATATGTCGGTATGCAAGGCACAAAATCGCCCTAAACATTAGTTGCTATTAGCGTGAAGAACCATAAGTCGCTCATTCATCTCTAGCCCAAAGGGTCCGGTCTTGGCTCACCCCTCCTCTGCTCAACACACTTGAGGGTAGGAGAAAGCGCTTTACAGGGCTCGCTGCGGCACAAGGGCTAAGAGATAAATGAACGGCTTGTTTAAAATTTGACTAGATCCAAACGAAGTAGACTATAGGAACATGCATTCTTATTAATGTGTGGACCTAGCTACCGAGTCAAGCAACCTACATCTAGGGGCTCCAAGCACATAAAACAAAGTAAAGGAAAGGCGGAAAGCTCAAATCCTCGGAAAACCAAGAAAAGAAGGCGATGAAAACTTGAAAAGACGCGATGAGGCCTCCAGGTGAACAATCACCCGGGCAATGGACCTCATTGTGAAGAGTAGAGTCCTGTTTAATTACATGCCAAAATTTTCTCTCTCTCACCATAAATTACAAAAATAATCCTAAGTGTACTAATCCTATCTAATCCACATCTATTTGCTTCCTTGATACTCTCTCCAGATGGTCATGAGAAGAGAAGACCATCCTCCTCCAAGCTCGGTTGCCTTGGCCTCCTAAGAAGCCATCCTCGCGTGGCGGACTCTCGCATCAAATCACAAAAAGATTGCATTAGAATAGCTCAATCAATCAAATAGAGCAGATAAAATAATCGCAATAAATGAATCAATGAAGCATGGTGATTAATGGCAATAAAAATAGCTGCTCACAAAATCACTTCAATAATGAATCAAAAATATACACAAGAATGACAAAATAGATTAGGCTATGCTCATTGCTCCCCGGCAACGGCGCCATCTGATAACACGGATAATCCACGAGGGTCACCATGAATAAAATAAATATGTTGTCGCTGAGGCGACCGCTCGCAGAATACCCGAGTTAATCAGCAACTAACCCACAATAAAAGAATGAAGGAATTAAGTCCAAAAATATGAATTAATTTTTATTACTCTACCACAAGATGTATAGTGTCTAAGTATGTAGAGGTCGAACCACAGAGAGCAATACAAAAATGCATAAGCCTACAATGTGCATCTATCACAGAGTCATCCAGATGTGAAGCCTATTTTTGTGGGTTTTTTTAATTTTATATTATTATTATTATTATTTTATTTTTTATTTTTTGATATATATATTTTTATTATTTCTTAATATAGTTATGTAATATATATATACTTCATAGAATATAAATATATAAAGATATATGTATATCCCTAGAGGGTAGGTATAAGGTATATACTGCATACAATTTATACTTATATATATTTATATATTTGTTTTTTTTAATATTTACTTTGAGAATGTCATATATTAATAGATATATATATATATATGTATATAGATATGCTTTTTTATCATTTTTTATAGGGTAACATATATATAAAGAGGAGGTATAATATTTATAAAAATACACAAAAATGGTCAAAAATTCAGAAATAAAGTCTTTTTGGGATTTTCATGATTTTTGACTTTTTTGATGATTTTTGGATATTTTTAAAAATATTTTTAAGATTTTTAAAATGGCAACATAAGCGAAAACAGGGAAATAGGGGCTGGCTGTAAGAAAAATAGGAATTAAAAATGGCAAACAGTCTCAAAAATTTTCAACACTATTTTTCTTATAAAGATAATAAAATATAGCATAAATAGGAACTGAGTTCATATTTTTCAGATTTTTCTTTGATTTTATATATTTTTTTAAAGTTTTTGTGTATTTTTGAATTTTTAAGGTTTTTTCTTTTGAGATTTTTAGGGATTTTTGGAATGACACTGAAATAGGACAAAATACATACTAGGGAATTTTTTTTGGAATTTTTAGAGGTCTTTTAATATTTTTTTGGTATTTTATAAGCTAGACAGTAAATAAAAGACATGTTTTTGATTTTTTATAAATGAAAAAATGCAACATAATTAAGATCCAAAAATATGGCGTGTGAGAGCATGTTAACAAAAGCTTATGTCCATTTTTGCAAGATTTTTCAAATTAAAATGAGGGACAAAATAAATGGACAAAGCATACAAAAATAAATGGCCTAGCAAGGGCCTTTTTGCAATTAAAATAAGTGACAGGGGCATCCATGCAAAAATTACAATAAAAATGAACGTTTAATTTTATTTTCAGGGCCATTCTACAATTATTAAAACCCGGTAGGGTTTACATGCAAATTTCATGCGCCTCACGTGGGGTCTGCACGTGAGGCGCAGATGGACTAAAAAGTAAATACATAAACTCCAGGGGTCCTTCTGTAATTTATACAATTTATTCACAACGTGGTATTTTATTTTAGGAACTGAACTATAAATACAAAAAGACGGGGGGTTAGGTGTGAAATTTACCCCCAAAGGCGCGATATCCAACGGCGCTGGGCGCGCCACTTATACACGTGTCGAGCATCTGACGGTTGACGTCGGTTCGCCGATGAAGGGTTCGGATTAGAATCTCCTGGCTGATCTGACGGTTGGCGCGTATCTTCATCGGACGGCTCTTGTGGGATCTAGGACGGGCCTCCTGATCCGACGGCGCTGGAGCTCCCTGGAAGAATAGGGAAGGAGCTCGCGCCTGGCGAGCTTCGATCGAGAAGCTTGAGCTCCTCCAAGGCTCTCCGGCACATCTGAGGTGGTCTGCACGTAGCTGGAGGCCTCCCGCGTCGACTGATGGTTCCATTATGGCTCCTGGAGGTCCGAGTCGCTCGGACGAGGTCGGTGAAGTAGCGGACCTCCAGGAACCTCTTCCTGGTTCGATTCGAGCCCATATGGGCTCTATTCTTCGTTTGACCTGCAGAGGAACCGGGGGAGCGAGGGCTTCCTCCTTGACCCGGGGTTTTGAAGCTTGGCAGCAAAATGGAGTGAGGCGGAGGGGCTCCGACGAACGGCGGAGGTGGGGCCCCGATTCGCGAAGACCAGAAGTCCTCGGTTGGTCAAAGGCGAAGGATTGATGGAGAATGCGATGGGGGTTGAAATGGGGTGTTCATGGCGGTTGGATACGGTTTGCTTCACCGTGAGGAAGTCGCCGGAGCGGAGCTCCGACGAACTTCGAATTTTTGATTTTAAGCTAAGGGATTAACTAAAGACTAATCTAACTACTGGAATTAAAACCTAACATCGAAACCTAACTAAAAAGCATAGAAAGGACAACTCTTATACCTGGGGGCCACCAGGGAGCAGGGCGGACGCCGGAGCTCCGCCGCGACAAAATTCTCCTTCCTCCGGCCGATTCAAGGCGCTGGAGCACTCCCCCTGTCACGAGGAACGTCCCAAGAATGGAATCAAGGCTTAAGGTTGGATTAAAATTGGCCAAATTCGAGGAAGGAGGCGGAGCTACTTATTTATAGACATTGGCTTGGAGCCTTATTGCCCGGCGATTATTACCTAATCCAATGAGTATCTGATCGATCCAAGTTATTGGCAGGCATCATGGATAATCAGAGAGCAATTATTGTGAAGGAAGCGAGCTCGATCGATGGACGGGATGGCCGTAAAAAAGGGATGAAAATCGGGGAAACATGGTTCAGAGACGCCAGAGCTGGGATGGGACAGTTGACCAGGGGGTCAACGAAGGCCGGCGCCCCATTGGTCCACGTCAGCCGCTAAAAGACAAAACAGGAAATTTGAGCCTAAATTGATTTATTTACCATAGTAAATGATTTTATTAGAATTTTCTTAAAACATAAAAAATGTGTATTTTTTTCATGTAATATTTATTTGTGATTTTTTTTGAATTTTTCAAAGTGTTATATTATGGTGTTAATTTAATAATATGTATATGTATGTATTTACATGTATTTTTGTGTATTTTATTTTTAATTTGTTTATTTTCTTTTGTTATTTTATTAGCCTATTTTATAAATTTATAATTTATTTTTGTGAGTATAAAGGTATTTTTATTTAATTTTTAGGAGTTTATTTACATTTTTAAATAAATAGGTATAGGTATATGTAGGTATCTTTATAGGTCTTTTACCTATGTATTTTGTATACTTAATTTATTTAGTGTATTTTCTTGATTTTTATTTTGGATTTACATTTTTAAAGGGTTATATGTATTATTTACATTGTTATAAAAATATAAAAGAAGAGAAAAATTAAAGAGTGTCTTCCCTTTTTATTTATATACATTCTTAACATAGGTATTTTGCCTATGTATTATATAGGCTTATTTTATTTTACAAATTCTTTTTAGTTTTCTTTTAATTTTAATATGTACATGTATTCTATGCATTATTTGTAAAATTCTAAAAATATAATTTTGTACAAATACTGAATATTGAATAAAATGAATATTTTAATCAGCCCTATATACAAGGAGGGTCAAAAACCTATCTTCTACAGATGAACTCCAAAAATTATGAAACCAATTTTATTAAATAGCTCTTGGAAAGCTATATACAATTAAAGGTGAGTTTGGGTAATTTGGAGTTTTTATTTGCAAGATATGGGTCTGTGAAGTTGAGATTTTGGCTTTTTACTCTGTGTATAAAATGTACACTAAGCATTATTTTTACACAAACTCAATTTTGAATTTTTATTTACATTATTATCTACAACTTTCATGAACAAAGTTTCTTTATTTGACGAATAAATAATTATGTACAAAATAGGTGTCAAAAATGCATAAATAAATGAGGTATTTATTGTATATTGGCCATTATCTCCCCCTACTTTATTCCTTGTCGACCAATTCCATGCTGGTCTTGGTCTCGGGGTTTGGGTCATAAAATATCTTCAATATTTTATTCCTTTTTCTTTTCTTCTCTTTATTCTATAATTTTGGCATTAAAAACCTTATTTAATGTGTAATTAATACAATGAATCATGAATGCTATTATGTACAATTTGATGCTATTTACATGCATTTGCTAGGGTTTTTGAGGCCAAAATGATAGAATAAAGGTGATGAAATGGAGATTCATCAGCCTCTTGCTGGAGCACCGCTCCATGTCTGCCGCATGCGGAGGAGACTCCCGTCTACAAATACTATTGGATCATATAACTCAGATTTGATCCTATGATCTATAGGAGCCTCAACCTGCCTCTTCGAGCCTGTAGCCTTGGGTGGGATCGAAGCAGCCCCGAGGTGCCTTATGTGTCCACGTGGTTTGAGCTTGCTATGTGCCCACGCCTCGCGCCAATGCTTCCCATCAAACTCCCCAACAGGTGACGCCCTAGGAGATTTGCATAACACCCCTATTAATTTCCCTTAATTACAGACATGCTCTATCTTTGGGGTATTTAAAGATAAGGCCCTAACAACTTTTGATTATTGCATTTGAGTCCTTTCAGAACTATTTTGTGAGACTTCATGTGGTTTAAATTTATGTTTTTATTGCATATTAGCTCTTGGATTGAAACTTAAATAACTTGAGCGTCTTTCATTCAATTAAATTGAAATTTATCTTGTTTTAAAGCTCTGATTTTTATCTTCAATTTGGCATGCTTAATTCTATGATGTGACCCATGTAGGTTAGTTTAATAAAAAGTGAATTTTAATATCTTTTATATCTTAAATAAATTGCCATAAATTCTTATTAAGTTCATTTTAAGCAATTAAAAAGGCCATGATTTGCTTAATTCATATAAAATTTAATTAGGTGTGTAATCTTCTAATTTCGTATCATAATTAATTTTTCATTAAATTTTAATTGAATTAAATAATTTACTAGTTATATCATTAAGTATTATTAACTTGGACTCAATTTTGTATTTAATTGGATATCATTATTAGGATTTAATTCATGATCATTATGTTGTAATTATGCATTTGTGTGTATCGTGTTGTATTGACATCCATTTTGTGGCATATTATCTGTTTGCATATAAAAAGATAAAAAGATCATGCATTCATTATCATTGTCAACCTTGACCTAGATCGCATCTAAATAACTAACCTAATATTTAAGTCCTAATTAATAGACCTAATTGATCGTGCCCTTGTGTTCGACTATGGACTTATCCAGGTATAAATAAACCACGCCCTCTTCGTAGAGATATTAAGTGTGGTTCTGATCGATTTCTAATTAGCTCGTATCACAGTGATACGATCTTAACTAAGCCAATTGGCACTCAATCAAAGGTACATTGGGCAAGGAAGCATCGATGGTGACCTATGTTGTGTTGGGAACACGTCACGAGGCTGTCAGAGGGATCACTAGACCCCTATGGTACTACAAGGCCTTGTTGTGTGGTGTTGGGCGCTACCAAAGAGGTGCGATGACCCGCTTGGCAGTGGTGCACGGAACGCTAGCCTCCCCAGGTAGTGGCAAACGACATATAACCCGAGCACGAGGGTGTGCGACCCAAGGCGATGGCGAAGATGTGCAGCTTCCAAGCTGACGCAATGGATGGACGAGATCAAAGGGAAGGGGATCGTGATGGCCGACGAGTGGGGTCTTTGCTCTATATACCACGTGGAAAGAAATGAATGAGATGTTTATTCCATGGTCATAGGGTTCCTTTATATAGGTTTCTAAAAGGCAAATAACCAATTAGAAAATTAAATAAAAATGAAATAAGAAATAGATAAATACTATTTCCTACAACAATTCTAATCTTATTGGAGACAACACGACGCGAGACCCTTCTGAAGTTCCTTTTACACCTAGGTGGAATGCTCAAGGAATTAGCATTGCCCTTGAAAGCAACACACTTGGCCCTAGAGCATCGATCCATAGGTGTTGGCAATGGGCAGTTCAACCTTGCCCGTGCATGAGCTCGACTTCTCAAGTCTCTATTCCCCAAACATGGGTGAAAGTCTATGGATCTCAATGAGGTAGGCACTTCGTGTCGTGGGTACGTTACTTGGTGTTACTTGGTGTTAGTGGGGGGACTTCGAACCTCAATAATGTTAGGGTTTACCTCTCAAGCTTGTGTCTATATAGACACGAGCTTGAGAGGTAAACCATACGCTCACCATACCTCAATTAGGTATACTTAGTGCCTTAGTCAAGTAGCGCAATCTCCATGTCTTAGTTGAAACTTAGTCAAGAAGCGCAATCTCCATATCTCGGTTGATGATCTTATATCTCAGCAATGTATGCAGTTGCGGGTTCCTTTTCCATTTTTACATTCCAATAATCTAGTTGAAGAAGGCACTTAACTCATAGCATCATTTCCTCGTCCTCGAAGGTGAAAAAAAACAACGAGGAAGACGTGTACAATCTATGGGGGTGTTTGGATAGTGGGTTTAGGTGGGTTAAACTGGTTGCAGGTAACCCATTTTTGGGTTTTGGTGTTTGAATAGAGGGTTAAACTGGGGGTGGGTTAGAAGTGGGTTTGGAGTGATGTGATTGTATTGGAGTTTGAAAAAGTGAGAAGTTATTGTGATGTGATTGTATTGGAGTTTGAAAAAGTGAGTAGAAGTGGAGTAGTTTATAATTTTTATATGATATGATGGTATAGTATATTATTTTTTGATGGAATTGATGATGGAGAATTGATTTAGTTAATTTTTTTAAAAAGATAAAAAGTGGGACCCACGTGTAGGGTGGAGCATTGGGCTCGACCCGGCCCAACCCGGGAAAGCCCGGCCCGAGCCCATCAATTTTCCATGGGCCTTGGGCCGGGTCGAGGCCCGCTTTTTTCAGCAAACTGAGGACCCGGGCCCGGCCCAAGGCCCGCGTGTTCGGGCTCGGGTTCGGGTCGGGCTCGGGCTTGGGTCGGGCTCAACCCGAACTTATTTTGATTCCATGAAGTTGCACTTTGATTCCAATTTATTTTTATGGATATAATTCATCCATAATACATGAATATTGTATGTATTGTTACAATATAATATTACTATTGATGTATGAAGGAAATATTGGATGTATTATGACTATAAATCTGTATCCCCTTATTTAGTTCTAATACGATATTTTGAAATATGAGGGCCCGGGCCCGGCCCACTTGTACTTCGGGTTCGGGCCCGGCCCGGCCCAAGTATAATATTTTTGAAAAATGAGGACCCGGGCCCGACCCATTTGTATGTCGGGTTCGGGCCGGGCCCGGGCTTTTGCGGGCCGGGTCAGGGTCGGCCCGGCCCAATACTCCACCCTACCCACGTGGAGGGAGAAAATATGGGATAGAGGAGTTAAACCACCCTCGGGGTGGTTTAACCCGATACAAGAACGCACCCTATGGGTATCACGCATGAATGAATGGATCAACACTCAAAATCCATTTACCCCAAGAAACTATTTAGAATGGAAGATGTAGATCCAGAGACCCTCTTCCATGTTACTGAATCTATATCTTCTCACTGTTAAATTAGGATGCGTACACCCTCATGAAAGACAACGTATAATATCGTAGTTTTAGTCTTATGGTGCTATCCTTACGGTTCATCGTATATATTTTATTGCAGCAGATCCAATCCCTGTGTTGGAGCTCTCGCCATTGGTAGAGGTGGAACTCCGTTGACCGGACATTGCGTGTGTACGTACGGGAACATGTGGATGCACGGCAAGTAGCGTATATTGGAGGAAATATCCACGCAGATTTCTCCATTATTACTCAACGATGTGCTGCTGCATATCTTTCCAAATAATAGGAAACTTCCTAGTTGACTGTCATGCCTTTGCAAAAGAACAAAAACCACCAACTTAAACACGAGGCTGACGCCGAGAGAATGCCCGTATGTATGAAAGGAATGGATCATCTGTAAGACGATGTGGATGGAGAGACAACTCACTGATCATCTCCGTAGCCAACCGCGTCGTTCTCGTTTCATTGCAATGCAAAGGGATCACCCGCATGCCCATATGGTCAATGGCTAACTAGTTGGGTTGCAACTTCCAATGGAATGCGCACTTCCAGAGGAAACCAGTTCAACAGTACCCCTCTGGAAACTAAACCCATCAGTTGCAGAATTCAACTCAGCTCGGATACTAATGGAAGTGGCCTCTAATGTTACATGCAACTCACATATTAAAAGAAGCAGTGTACGATATTATCAGTACGCATACTTGAGTTTGACCATCCCCTTGTTTTTGCGTGGAAGAAGAACAACAGACGGATAGAATATTAAAAGGTGCGCCCTCGCACCCACGCACGGCTTCAATGTCTCCCATCTTTGTGGGAACTGGGAAGTAGGAACAGGGTCATGTTCCACTGTCCACCCTTTCTCGTGCTGATGAAGTTATGGATCCTTGATATTGGCAGCCAATGCCATAGAACAGTTTTCTATGTAAGTTTCCGTTTGAGAAGTAAAATATTTGCATTCTCAGAAAAGCTAGTGCTTCAGGATGAGAGTACAGGTTGCAGCTAAATATGTGCTACTGTTCTTTTTTATTTAAGTTAAA
The DNA here is from genome assembly GCA_037367405.1 of Ottelia alismoides. Taxonomy (NCBI): domain Eukaryota; kingdom Viridiplantae; phylum Streptophyta; class Magnoliopsida; order Alismatales; family Hydrocharitaceae; genus Ottelia; species Ottelia alismoides. The sequence continues at coordinate 82,340 of JAZKJV010009362.1, forward strand.
AATGAAGAAAGATACCAGTAAATAACTTCATGTTCGTTCCTAAGAGTAACTAAACCAACAACTATACTCTTCATAGATAATAATAATACACAAATATGGTAATTCCATATCAAACAGGTACTATCCTATGAACAGGATGCTTTAGGTGTGTATGATAAAACAGGGCAGTGGACATGCAGAGTCTCCTTTCCTAACAATGGACAGACGTTCTACTTTATTGGCATCTGGTACAGCTTGGCGGATACAGATAACGCTGCAATATATCTACTATATCGAGGAGGCTAGTTAGCTGGCTGGATGGCAGTGAGCATTAACTGGATGGACCGGACCTGGAAGAATGTGCACAGGACCTCGCCACACCCCGATCTTTACCATAACTACGTCCATTAAGATCAATATTATAATCTGAAATTACATGGAAGAAAACTTTCTTTTTCTCTTGTAATAGCAGAGATGCATAGGCAAGAAAATGCTCCCACAATCCAAAGCAGATTTTGGCCCAACGCCATCTCCATCCCATCACATCAAACCAGTCATGTGACTCAAACTCAATTGAAACCCAATTGCAAATAAACAAGGTACGCGACCAGTGGAGTGGAGCCCCCGGAACAGTGGCACTAGAGAGGAAAGGGCACCCCAAGGACGAGACAGAGCCCAATTAAAAACAAAGTTCCACAGTGGCTGGGACCCAATTGGCCACTCTCCTCATGGGAAGGATCCAAAAGGGCAATAAAGAAATTAAAGTGGGCACCTAATAAAAATAGGAGAAAGGAAGAAGACAACAAAAGAAGGGTGTGCTTTGCAATGCCTTCTCATCTCTCTCTCTCTCACTCTCTCTTTTTCTGTCTAAGCTGCTGGGAGCTGATGGATTGATAAGATAAATGGAATCTTCTCAGGGGGGCTCAGACTGCAAACCACCACCATCCGGCATCTTTGACTCACTAGAGGACAAGACCCATCAGATGTAGATCACAAGATTCAAAAACACTTACAATAATAATGATGATTTTATCATAGATTTATATTGTTGATATGAAGACAGGGAATCCCTGCAGCCTTTTTTTTAAGAACAAGACGTAGGACCCAGAAAGACCAGCCTTCACCATGTTACCACCAGATGGCAGTGGTGAGTAAAAGCAAGTGGACGGGGCCCTTATTACAAAATTAAAGTTAGCAATGGGGTGCAGTACAGACAGCTCCCCGAGCTAAATGTTTGATTTTTCCACTATCTTTTGTTGGCAGGAAATAAAACCAGAGGAGCATCAATGTCCACTATTTTGTTCTCTTCAATTTACTGGTAAAAACTGGTTGGGGGGGGGGGGGGGGGGGGGGGGTGGAGGTTTAGCACCAAAGGCGTATTTGGGGTTCGGACCTCTCTGATTCCAACCAGTGCAGTCAGCGACCTGTAGCAAAGTACTGCAGAGAAGCATGTGCCGAAAAGACACCCACAGTCTGGATAGATCCAAGCTAATTTTTTTGCCACAGTGCCACTCACATGGCAATTTAAATAAAACAGACCCACACAAACCACAGCAGCACACTTTTTCCCTTTCTTATGCATTGGTAAGATAACAAACAAAACAACAAGATCAATGGCAGGAACAATGAACAGTAAACCAACATTAATAACAATAACAACTAGCAATCATGATGCTGCAAAACAAAGGAGAGACCCTACACCCCCACACCCGAGAAAACAGCAAGGAATTGGATCTCAAGAACATGGTTAGACATGAACCCATCAACCTCCTACAAAACCATCTCTATTTACAAAATGGTAATCAGAACTCGACCCAAAATTGTCTGATCTAAATCAACAACCACGGCGTGTAGCCGCCGGAGAAGGAGAAGAAGAATCCTTCTTCTGCGGCGACAAGAAACCGAAAACGGACGAGGATTTGGACGTAGAGGACGAGACGCGTATGGAGCAAACGGGGACGTTCAAGACGGGAGCAATGCAGACGTTGGCTGAGTAGGAGCGTTCCATTCCACCTCTGTGACGGTGTGGCAGTAGCTTCGTCTTGGCGGCCCCGAAGCTGCTGGGGCTGCTGGAGCTCCGCTCCAGGCTCTGGAACACGATCCTCCCGTACGAGTTCATGCGCGGGGAATCCACCGACGACCCACGTGGGGACATTGCCCGCACTCGTCCCCGCCCGGTGCGTCCGGTCTTCGGGTTCGAGATCCGGAGCTTGGGAGGCGGCGCACGCTCGGAGTCGAGGGAAAGGCGGGGGAGGTCCTCGTGGTCCGGAGCGGAGGAGGAGGACGATGACGAGAGTGATAGACGGGAGAGCGACTCCGACCACTCGGAGGAGGAGAAGCTCTCGCCGGAGTTCGACCTCGAGCTACGGTGCAGCAAGTAGTGCCTCAGTACTCCATTCGTCTTCCGGTTACTAACAGTAGTATTAGTGGTTGCAGGAGTAGTAGAAGCAGCAGAAGAAGGTGGATTAGGAGATTTACTACAAGGTTGAACGTGGTGGCGATCTTGTTGTTGCTGCCTGGCTTTCTTGAGACCCAAGAGCTCTCTCCATCTGGCGGTGCACCTGACGGGCGCGCGGGGGGAGAAGGCGTAAGGGTCCGCCAAAGCCGACGCAGCCGCCTCCACCCGGAGCTTCTGAGGGGGAGGAGATCCGGTTCCCGGAGGAGGCCTGAGGTGGAGGGGGACAAGCTTCCCATCGGAGAAGAGCTCGTCGGCGGGGAGCATCGTGACGGGGTCGTTCAACCTGAACTCGAAGTCGAGGACTATGTCGTCCTCGTCTTCTTCATCGTGGGTCTCCTGCATGGATTTGGGAATGTGGGTCTTCAGCTGCTGGTGGTCGTCGTCGTGGCTGAAGGAGATCCTGGGGCTGCTGAGCCACCCATATGCTGCTGCTGCTGCTGCTGCGTTGGGTGGGCAGCGCTCGAGGATGAGGCTCTCAGGAGGAGGAGGTGGAAGGGGAGGAGCCATGCCGTTGCTATTGCCATTGATGCTGCTGATGGAGATGCTGTTCATCGCTGCCAACGCTCATCGACTCCTCTTCTCATGTTCGGTTTTGAGGGTTTATATATAAACATAAACGGGTCAGCTTCGCCACGTGGCGTTTACGACATCCACGTAGGCTCTTTTTATCTCTTTCTATGTACAGGTGTCCTCATCTGAGGCGTTCGTGGTAGATCGCGTCGATCGTTGGTTTTTGGGAGGGCGGGAACGGGAACCTCGGGGATTCTTTTGGGTTTTTTTACATGAAGCCCCTTGCGAAAAGACCATATATTTCACAAGAACAGAAGTAACAGTTCATCAAAAAAAAGGAAAATAGTTTTTAAAATTCGATAGGGAAAGCTTTTAGTTCCCCGCTAAAGTCAAGAAAAGCTATTAGTACCGAGTTTTTAAAAATCGGACCGGACGTTGAACCGAGCAGTCTTCGATCTGGTCCTATATGGTCGGATCGTCGTTCCAAACCGATCGGACCGGTGATGATGTCATGTCAGCATGACATCATCATTTCTATCGACTCGAAAAAAATCGGACCAGGCTTAATTTACTGGTACAACCGCTCAAACCTGTTTTTTGAACTGATAAAAAATCAGATACATATATGTAAATATGTATTTTATATATCAATGAAATAATCGTTTAAAATGTCAAATCTTTCAATAGAATAACATGATTGTCTATTTCGAGTAAAGCTCTACAAAAGGTAGCCACATTTTCTAGCATTATATATGAATATAATATTGTAATAATTTATTTTATAGTTGCTTCTAGAAAATTACTCTAAGAAAGTAGTGGCACGAGCTATATTCCAAAAAAAAAGGTACATAACTGAAATTGCAGAAATTAAGAAGGGAACAAGTGATAAAAATCCTATTATTTCATTATTTAAACCTTTATTTTTTAAAAATATACTTAACCATCAAAACTGGGTCAACCTGGTCCGACCACCGGTCGGACCCGATTTTTTATATTCTTTTTTTTAATTAATTACACAAAACATGCTGAACCGACCAGGTCGGGGCCGGTTCCCGATCCAACCGATCCGACCGATCAGTCCGATCCGATTTTTTAAACCCTGATTAGCACCCTGTTAAAAACTTGTGCTACCCTTCACAAATTCTATCACGGTGCTAAAAACTCCTCCCGTTATGTCATAAATGTATAACATCATTTCAAAAGCCTCTCTCCATATCATAAGCATCTTGCAAGGGCATGTTTGGTTGCTGGGTTGGACTGGGTTGGGTTGGGCTGGGTTGGGGTGGGTGAATAGTAATCCTTGAGGAGGAAGTACCCTTGTGAATAGTAACCATGGTTTGGTCAACCCTGTCCAACCCTGCAACCAAACAGGAACGTTCCTCTATGTGAGCCTTGCAAGGGTACATATACAATTAAGGACATAAAATATGCGGAGATTTGTGTTATATCAAATATTTCCAGGGGCAATTATGTAAACATCCTATTTTTTTTTGGAAAAAAAAATAGTGTCGGGTGAGAGATGGCTCTGTCATCTTGTGGGGGCAAGAACGCAACATTTGGAGCACAAGGATAACATTTTGAAGAGCAAAACCAAGAAAAAGACAGTGGAGGGGTTAATGCCAAGACAGTAAATCCCTGTGGGTACGAACAGTGTGAATCTTGTCCTTGTCAAAATAATGAGAATAATGAAGAGGATTGCACTGATTTCCCAGTCTTGGGTACTATACTGCTAATAGTAGCTTTTAAATAGTAGCCCTCTTTAGTAGAGGAGCAGAAGCACAGCAGCTACCCCCTTGAATCTGGAATCATGTCTCACCAACCACATTCCTGATCAAGATATGGTATCAGTTCTCTTATCAAAAAAAGGTGATTAGTATTTTCATGACAAGCACATTTTCATTAACATGCATGTGTGATGCATGCTTGTTAGAACATGTTGAATGCCTGCTGCTAGATCACTAACACCTGCTGTTCTGATTGAGAATAAATATCTGGCATCGGCAAAGAATGGTATTCCCCAAACAATACAAATGAAATGCATCGCAGCTACATTCATAAATAAACCTTCAACAAGAACAGGGAGTTATAAACTATCTGATGTTAGATTAATTCCTGTAATTTCAATGATCTGAAAAAATGTGCTGCTCAAAGAGGACATCTTGAGACAGTGGGCATGAAGTATGCTGGCAGAGTCTCAGATCTTCTCTTCAGGCAGAAACTAACTAAAACAAGTTGTGAGCTGTGTGAATCAGAGAGGGGAAGCAAGGAAAAATTGTAGTTCACCGCATTTGGTGAGATTGTTTATAATCAATAATGAATCTTCTAAAAGAAGCACATTTCTTCTATGGTTTCTTCTAGCAGCTTCCTGTATATGAGAACCTTCTCCTCTACTCGCGGGGGCTGGCTTTCCTGATCATCCCACCTAGAACTTGACTGACCTCATCAGCTATGGGATCCATATTAGACCATTCTTTTTGCAACAAATCTACGCCAAATAATTTTCTTGGTCTAGACTTGTAGACATCATCTTTCTGATAATCTTTGACATCTGTTCTTGTTTTTCCATTCAATTCCTCAGTAGAGTGTGCGGGTGACCAAATTGAATCTGCTAGCTCCAACTTTCTAGCCACTTTGGCTTCCCAGCATTCAGTGCAAAAATGATAGGGATCCAGAGCCTCAATAGCCTGCACAGACCTCCTGTCAGTCTCAAATCGAATCAAAAACCTTGCAAGCAATTTTCACGAAAAGGTTTGCTGTGCTTTAAACTGCACATTATCCTCTGTTCTTGTAACTTTGTTTTTGTATAACTCACAATTACCATAATACTAAAGATATTGTTGGGGTATTTGGTTGTTCGCCTCTTATGTTGTAGATTGGTAAATGGATATCTCTAGGATCCATTTACTCCATCCAATGGTATAGTCTCACATCTACCAGTTTGGAGATGTGGAGACTCAATGAGAGCTATATATAAACCCCACACTCATTGTATTCGGTGAGAAAAGCAATAGGCTATCAGCCCTTTGAGACGTTCTCTGTGGTTTCATCTAGGGTTCCACGTAAAAAATCTTGGTGTTCATGTTTATTTTTCTGTTCTTTATGCTCTATTTATCATTTCGCTTTCGCATTCCTATTTTCTAACATGGTATCAGAGCTATGTTATTTTCTAACATGGTATCAAAGCTGGTTCGACTCTCAAGGTTCGATTGTAATGTTGTTCTTGAAGATCATTTATGATTGAGTTTTTATCACTTGTGCCCCTCCGAGATATCGCAATATCAGTTATGCCCCTATCTTTCTGGGAATATCAGTTGTGCCCCTCACTTCTTACTAATATGTGCCCCTCGGGTTAATGACCGTCCATAACCAACACAAACGGATGTTAACTTCAAGGACACAAATGGAATTAAATTTTAAAAAAAGGATAGAAAAGTCCTCCCCCGTCTTCTTCCTCCCTCTCTTCCTCATCTCCCATCTTCTTCCTCTTCCTCTTACTCTTCCTCTTCCTCCCTTCTCTTCCTCCTCTACAGCTCCTCCCTCCTCCTCCTTGAGCTCTCCTGCAGCCTCCCCCGAGCCTCTTGCTCCGCCCACGTGCCTCGCCTCCAACCCCGTCCTCCTCCTCCTCCACCCCCCGCACCTCCCCCTTCCGCCCTCTACACCTCCCCTCCGTCCCCTGCACTGCCCCCCCCTGCACCTCCCTTCCGCTCCCAGCACCTCCCTCCACCCACCGCACCTCCCACCTCCGACCCTCCGCCCCTTGCACCGCTCCCCCCCCCCCCAACCTCCCTTCGCTCCCAGAAACTCTCTCCGCCTACCGCACCTCCCTCCTCCGACCCCCCGCACCCCCCTCCGCCCCTTGCACCGCCCCCCTGCATCTCCCCCCTCTGACCCCCCGCACCCCCTCCGCCCCTTGCACTGCCCCCCACACCTTCTCCCTCCGCCCCTCGCACCTCCCCTCCGCCACTTGCACCGCCCCCCGCACCTCCCCCTGTCGTCCCCTGCGCCTCCCCCGGCCCATCGGCCCCGCCCCTTACACCTCCCCCTCCCTCTGTCTCACGCCTCCCCCTGCCCCCACCACCCCCGCCCTATGTCGCCCCCGCCCCCTACGCCTCCCCCTTCCGCCCTCCTCCTTCGCCTGTTTGCTGAAATTGGAGAGCTTTCAGTTTTTTTAAATTAAGATAAATTTTTGACTAATTGATTCATAAAAATTCATCAGAAAATTCAATAAAATTCACCATTTGATCCGTAATGAGTGGTATATCCGTGAAAATGCAAAAATTTTAGAGATTTGATGGATGCATGGAGGTGTTACTAAGAGTGAGAAATTATAAAGAGAAAGGAATAAGAACAAATGGAGAAGGAAGAAGATGAAGAAGAAGTATGGACAATAATACCCCTCTTAACTGCACCAAGGTTTGAAAAAATCATGGTTAAATCAACTCATTGACGGTCAATCTGACGGAAGGGCACAAGTGATAATGGAGAAAGAAGTGAGGGGCACAACTGATATTACCAAAAAGATAGGGGCATAACTGAAATTGCAATATCTCAGAGGTGCACAAGTGATAAAAACCCTTTATGATTCTAAGTTCTGCCACTTTTTTTTGGAGGGGGGGGGGGGGGGGGGGTTTGAAACCCTAAATTCTGGGGGGGGGTTTGAAACCCTAAATTCTGGAGTTCTGGTGTCACCATCCTTCGTATTGATCGATTAATATTGGAAGAATGTTACTCTGTCCAGGTTTTAATTTCTTTAACCCTAATCTCAATCCAGGAGCACGCTCATTCTTCTAGGCAATCAGCCCTAGCCTCACCATGCGGTGATACATGTCGAAGAGCTCCTCGAGCCCTCCCACCAGATCGCGAGATCCCGCCAAGAAGCATCCATCTCCATATTCAGATGATCCCAGGCAGAGGCGCAGGCTCCTAGCTCCCAGGCAGAACCGCCTACACGCGAATAGATCTGATCTCGCGCAGGCCCCTTTCACCTCCTGCCGCACTTCCTCCATCAACAGGCGATGAGCCCTAAGGCTCTAAGCAGAACTCGAAGCTCCAGGCAGCAATCCCCTGCAGCCCCAGTCCCTATCGTGTGCACCTCGTGCCACGGCAAGCCTCCAATCTCCATCACCGTGGATCTCCATGTGGCAGCACTTCATCGCCTTCTGCGCAAGAAGCCCCATCAGTCGGGGGAAGCGTTCCCATCCCCTTGCGTCGCCGATCTCTCTAGTCGCTCCCTGATCCTTGGCGGCACCATGAGCCCTCCCGATCCAGCCTTTCCTCTCCAATCGCGCAAGGCACGCGATTCCCAACCCTGTGGCGGTATGTGAAGACCCCCCATCGGGGGTTGTTTCTCGTTTGAGGAGATGGGTTCCCATTACGGGGAGCCCTAAATTTATCCAGGGGGGCAGCGTTATTAAACAAAAATAAAAGGGGGGGATCTGCTACATTTTAAAAAAAGTGGAGAGTGAGAGGTCCAGTTTTCAACTTAAAATTTTGCAGTATTAAAAAAAGCTGCTTTTGTGGGCTTAAGTGGGTGAGATTAAAAAAATATATGTTTTTTTGAAAAAGACGTATACAAATAAAAAAGTCGTACGCATATTTACGAAAAAATTTTATATGTAATAAGGAAAAGCTGTAAAATAAAGGGTTTTTATCAGTTATGCCCCTCTAAGATGTTGCAATCTCAGTTATGCTCCTACCTTTTTGGGAATATCAGTTGTGCCCCTAATTTATTGTTGCTCTATCACTTGTGCCCTTCCGTTACTTTGACCGTCAATAAGCTAAACTTAATCATGTTTTTTTCAAACCATGGTGCAGTTAAGAGGGGTATAATTGTACAAACTTCTTCTTACTCCATTTGTTCTTCTTACATTCTCTTTATAATTTCTCTCTCTTAGTTACACCTTCATGCATCCATCAAATCGCTAAATTTTTTCATTTTCACGGATATATCAATCATTACGGATCAAACGATGAATTTTATTGAATTTTTCTATGAAATTTCATGAATCAATTAATCAAAAATTTATCTTAACAAATATTGAAAACACTCCAGTTTCAACCCCTTTACTCCTCCTCTCCCAACATCTTCATCCTCCCCGACTCCAGCTTCCTCGCCAGCTGCTCGTCTCCTTGCGAGCATACGAAGCAACAACATCCTCGAATGCAGGCGACCCTCTTCCTAGAACAGGGCCTTGCGGTTGGTTTCTCCGCACTCGACGTCGTCGTGGATGACTCCTCAGTCATGCACTTCACGTGGACGTGGGCCTCCATCATCGAAGAAACCCCTACTTTGTTTGACAGAAGCGTGATTCTCAACCTCAAAAGGATGCATAAGAACTTCCTCTGTCGGATGAAGGAGTGCAATCACAGGCATAAGTACAAGAATGGCTACAGGATGACAACAGCTTCCTTGGACGCCATTGCCCCTCCTAAGAGCCTCGTTTGTGCTACATTCCACCTCAGGGCTGCGCAACTCTGCAAGCTACAGAGATGGGTAGTGACTAAGGCTTACAGTACTGATGTGTCTTAATCCTTCACACTTGCAGTAGCATTGGTGTGGACCTATCTGCTGAGGACGAGAGAGGGTACTTTCGAGAAGAATGAAGCTCTGGTGTTCATGATCGGCGGTCGATCACGTCTCAGCCCCGCCATTGCACAGACTTACTTAGGGAACTCCGTTTATGGTGCTCTTGTAGAGGTCGAAGGGAGCATTTTGAAGGGTGATGATGGGATGGCAGCGGCGGCGGTGGCCATATGGGATGTGATACATGGGATGGAGGATGGGTTGCTGCAGGAAGGTTTAGAGGCCATGTTGGATACTTTCTTGATGATCGAGTCAGTGGAGTTGTTTTGGGTTGTGAGCTCACCGAAGAAGAGGGTGTACGAGGTGGACTTCGGGTGGGGGAAGCCAGGGAAGGTGGATGTGGTCTCCATCGAAGGCATGGGTGGCGGCGGCGCAATGTTGATTTCGGAGAACGGGGAAGGTAGGGGAGGTGGATTGGAGATGGGCATGGCACTCTCCGCTCATGTGATGGAAAAAGTAACATCCCCGAAGTGGGCAGGGGGATCAGGGGCAGCAGGGGTCGTGGGTAGAGTGGGGCGAGGGGGGAGGAGCTAGTGGCGGCTGGGGGCGGAGAGGGCGCGGGGGTGGAGGAGTTTGGGCGGTGGGGAAGGAGGAAGAGGATAGGGGAGAAGGAAGAGGATGAGAACGAGCCAGAGGAGGTGGAGCAGGGCACGTATCACGGGGCAGAGCACTGACAGCAAGACGAGGGCGATGGTGGTGCAGGGCGGAGTGAGTAAGGAGGAGCAGGGCTGGGGGTGGAGGGGATGTCATTTTAATTTGTTTTTTATTTAATTCTTTTTGTGTCCTCGCAGTTAACGTATGTTTGCGTTGGGGATGGACGGATACTAATCCGAGGGGCACAAGTGATAGAACGACAAGAAGTAAGGGGAACAACTGATATTCCGAAAAAGGGAAGGGAATAACTGAAATTGCAACATCTCGGAAGGGCACAACTGATAAAAACCCTAAAATAAAATAACGGCTTAAAAATGTTTAAAAAAAATGATGATTCGAGAAGCCGAAAAAAATTGAGATCGGCATTTGTGATGTTTTCTTCTTTTCCCTCAATTTCTTGTCTTCTCCCAACATAGTCGATGACATATATTCCGACTAGTATGGAGAAAGGAGGAGTATTATGTAGAGTCATAGGTCTATTCTAGATTTTCCAGATTCAGAGATTCTAGACCATCCAGATTTCCAGAATCTACAGTTCAGTTTCAGACTCGACGTCAGATTCTGAGTCTTCAGTTCAGACACACACATGTATGCGGTCTTCTTTTTAGATGTGCACATGTTTGCCATCTTTTGTCGTGGTCTCCATCATTCTTGTTTTCGACCAGAGTTTTCATGTGTTCCATAGGGACTCCAAAGTAGAGTACCATTCCCTATGCCATGTTGGCTAGGGTTTTCATGTGGTTCATAGGGACTCCAAAGTAGAGTACCATCCTCTGTGCCAAATGGGAGAAACCCAGTTCTCCGACGAGAAGACTTCTTTCAGACTCCATTCTCCAGCGACCGTGGACTCTGACGAGGATTGCACTCCACAACTTTTCCAGTTCGACCCTTTTTCATAGATGAAGCAGTTGTCCACATTATTGTGGCGGGTCAGAGTTCTCCAAGTATAGACTCATTTTCGGTTGCAGTGACTCTAACAGGCGCAGTACAGAGCACATGCTCTCCGACAAGGAGATTCAGTTGACTCACACTCCAGCCCATTCGTCCTCCTTACCTGCACGGCATGAGAAGTAACGTCCTTGACAGTAGCCGACAGTTGTGCGCGTTGAGTTGATTTGTGAGTTTTCTTTCTGTTTGTCCAAGCTGAGCATTGCATGCTCCAGCTTGAGGAGGTCCCCCCAAAGAATTTTATACAATGATCTCTCGTCATTATTCTCTTACACCTGAGTAACCACAAGAAGAAGTCAGACTTTTCAGGTATCCCCAATGTGCAGATAAAGCTGCAATCTCTAACGATGAAGTCAATTCTTAAGGGAGGTGGTCTACAAATCGTCCCATAAGCATTCCTGACGGAAAAAGGACTCCCGCACCAAACCCAGTGGTGGCACATACCAGAGGGCCCCCCAACAAGCCTCAGAGAGTCAAGCAGGAGGAGGAATTCTTCTAGGCATTGCTCAGAAAAAAAAAGAAGAGAATGAGGGCATCCAGTTTCCATCATGCCAGCAATCCGCAACCTTTGTCTGACGGTCCACAGTCAAAGCGAAAAGGCGCAGGAAGAGCCCACTGAGCAAACCATTTCCAGTCCAATCATCCAACCATAAAGTAAAAGATTCACCATTTCCCAGCACGAGACGAAAATGATCGTGATACCGAGACACAACATTCGCAATCCCTTTCCAGAAGGCAGACGGTTTCATACCTACCATCGAGATCTGTACCGGTTGGTGAGAGATAGCGTAGATGCGTCAGATTAGGTTACAACACAAATTATCACCTCTCCCCCAAAGCCTACTGACCCATTTCAAAAGTAGAGATTCGTTTATCACGTCCAGACGCTTGACCCTAATACCACCGTCCACTTTCGTAAGAGTGACGGTCTCCCAGTCCATAAGATGCATACCTTTCCCTTCCAAACCAGGCTTGGACCACATGAATCTACGCATGAGCCTTTCGAGACACTACAACTCAAATCATCATCTCTCCCCCAAAGACATTTTTTCAACGCAACTAGGACATGTCGAAAGATGAGAAGGATAAAGAAGTAAATTCGCCTGAGGGGTACCTGTGGAATCTTATTCCACATGACCCCCAGGTGAACATATATTTTGTTAAGTGCCTCAAGGAAGCCGTGACCTCAAGTCACGGCTTCCATGTATGGAAGCCGTCACTTGAAGTCACGGCTTCCACTCAAGAAAGCCGTGACTTGAAGTCACGGCTTCCTCTGCTACCAGAACAGAGAAGTCCCCACCCATTGTAGTGGAGACTTGTCTAAATAGGACATACAAGAAAATTGATTGTGGATGTTTTGTTTCAGCTTAAAACATAACATAAACACATACATCAAACATAACACATATCCATTGATCCAAAGAAGAGATACATAGGACATAAGAATGTTTTCATTCCATATACTAGTGAATATACATTGTGATAGAAATAAGGTCCACTAATTTACAAATACATTACACCCGTTTCCTTCTACGAAATACTCTAAGTTTTGGTGGCCTCTCGTCAGACTCCTGCGGTAGCGCCTCAGGCTGCAGTTGGCTTGAGGGCATGATCTGCGTAGCTTCATCAATCTGTGAGATCATAGATCCTTCGTGTGCCCCCTCATCGTCCATATGAAGCACTGGGAGCGGAGAACATCGTGAAGGGGACCCCTCTCCTTCACCGGGGCGGCTGGTGTGGATGGGCTACTAGGGATGGCATGGTCCTGGAAAGGAGTCTGAAAATCGTCAATAGTAGATGCTCTGACTTGTCACCTCGGACCACCTCTATCTCCTGATCTTTCGCGTCCTCGTCCATGTCCTCGTCCACGGGCCCTGCTGGTAGGAGTGGGGTCCTCGAAAACCCCTTCTTCATTTCTGGCAGCTTCCTCATCATCATATGTCCCATCTATGAATTGTCGCTCTATGGCTTCTAGTAGTCACCGCTCAGAATCAATCGCCAAAAATGCCACACGTTCTGAATCATCCCTTGCTAGATGAATGTCTCCAAACCTCGACACCTGCAAAATGAGACATGTTCGAGTCATATTCCTTCTATGTTGAGAATGAAATGTTAATGTAATTATTACTCACAACAAAGTCCATCATGCACCCGTGTCTACCAATAAACCATCGGGTGATACGGTTGTACCAACTCATGTATTCATCTGTCACCCCCTCCTCCTGGCACTATGGGTACCGTCTCCACAATGTAATCTCGCATGCACTCCCACATCCCCAAGAAGTTGGCGTGGAATTGGATCCAATCGACGTTGATCTTCCCTCGCAGATCTATTGAGTGGAGCTTTGGACATGTGTTGCATGGGCCTGGGATCCCCTGAACTGCTCCAAACTGTCGTAACACACGATCCGAAGTGTATAACTCAACCAAACAGGAATGAATCAGCGGTACTCGTGCGACATGAAGATCCGGTGCTTCCAAGCAGTACAGAGGAAGCATTTGTATCACCTCTGCGGTGTACGGCCTCCAAACAACCTGCCAAAATAGGTAGAATTTTATTAGATTCAAATGTTTAAACTCTTACCTGTGAAGCAGTTTGAAGGTCAAATGCATCTCGATATGGACGCACGACATGTGTTGGCTCTGTAGTAACTGAGCTCGCCAACGGCATCCTAAGGGGCTTCCCCCCCCCCCCACTCAGGCCTTCGGTGAACAGTGGGGGCTATGTGAGGAAAATGTTCCCATGCCCATACCTGTAGTAGGACCAAAGGCCCACATATCTCTATTGCTTCTGCCTTGGATGCTATGCCCAACTGCCTGTAAAGAAAAGCGAGGCAAGCAGATCCCCAAGAAAACTGTCCACAGGCCTCCAAGTCTTCGAGCAAAGGAAGATAAATCAGAAAAACCTTGTTCCCAGACTTGTCCGGAAAGACAAATCCGCCCAAGAGCTGTAGTATATATGCACGGGTGTGCTGCAGGATGGTGACCTCATCAGCAAACTCTGAAAGCACGGAGAAATGGTCAACAAGCCATGTCATGCGGATACGTGCACCATCAATATTTGGCTTCTCAGGCCTCACTCCAAGAAGTCTCTCGCATAGTCCTGGCCAACTAGGAGATGTTGTATAGCCAATCACAGGATGCCCATCGATCTTCAATCCAAAAATGTAAGCCATGTCTTGCAAAGTGAGCGTCATCTCTCCATGCAATTGTAGTACGTCTTCTGCACCAAAGCTGCCACGGGAAGTGATCTTGCATCTTTCAAAACAACATTATAACTTTTAGAGAAGTTAGATGTCATGTACCCAAAACGATGTCCGCCATCAAATGCCAAGGTCCATTGATCACGAGGGCAATTGTGTGTGCCAAACCAGTACCATGCGTTCTCATCCATTTCCTTCAACTTGTCCATGTAAGTGGTCCACTTTCTTTGAGTGTAAGCCCTCCCAGCCCTCATCACCAGACTCTTGGAGCCGTCGCAGCAGCTTGGCGTATACACATAGGATCTCTTGTGCATATAAGGTCAGTAAATAGAACTGGTCTGTACGAGCTTCCCATCATCTCAAGGTAGTTCAAAACATCGGCAATGTCACCATCATACTCCACATCAACCAAAAAAGTCTCATTATTCTCTGTCATCCTGTGAAACACACGTAACTCTGAACTATTGGTTACGTCAAGACGAAATGATTTTGCAATCATCTCGACCAATCCATTGAATGTCAAACCCATCCCAATTTTTATGGGTTTCACCCGACCACGTTCGTATCGGACTTCTTTGTCCACCTTACAAATCTTTCCACCAACATGGCACAGGCACAATACTTCTATTGCTTCGACTATATTGTAAAACATGAGTAATTAAACTATGTGGCTTACATAAAACCGAAAAAAAAATAAAACACACAATGCTAGGGTTCACTCACAGTGGGTGAGATGAAGCACCTCTAGAAGAGGAATGAGAGGACGTGGCGGCACGGGAGGGGCGTGCACGCGTAGAAAGCGCCGGGGGCGGGGTGTAGCGGCGGGGGGAGCTCGCAAATGGAGGAGGAGGGCGGGGGCTTGCCGCGGCTGGAGAAGGGCGGAGGAGGGAGCTCGCACGGGAGGGGGGTTTGTTGTTCTGTGCGCGTGGGGGGGACGGCCGCTCCGCTGTGGCTATATTCGACCCGAAGCCGTGACTTCAAGTCACGGCTTTCTTGAGTAGAAGCCGTGACTTCAAGTGACGGCTTCCTTATATGGAAGCCTTAACTTGACTTAACAAAATATATGTTCGTATGGGGGTCCTGTGGAATAAGATTCCATAGGTAACCCTCAGGCGAATTTTCTTCGAAGGATAAAAATATGACAGAACAAGTTGCACTTTCAATAACAGGTCTGGACACTGTGTGGAGCAGTGTTGGATGAAGAAATGTATGATCGAAATAATAATCCGAATTTGGAATCTGTTGAAGATAGAGAGACTATATTGGGGTTGAATGTGAAGATCACAGGTTTCTACTAAACGTCTTTGTATGCAGATCCAGAGATAAAAGGATCCTAGACTCCAAAAGCACATTCCACATGATATCCAGACGAGAGTGGTTCACAAATTATATATCCGCGGACTGCTGTAGATGGAGTCATTTTTAGGGCAACAATTCGCAGACTATGATTGCAGGGATCAACAATGTGGACTTGCAAATACAAGATGGTGCATCCGTCACCTTCACTGATTCAGGCAAGTACCTAATTTGAAGAAGAACCTCGATTTGCCTTGAAATGTTAGAGGACAATGGATATCGCTATGTTGCAAAAAACAACCTTATCGCAATCACAAAGATCCAGAAGATTCTAAGATTGTGAATACTGGAAGAGGACCATGAAATCTTTAGGTCATGCTAGGGCACATCATCACGAATTCGGTTGCTATGATTATCCATGCATCCAACTCTGAGCACTCAAAACTGAGGCACCGTAAATTAGGGTTACATGAGTGAAAAGAACACACAAGTCCTGGTTGACCAGAAAATTGAGAGACCAGATTCCTATGAACACTGCATATTGGGAAGCAAATGCAACAGAGTTTTGGCTCATGCGAGCACCATACCTTGGGCATGTTGGATTACATGCATTCTGATTTGCTGGGTCTTGCTCAAGGTCCATTAAAGGGAGGTTCATAATGCATCTTCAGCTTTATTGATAAATATTCGAGGAAGGTATCGATCTATTTAGCTGCATTGGAGATCGTTTAGAATGGATTAATCATGGATTTCATCATCTCTTCACTCGTGTTCTTGGAGGTGGTGACATTTTCGCATTTCTAGGCAGTTTCAGCAGGTATATCGTTCTGATAAGCATTGATATACCTGCTGGAGTTAGTTGTAGTTGGTATATGCTGTCGATCTGCTCCTTTTTATCATGTTCTTCGGCATGTGGCTGTGGGAACATAAATTGGAGACCACTATTTCAGCAGCATGTCAGGGGCTTACAGGTGAGAAATTTCTAGAAGAAGAATATCCTCTTTTTAAGCTGGCACACTGATTTGCTGGTACTCCGTTATTTGGAAGCAAATCAAGGAGTTACATGTGGTGCTACTGCCCGCGTATTTATGGCTGACAAAAATATTGCTAGTGTTTTTGCATTTTGGGTCTTTCAAGTTGGGGAATTTCTGATAGGAGCTTTGATTTTAAGTAGTGGATGGACCTGGGAAGAAGGCTTCCCTTGAAACAGAGAATGATACACTTGCTGGTAGATGTTTCATTGCTGATGATTTCCCCCAAATCATTTTTGGAAAGAAGTCTGATTTGGAAAAAGAAAACTGAAGATGTTCATGAAATTCCAAAGCAGCAGCTGAAACCTTATGCTTCAGCCACTAAAACTCACATTTTCTTCCTTCTTTCTAGGATATATTTCATACAAGAGAAGGTCAGTTGGTGAGTGGAGAATATGTTATAGATGTCTCTGAAGAGGAGTGAATGCCTTGAAGAAACATTTTTCCAGGTCTTTAATTGCACGCTTCACTAAATCAAGAGCTAAAATGTTGCAATTCGAAAACTTTCTTAAAGGGGTGTTTTCTCATTTGGGAGAAATCTCACTGCACTGGGAGCTATTGATGCGAGGCACATTTTGATTAGATATGAAAATGAGAAAATTTTCATTTCAACCTATGCAAAGGGAGATATGAAGTATCAGAATGAAAGGGCGCCGTTGCTGAGGTGGTCACCTTATTTTCGACCCAATCTAAGAAGCACAAATTATCATGTATGGATAGGCCTTCCAGGCTTGACTATCCATCTTCAAAATCTTGTGTTTATAAAGTCTATTGCTCTAAGTAATTGGTGTTAGAAACGACTTTATTCTAGTATATTTTGTTGTAACCTCTCGAGGTCCTTTATATAATTTATCGTTTATGAGTCTCTTAGGATTTCGAACTATATAAGAACACTTAGACCTCTTGAATAAATCAATTCATTGTGTTCTCTCATCTTTCTCCACATAGTATAAGAGTAGCGGTCCTAGACCGGTTTTCTGACCTAGATCATGTCGTCATCACTCGTCCAGTTGGACCTACAAGCTGAAGGCGGCGGCGCCAGGGCCCTTCCAGGCCTCGCTGGGCTTCCGCGAGTCCTAGATCATGCCGTCAGGGCCTCCTTCGGTGTTGTTGGACCTCCGCCAGGCCACTGCGGGTTTTCTCCAACGTTGCCAGGGCTCCGTCTGGCCACCGTGGACCTACTCCAGCACAGCCAGGCCGCCGTTGGGTCGTTGTAGTCTCCCACCAGTGTTTCTAGGTCACTGTTGGGCCTTCACTGGGGCGCCACACACCTTCTACAGTGCTGCAAGGCCGCCTCAAGACCTAGCTATGGTACCGGTGGCCCTTGACCAACCTTCTTCTACTATTGGGTTGCACTCATGTCGCCACCAAGTCTGATTTGTGTTAAAGGGGCTGAAACGGTGACTTGGGCCACCCATATGCTTGATTAAAGCAAACAAACTTTTTCTAGGTCACTTTTTCTTGACCTTCATGACCACGATGATGTCATCTAAGACAAGTCTATGTACTCAACTTCTTTTGTGATGGTATAGGGCACCTCTATTAAATTGAAGGGTATAAAAAACTATATGATCTGGTCCCGTTCATTCAAGGTGTTCATAGGTGGTCAACGCAAGAATGATATCCTCACCAAGGATCCGCTCAAGGAGACGAACAAGGACTATGACACCTTGTATGCAGACAATTGCCAGATTATCACTTGGATGACCAATAGTGTCAATCCAAATATTGTGGTGAATCTTCTCTACAAAGGCTCTGCAAAGGCGATGTGGGAGAATCTGGAAAGGACTACTCCCAGAAGATAACCACGTCTTGACTCTCCGATATTTATAAGCGGATCTGGTCAGCTACTCAGGGAGATTCTAGTCATATCGAGTACTACAGGATTCTAACTAGCTTTTTTTAGAAGCTTCTGATTTTTTAGCTAGTTTGTTGTGATAAACAGGTGGGAGAGCGATCTAAATAGCAGGTCTACCGATTCCTCTCTAAATTACATCCACGATACAAACATGTGAAGGACCAATTTCTGACAGCTGATACCCTGTCATCGATTGATACCATCTTTGATCTTTTGCAGGAACTCGAGACATCTGTTAAGCATCCTTTTACTATACGATCTGCAGAGACTTCTGTGCACTGTGCAGCGTCAAGAAATAAAGGATGATAGACAATCCAAGGAGGTCAATGTCATGATTTTGGTCGTGGTCGTGGACGCGATTCAAGGCGTGGACATGATTTTGATCGTGGTCACGGGCGTGATTTTACTTTTTCTTGGTATCCAATGTGCATCCATTGTAGGCTTTGGAACCACCTGTCTGAGCGTTGCTGGGCAAAGTTTGGCATACAGTCCAATGCCAATGGTTTCTATCAGACAACTTCTTTTGAGACGTCGTATGATACTGCAAAGGACACACCTGATCAACATTCTGTTGGAACACAAGCACCCTTTACTACTTCAGAATACTCCCGCCTGAGGCAACTTCTACAGAACTCTAGCACCTCCACCAGTGATAATACTGTGCATGCTCCCAATGCTAGTTTGGCTACAACTTCAAGTAGAGTAGCCAACTCCTTTTCTACTTCTGGTCATGCATGGATTATTGACTCAGGGACATCTACACATTTGGAGGGAGAAGATAGTCTACTTACCTTCTCTCAACCCTCTACTTCTGTGAAAACGGTTCGGGTTGCTAATGGGGCTCATTCCCCTATGACTATTATGGCCCTATATTTCCTCTTAATTTATTGCATGTTCGGAAGCTTTGTACTGAGCTTAATTGTAGGATTATTTTTTATGAGTTTTGTTGTTATTTTCAGGACATCCAGACGAAACGGATTTTCGGTGGGGGATATGAGAAGAATGACTGCTACTATCTTGGCATTCCTTATGTTCCAGTTTTGTAGGCGATGCATCTATCTCTGATGAGTCTTTACTCTAACATCTTCGCCTTAGACATCCTTCTGTCAAGGCTATCTCCATGATGTTCCTTGAACTTTCTATGCTGAAGCCCTTTGAGTACGAGGCATGCCAGTTAGGGAAACATCATTGATCATCCTTTCCTGTTCTTGCTAAGCTTCGTCGTGAAGTTCTTTTTTCTCTTATCCATTACGATATATAAGGACCTTGTCCGGTCCGTACTCTGGGTGGACATAAATATTTTGTTCTTTTTGTTGATGATTATAATTGATCCTCTTGGGTCTATCCTTTAAAGGAATGTTCGAAGAGTAATAAAATCATCAAGAATTTCTTTCAGTGCATCAAAACTATATTCACACAATGGGACTTGATGACTTCCTTTGCTTCCCAGGGAACTATCCACCAAACATCTTGTCCATATACATCTCAGCAAAATGGGGTAGCTGAACAGAAACTTAAACATCTTGATATTGCTCGGTCCCTTCTCACTCAGATGAAGGTTCCAAAGACCTACTGGGGTCATGTCATTCTTACAGTTGTCCATCTTATCAACAGGGTCTCATCTTCGATTCTAAAGGGGTTCATTCCTTTCGCAATGCTCTATCACAGTGAGTCACCCTTCCCGCTACCTCTGAGAATCTTTGGGTGTATAGCTTCTATCCACATTTTTCATATTGTTGATAAATTGTCGCCTCGGGCAATAAAATATGTCTTTTTTGGCTATTCTCGCACTTATAAGGGTCACATGTTCTATGACCCTCTTAGGCATAGATACTACATTTCTGTGGATGTCACCTTCTTTGAACAGTCTAGTTTCTTTGCAGAGACTATCATGGATATTCCCTTGGATCTTCCTCCACCACTAATTGTTTATAAGCGCAAGCATACATCAATGCATGTTCATGTGCCTCCGCATGTTCCTTTTTTGCAAGATGACATGTCACTCACTTCTACTTCTAACTTATTATGCTCTGACATGAGATACACAAATAGTTTCATAACTATTTTTATTTCTAGAGATCATCACAGTGCTTTACAGGATAATGGTTGGTGACATGCAATAGATGAGGAAATAGATGCTCTCACTTCCAGGGGAACGTGGGACCTGGTACATGTTCCATAGGAATTCGACATGTGACTTCCATATGGGTCTTCACAATCAAACAATCACTTGATGGGTCCATTAACAGATTGAAAGCACAGTTGATTGTCAAATGATTTGCACAGACTTATGGAGTTGACTACTTCAAGACCTTCTCCCCTATAGGAATTCGACATGTGACTTGCAGATGGGTCTTCACAATCAAACAATCACCTGATGGGTCCATTAACATATTGAAAGCACAGTTGATTGCCAAATGATTTACACAGACTTATGGAGTTGACTTCTTCGAGACCTTCTCCTCAGTGGCATGGATGGACTCTGTTGGAACTATCCTTTCAGCGGCTACTAATAAGGGATGACCTATATTTCAGCCTGATGTGAAGAATGCTTTCCTTTATGGAGCTCTTGAGGAGGAGAGGTTTACATGATGCAGCCTCCTGGTTATGAAGTCGAAGGGGAGCATGTGTGCCTACTTCGCAAGGTCACATATGGCCTAAAGCAAAGTCCTCGAGCATGGTTTGATAGACTCGCTACTGAGATCAGCACTCTTGGCTTCCAGAGAACATCTGGCGACTCTGTTTTTGTTAGAAGACGACCCACTAGTACTATCATACTGGCAGTTTATGTTGATGATATGGTTGTCACAGCTGATGATGATGATGAAGACATATTAGAAACCAAGGCTTTCCTTCAGAAGGTCTTCGTCATGAAGGACCTGATGAAAGGGATTTTCTATCGGTCTTGCATTCCACACAAAGCGGGAACACAGTCGCTGAGGCGACCGACAAAAGAATCCCAAATCGATCAACAATTAACCCACAATCAATGTATGCAATGAATACCCAAAAATGTAGAGTTAAAATTTATTATAACTCTACATGTAAATGTGTATAGGTGTAAGTACAGGTAGAGGTCGAACACTGGGAGGCGAATGGTTATATGTGTTGTGTATTTATTCAATCCATTGTTCATGTCCAATTATTGTTTTTGTGGGTTTTTGGATTATATATATATATTATATATATTTGTTTTTATAATTTTTATTTTGTTTTTATATTTTATATATTTTTTCTTTTTATATTTTTAGTGATATAAATATATAGATATATGTATATATATAAGATATATATAAAGAGATGTATATATAAGAAGAGAAAGAGATAGAGGAATAATATAGTATATATATATAGAAAAAAATGCTTATAATATATATAGATATAATTTTTTTATATATTTTTCTAATTTTTTTTGTTGTTTTTCTGAAATATTTCTAATTTTTATGTATTTTTAATTTCAAAAATGTCCACAATATATGACTAATTACATAGCCGAATATAATTTGGGTTTTAAAAATATAAAATAAACTCCAAAAATTCCCAAATTAATTTTAATATATTAATAACAATATATAGATAATTATAAAAGAGAAAAATATATTTTTGGGGTTTTTTAAGGATTTTTCTTTTTTTATTGGATTTTGGAGCTTTCCGATTTTTTTATTTTTCTTTTTCATATTTTTAGGGTTTTTCAATTTCTGGACTCAATATATTTATAAATAAACCATATATAATTTTTTGGAATTTTTTCAAAAATATTTTATAATTTTTTTGTATTTTACAATTTAGACAGTACAAAATGGGCTTCTTTTTCATTTTTAATAATTAAGGAAAATGCAAAAAAAATGTGAAATAAAATATGGGCGTGCAAGAGCATCACATGGAACATCTTTCCTAATTTTTCTAGATTTTTAGAAGCCTCATAGCTATTCTTAATAAATACATAAAAGACACAAAAATAAATAGCCTGGCAGGGGTATTTTTGCAAATAAAATAAGTGACAGGGGCATCAGTGCAAAAATTCCTACAGAAATAAACAATTATTTAAACTTTTGGGACTGCTTTACAATTTACAAAACCCGCCAGGGTTAAAGTGCAATTTTCACGCGCCTCACGTGGGACTGCACGTGAGGCGCAGAAGGACCTAAATGTAATTCTAAGAAACTCAGGGTCCTTTCTGCAAAACTTACATTTTATTTACAACGTGCTATATAATTTACAATATTAAAAATTAAATACAAAAAATGCTGGGGCTAAATATGCAAATTACCCCCAAAGGCGCGCTATCCAACGGTTGTGCTTTCTTCACTTGACACGCGTCGCCACCTCCTCGCCCGATGACGCTTCGCCGATGGAGGGCTGAGATTAGATCAGTCGAGCTGATCTGACGGTCGATGCAGAGCTCCATCCAACGGCTGCCTTCTGATCTGGGCTGGGACCACGATCGGACGGTGAAGACGAAGGCACGAAGACCAGGGAAGAACTCCCCCTTCCCCGACCTTCAATCCGGTGCTGCTCTCTCGTCTGGCGATCCCTCGGGCATCTGATGTTCCACAAAGCAACCTGGGGCCCTGCTCTGTCGACTGAAGCGCTCAGGGAAGCCGGAGGCTCACCGGAGTGGTCCAGCGAGGTCGATGAAGGATGAGGCCCCCAGGTACCTACAGAAGAATCAAATCGACCCCAACGGGGGTCCTTTGGCCTCCAGCACCTGCAAGAAAGCTCAGGGCACAAAGACAAGGGGCTGTGGGCCTTATTTGGGTCAAAATGAGCGAAAGGGGGTACGGGGCGACGATATCCGGCGAGGGGCGGAGGAGGAGATCTGATCTCCAGATCTGGTGAAGATCTGGTTGAACGGAGGTTCCTGGGGCGTAGGGAAATGAAGGGGGTATGGAAATGGAGGCGAGGTGGTGGTCGGAAAACAGTCGAAGAACGGTGGTGAAGTCGTCGGAGCTGAGCTCCGGCGAACTTCGAATTAACTAAATTAGGCTAATCTAATGTCCTAAATGCAAAATAAAAAACAGGAATGAAATGCTAAAACAAAATCCTAACTAAAATAAGTAAAAACGCAGCTCTTAGACCTGGGGGCCTCCAGGGAGCAGGGCGGCCGCCGGAGCGCCGCCGCGACAAAATTTTCCTCCTCCTTCGGCCGAATCAAGGTGCTGGGAAGCGCCTCCTGTCACGAGGGCTCGTCCAGGGATCGATTCAAACCTTTTGGGGGAAGAGAAATTGGCCAAATTCGGCCAAGGAAGAGGAAGAACTTATTTATAAACATCCCTGGGGACCCCCATTGACCGACGATTATTGAAGAATCGAGTGGCTGTACAAGGGTTCCAAGATCACGGCGCGAATCACGGATGGTCAGAGAACAATTTTCATGAAGGGACTGTTGGCGACGGAGCGACCAATCGAGCGGGAATAATGGAGGAATATCGGGGAAAAGACGGGCCTGACGGGCGTCAGAGGCGCAGGGGGGAGTTGACCGGAGGTCAACTTTCCCTGCCCTCTGATTGGTCCACATCGGACCGATCTTGACCTATTTATTACACGTCATAAATGAATTAATTAGGATTTTCTTATAAAATAAAAAATGTTCATAAATTAATGTAGTATTTATTTCTGATTTTTATTTATTTTTTTGATGTATTTTATTACAGTTTTGTTAAAATAATGTATTTATAAGTATATTTATATATATTTATTTTTTATTTTGTTTATTTTATTTTATTATTTTATTTTCTTATTTTATAAATTTATAACTTATTTTTATGAGTATAAATATATTTTTATTTAATTTTATGAGTTTATTTGCATTTTTAAATAAATGTGTATATGTATATGTAGGTATACTTATAGGTATTTTACCTATATATTATATACATTTTATTTATTTAATGAGTTTTATTTGTTTTTATTTTGGATTTGTATTTTTAATAAGTTATATATAATATATACATTGTTATAAAAATATAAATGAATAAAGAATAAAAGAATTAAAATCCCTTTTTATTTGTAAACATTCTTAACATAGGTATTTTACCTTATGTATTACATAGGCTTATTTTATTTTACCAATTCTTTTTAGTTTTCTTTTAATTTTAATATGTACATGTATTCTATACAGTATTTGTAAAATTCTAAAAATATAATTTTGTACAAATAATGAATATTGAATAAAATGAATATTTTAATCAGCCCTATATACAAGGAGGGTCAAAAACCTAACTTCTACAGATGAACTCCAAAAATTATGAAACCAATTTTATTAAATAGTTCTTGGAATGCTATATACAATTAAAGGTGAGTTTGGGTGATTTGGAGTTTTTATTTGCAAGATATGGGTCTGTGAAGTTGATATTTTGGCTTTTTATTCTGTGTATAAAATGTACACTGAGTATTGTTTTTACACAAACTCAATTTTGTATTTTTATTTACATTATTATCTACAACTTTCATGAACAAAGTTTCTTTATTTGATGAATAAATAATTTTGTACAAAATATGTGTCAAAAATGCATAAATAAATGAATAAATAAATGATGTATTTATTGTATACTTGGCCCTTATCTCCCCCTACTTTATTTCTTGTCGACCAATTCCATGCTGGCTTTGGTCTCGGGGTTAGGGTCATAAAATATTTGCAATATTTTATTCCTTTTTCTTTTCTTCTCTTTATTCTATAATTTTGGCATTAAAAACCTTATTTTATGTACAATAAATACAGTGAACAATGAATGCTATTATGTACAAATTTATGCTATTTACATGCATTTGCTGGGATTTTTTAGGCCAAAATGATAGAATAAAGGTGATGAAATGGAGATTCATCACCCCCCTATACTTGCCTCTGCTAGTCCCTAGCAAATACTTATGCAATAAGTACAAAAAGAACAAAGAATAAGAAGAAAAGAAAAAGCAAAAATAAAGAATTTAAAGAATAAATTGAATTGAACATGATTATAGAACATATCTGTACAAAATCAAAGTTTGGAGCACAGGTTAGACCTTGGTGTGAGAATGTTTGTGGAACCTAGTCGGGACCCAAATTTAAAACACAACAGCCTTTGAGAGTCACAGAACTTGGTTCAAATCACCTCAATAGCCAGGTCAGAACTAGCCTACATCATACGCAAACCCTTATGACTATGAAGCTGACTTGTACAGTGTAAGTGATAGTGGCTCTCCCCAACTGAAATGACAAAGAGACTGACTTCTCCAGAATGACAACCCAATGATTCCCTAATCCAACAGCTCTTTCCTCGATGAGCGGGGTATTCCCTTCTAAGTTCAAGTGGCATCCGACTCAAGAGGAGGAGGTAGAGAAAAGAATGGACGGTAGCCAGTGTAGCTACATATCCTGGGATGCAAGACCAGTGTAGTCAAGTCATCCAGCTGCAGGCTTACATGGTATAACTTTGATGCTCAAGCTTGCTTATTTTCTTTACAACATCTGTACATACTTTGCAGGCATTTTATTTTTGTACAGGCCATACCATTTTTTTTCAACATACTATTCACAGCAGCATTTACATAAGGAGTTTTTCCTCTTGAGCCAGAAGACTATCCCTCTTTTGAAGCTTTATTGCAACCCACACTCTCCTGTCGTTAGACCTCATGGCTACTGGACCAGGTTGGGGTGCACCTCCCTCCCTAGACGAGAACGAATGTTTCCACCCGTGTGCGTTTCAGACTGGCAAATCCAACCCCCTCATCACTCCAACTGAGTTGAGCCAAGTGAAAGGTGCAACTGTCCAAGTTAGGTCACGGTCGGCAAGAGTCATACGTGTGTTTCGAAAAGTTCTAGTTAGTCCACTGAGGTGACTTGAACCTAGCCCTGATTTCTCAAAGAATTAAGTCTGAATAGACCTGAAGTACCTTAAACCTAGTTCCCATAAGGTTCCAGTGCAGTTAGGTGCAGTAAGGTCCAACCAAGCTCCAATCTTCGACTTTATTGGACTAGTTCAATTATCAAGCTCAATCAAAGAATATGAATGCTATGCAAATGCGATTTACAAATATGCAAAGAATAATGCAAATTTTTCAAAGAATTTTGAAAACAAAGAGGAAATTTTTTACACAAATAATTTTTGCACTCGAAGTATAAGATATGTACAACTATTTACACGGGCGTGCCGCTTTATTTTAATGATTTTTAAGGAATTTAGAATTTAGTTTTTATTTAGAGGTATATATGTACACTTGTTAAAGAATTTTGTTTATTATTTATTTATTTTTATTTATAATAGTTATTATATATATTATTTTAGTTATATGTGACTATTCCTCAGACTTATTTGACACAAATTTTTCAAACAATTTTTGAAAACTATAGTCCAAAATAATTTTTACAAACATTTTTACAACATGTACACACATTTGAAAATCATTTTGCAAAGGTTTTTCAAAACAGTATATATAGATTTTTCAAGATATTTTTGCAACCATTTTTCAAACCATTTGCAAATCATTTTTCAAACATTTTATTTCACACAAAGAAAAGAAATTTTTACAAACCACACATTTTTACACAGGTTGAAAACATGTAACAAAACATTTTCAAAATAATTTTCAATAAATGTTCACAAGGATTTTCAAACTATTTTTCAAACATTTTGCAAAAAAATATTTTCACCTGATTTATTAATCAGTATATACAAAAAGAATTTGAGGAATAATCACATTTTTTGTTAAGGGTTTTTAATGAATTGTAAAGAATTATTAGCCATATTATTACAAAAGTACGAGTTATGGCTATAGTATATACATAGTATATACGACCCCCCCTATACTTAGCTTGAGCTATGTCCTCATAGATCAAAGAGAAAAGAGAAGACATAACTCGTACTGAGTATAGACAAGTCGAAAGAATATACGAATAAGAGATGAAGGAAATCGAAGTTGATCGCTCCCCCCTATACTTAGGATCAATTAATCCTAAGTATAGCAGATTGTACACAAATCAGGGAGGGTCAAGGGTGGGAATAAACAGATGAACAACTCAGGGGTGCACCCCCCTATACTTAGGACAAAGTATGTCCTTAGTATAGAAAACTGACACAAAGGGGCGACACCTTTTATTTAGATACAGAACATAGAAAAGGAAAAGAAGAAAAGAAGAAAAGAGAGATATATACAGATAGATGAAACGATCGTGGAGAATATACGCATCACTCCCCCTATACTTAGGGTGAGATATCCCTAAGTATAGGCAACAACAGGAGTGACAAAACTGAACAACGAAAGAACAACGCGGTGTGTACCCCCCCATACTTAGGGCAAGGTACGTCCTAAGTGTAGACAAAAAGATGTGGCGATAGATCTGGGGCACACAGAACATACGGGAGAAAGAATGAAAAAGGTACACATATATACAAGCGGTGAAAAACTGGTGAAGTACAGGACGGTATCTGACAAGTGAATACCGTACTATCGTCGTTGTCTCCCTGTGAGAATGAGGACGCAGTCAGAAGGTGAAAAGACACCCTGATATGCAGTCAGGTGGGTGTCGGCTACCGGGGATAATCAGATCGGAAAGTTGGATATCGGGTCCGGTAGTATGAAGCAGATGATCGGCTCATATGGTCAACATGAGGGAACGGAGCTGATACTATAAGACCGGGAGGAAGAAAGAGCAGTACATACTCCTCCTAGTCAGTCAGAGTCTCAAATGGATCGGAAATAAAGCATATGAGACTGTGTGATGCACGGTGGTGATATAATCTGAAAGTCAAAAGAATACATCGAACAACAAAATATGTGGCTCACTCTTGCGAGGGTCCTCAAGGTGAGCGGAATCAGAGAATACTCAGAAGGCTCGGCTCCGTGCTCCAACAGACAGGAGACACAACCAGGGAGGAGACCGCGTATACAAGCTCAGAAGACCCGGCTTCGTGCTCCACCAAATGGGAGACACCAGAAATGAAGCCGAGCACCTACAAGGTGATGTACCCTCCTGCAGATAACCCTCAGGGAGTGGTACATACTAGGCAATGAATAATCTGCACAGAAGCTCACCCCTGTGAGGGTCGTCAAGGAGAGCGGGCTCAAAGGAGCCTGATCCATCAGACGGACCATCAGGTACGATCTCGGTAGACGACATATCGGCAACCAGCAGAAGAGACCGAGAAATCAAGAAAGTGTGGCAGCGTCCCGCAGATAACCCTCGGGTAACGTGCTGCCAGCTAGGCATGATAATTAGCAGATATCAGAAGCTCACCCTCGCGAGGACCGTCAAGGTGAGCAGACTCAAAGGAGTCTAATCAGACAGGTCCCATGATCCGCAGATTGGATACACAACTCAAGATGGGACCAAAAATCATGTATATCAGACGACTCGATTCCGTGCTCCATAGATCGGAGACACAATCAGAAGTGGGAACCAAGCGTAAAGAGAGTGTCGCAGTCTCCCGCAGATAGTCCTCGGAGAGTACTGCGATCTAAGCAAGGAATAGTCAGACCGTATCTCTACCTTGCGAGGGTCGTCAAGGATAGAGAATGGCTCAAAGGAGCCGGATCCATCAGACGGACCCACATAGTGGTCTCAGTAGTTGACAAGGCGGCTACCAACAGAAGAGACCAATCAGATCGGAAATATGTCATAGTCTCCCGCAGATAACCCTCGGGGAGCTATGAACTAGGCGTGGAATAATCAGAAAAGTGGAGCTCTACCTTGCGAGGACCGTCAAGGAGAGCGGACTCAGATGAGTCTAGTACATTAGCCTTGTGTACCGACAGGTCAGGAACACAATCACAGGGGGAGGCCAATCAAGCATATCAACTGACTCGGTTTCGGGTCCCATCACAATGGCGACCCAAGCAGTGAATGAAACCGCAGTCCTAGAAATTATCGCATTCTCCCGCAGATAGTCCTCGGAGAGTAATGCGAGCTAGATCATTGTAGGTCATGGAAATGCTGGCATAAAATCTCAGGTCCTCAAAATTTGTTCAATCATCAATCATCCGGAGGGCATAAGATTAGGCAAGGGAACAAATAATAATGTCATTCACCAAACATCCCTTGGGTCAATCCAGTCTGGCTGAGATGGCACAATAAATAGTCAGGAATCCTCTAAGTGCCAGAGTGGATAGAGAGTCAGGAGATCAAGGATGGGTCAATCAGAAAGATGAGAGATCATGCAGGATCCGCACACCTTATCAGGAAGTCCAAATTAGAATAATCAATCAATCCTCAAAATCAAGATGGGTGGATCCTCAAGACAGAGAGATCAATCAATACTCATGAAATCTTCATCGAATCATCACATCATATCACATCCTTAATCCGATGTGTGAGAACTAAAAATTCCTCAACAATGCATCACACCTATGCTCTCTGCCTCATCAAAAATCCTCAAGAAGCCCATATGCATGTATCAAAGACAAATCCATAGCATAAATCTCAGCATCCTCAACATCATAGGCCCGGCTTACACAGATAATCAAGGTAATCATGGAATCCTTGATGCGGGCCTCTTTAATATGCACAGCATTCCCGGGTAAGGGAGAGATGATACGGGGTACACGAGGAAGATGGATAAGAAGGGTACACAATGGGGTGGAGAAGCTGATTGAGCGTGCGTGCCAATATCATGGGGAGTAGAAAGGTGATACATAGGGTACGAGGAGGGCGGGTGAGAAGGTCGAGACACAGACAAAATTTGGTGTTCCACACAGGGCGGGAACACCGTCAACATGGTGGTCCGAAGATAGCGTTCTCCCCGAACCAGAGAAGATGGGGATGGTACGGAGAATACGAGGAAGATGGGGAAGAAGAGGGGAAACGAAGGACTTGGCGAAGAAATGATTGAGCTCAAGCGCCAATATCACGACTCGATGCAATATGAAGAGTTATATGTATAAGAGAGGTAGAGAGACTCAAAGATAAAAATGCATGACTCACACGGTGGGAGTGGCTACTCAAATAGTGAATGAAAAACACAAAAGACTCCAAGTCACATTTAATATACAAAGCAAACCCCCAATTCACCTACTCGACACAGTGAAGATCGTCAGGGGACGATTATTTTTCTTTTCAGTTTTAGAGTGAGGTGAGAAACACAAAGTTGTACAAACACTTAGGAGGCTCTGATGGGATTTGGGCTCTACTCCTTAGTGTGTACGTGAGCAATTTAAAACGCATACAATGAGGGGGTTCCTCTCCCCAAGACAAGGAAGTCCATTATGTTTTACTTTTAGGTCCAATAGAGTTAGCAGTCCCGATTTTATTTAGGTTATCACTTTTTTTGGGTATTTTCAATGCATGTGCCTATCGAGGTTCTAATTTCCATTAAGCATCCTAGGTTGGCAAAAACAGAGGGAGAAGATCGGAAAAGCCATGCAAGTCGGAAATCGATGATGCATGCTAAGTAAGAAGACTTACAGTGCCTCCCAGTTCTCTCCATGCGGGATGCAAAACAGAATTTGAAACCTATGCTATATGCAAATGCAAGCCGAAGAAATTGCCCTAGGTACAGAAATTGCTATTATCGTGAAGCACCACAAGTCGCTCATTCACCTTTAGCCTCAAAAAGTCCAGTCTTGGCTCACCCTCCTCTGCTCAACACACTTGAGGGTAGGAGAAAGCGCTTTGCGGGGCTCGCTGTGGCACAAAGGCTAAGAGATAAATGAGCGGTTGTTTAGAGTTTGATCTAGGTCCAAAGCGAACTATAGGTACATGCAAATATATATTAGGGTATTTGGACCTAACTCTACGAGCAAGCAACTCCTAAGCTAAGGCTCATTCACACAAAATAATAAAAATAAAATAAAATAAAGAAAAAGAAAAAGCGTCAGAATCATCGAGGCCCCCGAGGGAACAATCCCTCGGGCACTGGACCTCGGGAAGTCGGAGTGTACGTGTGAGAGTCCTGTATTATTACAAAATTCAAGTGTCACTCTCTCACATGAATATACGTAATAAAATAAAATAAAATAAAATGCATAGAAATAGAGACTGTCTTCAAAAATTCTCCTTCTTCTGTCCTGGATGCTCTCTCCTGTTGGCTGGCATAGAGGAGCCAACTCCACCTTGCTTGGGTGCATAGGCCCTCCTAGGAGGTCCTCCTTCGCTTGACGGTCCCTCGCATCAAAGACAAAGGAAAGAAATGGTCAGAGCACTCAATCAAATAATATCAAATAGAAATAAAAACCAAACAAATAACTGAATCATGGACATGAGCAAATAATTGAATAAATAAACAATTAAGCTCACAAAATCATACAAAATCTGTTGCCTCCCCGGCAACGGCGCCATTTGATGAAAGGGATTTTCTATCGGTCTTGCATTCCACACAAAGCGGGAACACAGTCGCTGAGGCGACCGACAAAAGAATCCCAAATCGATCAACAATTAACCCACAATCAATGTATGCAATGAATATCCAAAAATGTGGAGTTACAATTTATTATAACTCTACATGTAAATGTGTATAGGTGTAAGTACAGGTAGAGGTCGAACACTGGGAGGCGAATGGTTGTATGTGTTGTGTATTTATTCAATCCATTGTTCATGTCCAATTATTGTTTTTGTGGGTTTTTGGATTATATATATATATATATTATATATTTTTGTTTTTATAATTTTTATTTTGTTTTTATATTTTATATATTTTTTTCTTTTTATATTTTTAGTGATATAAATATATAGATATATGTATATATATAAGATATATATAAAGAGATGTATATATAAGAAGAGAAAGAGAGAGAGGAATAATATAGTATATATAGGGGGCTTATCCAATGGGCCCTGTGCCCATTTGAGATGAGATGAGCCCACTCATTTTTACCAATATTTTCCATCATTTTGAGTTCAATACTTATTTATTTACAGTTGTTATATCATATTCTTACTATTAGTAACTATTTTCATATAAAGAAAATCTTAGATTCACATGAAATGGTCATTAGTAAGAGTAAAAATGAGACTAGTAATACAAATAATAATACAATCATTTTGTATGAATTTAAGGTTTTTTCCTGAAAATAGTTACTAGTAGTAAGAATATGATATAACACTTGTAAATAAATACCTATTAAGCTCAGAATGATAGGAAATAATGGCAAAAAATGAGTGGGCTCATCTCATCTCAAATGGGCACAGGGCTCATTGGATAATTTCCCTATATAGATATAAATACTTAAAATATATATAGATATAATTTTTTTAATATTTTTCTAATTTTTTTTGTTGTTTTCTGAAATATTTCTAATTTTTATGTATTTTAAATTCAAAAATGTCCACAATATAGGACTAATTACATAGCCGAATATAATTTGGGTTTTAAAAATATAAAATAAACTCCAAAAATTCCCAAATTAATTTTAATATATTAATAACAATATATAGATAATTATAAAAGAGAAAAATATATTTTTGGGTTTTTTAAGGATTTTTCTATTTTTTGTTGGATTTTGGAGCTTTCTGATTTTTTTATTTTTCTTTTTCATATTTTTAGGGTTTTTCAATTTCTGGACTCAATATATTTATAAATATACCATATATAATTTTTTGGATTTTTTTCAAAAACATTTTATATTTTTTTTGTATTTTACAATTTAGACAGTACAAAATGGGCTTCTTTTTCATTTTTAATAATTAAGGAAAATGCAAAAAAAATGTGAAATAAAATATGGGCATGCAAGAGCATCACATGGAACATCTTTTCTATTTTTTCTAGATTTTCAGAAGCCTCATAGCTATTTTTAATAAATACATAAAAGACACAAAAATAAACAGCCTGGCAGGGGTATTTTTGCAAATAAAATAAGTGACAGGGGCATCAGTGCAAAAAATCCTACAGAAATAAACAATTATTTAAACTTTTGGGATTGTTTTACAATTTACAAAACCCGCCAGGGTTAAAGTGCAATTTTCACACGCCTCACGTGGGACTGCACGTGAGGCGCGAAAGGACCTAAATGCAATTCTAAGAAACTCAAGGTCCTTTCTGCAAAATTTACATTTTATTTACAACGTGCTATATAATTTACAATATTAAAAATTAAATACAAAAAGTGATGGGGCTAAATATGCAAATTACCCCCAAAGGCGCACTATCCAACGGTTGTGCTTTCTTCACTTGACACGCGTCGCCACCTCCTCGCCCGATGACGCTTCGCCGATGGAGGGCTGAGATTAGATCAGCCGAGCTGATCTAACGGTCGATGCAGAGCTCCATCCAACGGCTGCCTTCTGATCTGGGTTGGGACCACGATCGGACGGTGAAGACGAAGGCACGAATAACAGGGAAGAACTCCCCCTTCCTGACCTTCGATCCGGTGCTGCTCTCTCGTCTGGCGATCCCTCGGGCATCTGATGTTCCACGAAGCAACCTGGGGCCCTGCTCTGTCGACTGAAGCGCTCAGGGAAGCCGGAGGCTCACCGGAGTGGTCCAGCGAGGTCGATGAAGGATGAGGCCCCCAGGTACCTGCAGAAGAATCAAATCGGCCCCAACGGGGGACCTTTGGCCTCCAGCACCTGCAAGAAAGCTCAGGGCACAAAGACAAGGGGTTGTGGGCCTTATTTGGGTCAAAATGAGCGAAAGGGGGTACGGGGCGACGATCTCCGGCGAGGGGCGGAGGAGGAGATCTGATCTCCAGATCTGGTGAAGATCTGGTTGAACGGAGGTGCCTGGGGCGTAGGGAAATGAAGGGGTATGGAAATGGAGGTGAGGTGGTGGTCGGAAAACAGTCAGAGAACGGTGGTGAAGTCACCGGAGCTCAACTTCGAATTAACTAAATTAGGCTAATCTAACGTCCTAAATGCAAAATAAAAGACAGGAATGAAATGCTAAAACAAAATCCTAACTAAAATAAGTAAAAACGCAGCTCTTAGACCTGGGGGCCTCCAGGGAGCAGGGCGGCCGCCGGAGCGCCGCCGCGACAAAATTTTCCTCCTCCTTGGGCCGAACCAAGGTGCTGGGAAGCGCCTCCTGTCACGAGGGCTCGTCCAGGGATCGATTCAAACCTTTTGGGGGAAGAGAAATTGGCCAAATTCGGCCAAGGAAGAGGAAGAACTTATTTATAAACATCCCTGGGGACCCCCATTGACCGGCGATTATTGAAGGATCGAGTGGTTGTACAAGGGTTCCAAGATCACGGTGCGAATCACGGATGGTCAGAGAACAATTTTCATGAAGGGACTGTTGGCGACGGAGCGACCAATCGAGCGGGAATAATGGAGGAATATCGGGGAAAAGACGGGCTTGACGGGCGTCAGAGGCGCAGGGGGGAGTTGACCGGAGGTCAACTTTCCCTGCCCTCTGATTGGTCCACATCGGACCGATCTTGACCTATTTATTACACGTCATAAATGAATTAATTAGGATTTTCTTATAAAATAAAAAATGTTCATAAATTAATGTAGTATTTATTTCTGATTTTTATTAATTTTTTTGATGTATTTTATTACGGTTTTGTTAAAATAATGTATTTATAAGTATATTTATATATATTTATTTTTTATTTTGTTTATTTTATTTTATTATTTTATTTTCTTATTTTATAAATATATAACTTATTTTTATGAGTATAAATATATTTTTATTTAATTTTTATGAGTTTATTTGCATTTTTAAATAAATGTGTATATGTATATGTAGGTATACTTATAGGTATTTTACCTATATATTATATACATTTTATTTATTTAATGAGTTTTATTTGTTTTTATTTTGGATTTGTATTTTTAATAAGTTATATATAATATATTCATTGTTATAAAAATATAAATGAATAAAGAATAAAAGAATTAAAATCCCTTTTTATTTGTATACATTCTTAACATAGGTATTTTGCCTTATGTATTACATAAGCTTATTTTATTTTACCAATTCTTTTTAGTTTTCTTTTAATTTTAATATGTACATGTATTCTATACAGTATTTGTAAAATTCTAAAAATATAATTTTGTACAAATAATGAATATTGAATAAAATGAATATTTTAATCAGCCCTATATACAAGGAGGGTCAAAAACCTAACTTCTACAGATGAACTCCAAAAATTATGAAACCAATTTTATTAAATAGTTCTTGGAATGCTATATACAATTAAAGGTGAGTTTGGGTGATTTGGAGTTTTTATTTGCAAGATATGGGTCTGTGAAGTTGATATTTTGGCTTTTTATTCTGTGTATAAAATGTACACTGAGTATTGTTTTTACACAAACTCAATTTTGTATTTTTATTTACATTATTATCTACAACTTTCATGAACAAAGTTTCTTTATTTGATGAATAAATAATTTTGTACAAAATATGTGTCAAAAATGCATAAATAAATGAATAAATAAATGAGGTATTTATTGTATACTTGGCCCTTATCTCCCCCTACTTTATTCCTTGTCGACCAATTCCATGCTGGCCTTGGTCTCGGGGTTAGGGTCATAAAATATTTGCAATATTTTATTCCTTTTTCTTTTCTTCTCTTTATTCTATAATTTTGGCATTAAAAACCTTATTTTATGTACAATAAATACAGTGAACAATGAATGCTATTATGTACAAATTGATGCTATTTACATGCATTTGCTGGGGTTTTTAAGGCCAAAATGATAGAATAAAGGTGATGAAATGGAGATTCATCAGGACCTTAGATAATTTTGCTACTTCCTTAGCATAGAAGTGATATGTACTATAGAGGGACTTCATTTCTCACAACAGAAGTACTGCTTAGACATCTGATGAATCTACGTTTCATCATCTTTATTCTATCATTTTGGCCTTAAAAACCCTAGTAAATGCGTGTAAATAGAGCTAATTCAGGCATTTTAGCATTCATGCATATGTGTGTAAATATTGTATAAAATGCGGTTTTTAAAGCCAAAATTATAGAATAAAGAAAAGAAAAGAAAAAAAGAATAAAATATTGTAAATATTTTATGACCCGAAACCCCGAGACCTAGGCATCTTGATGAATAGGTCGACAAGGAATAAAGTAGGGGGAGATAAGGGCCAAAAATACCAATAAAATCCCTATACATTTTATTCATTCTTTATTCATTTTGGGATCTATTTTTGGTTCCACTTTTTATACATCAAATAAAGAAACTTTGTACATGAAAGTTGTAGATAATTTTATAAAGAAAAATACAAAATTGATTTCACAGAAAAATAATGTACAGATAAAAAGTTATGGTCTAAATAAAAATCCAGAATCCCAACTTCCCAGACCCGTATCTCACAAACGACAACTCCAAATGCATCAAACTCACCTTTAATTTATATAGAAGAAAATAATCTAATTAATGGTGGTGGTTTCGCATTTGGCGGAGCTACGGTTTGAAAGTTGAGTTTTGGACCCTCATTGTATACATGTACATATTAAAATATTCAATTTATTATTTATTTATTATTTTTATAATTCCATATTTTTATAATGTTGTAAATAATACATATAATAATTATGTGCATGTAAATCAAAATAAAAATATAATTAAAAATAAAAATAAAAATACTTGTACAAAGCCTACATAGGTATTATACATACACTTATACCTATATAAACTACCTTTATATTTTATTTAATATACAAAATACATCAGAAAAATAAAATAAAAATATATTTATGTATATAAAAGTATGTTATAATTTTATAAAATACTAAACAAAAATAATAAAAATAAAATACCAAAATAAAAATAGAATACTAAAATACATAGGTATTATACCTATATAGGGTTAAAAAGGCAACTTGTAAAAATAAATCTCCTAAAAATAATTAAAAATCAAAATAAAATACTACATAAAATTCTAAACATTTTTTATTTTATAACTATTAATTAATTCGGCCATTTAGTATTTTAAATTAAATTAATAACATATTTTCCCAGGGTTTTTCCTGGTTGGTCCACGTGGACCAACCAGGAGGCCAGGACTGTTGACCTAGGTCAACAGTCTGACCTACACCCTATAGCCCTTGTCAGACCTCGGTTTTGACCCAATTTCATGGATTTTTCGAGGCCAAAACTTTCATCTTTTTGTGTTGCAATCTTCTGCAACATTACTCCTCGATCCTCCCTCTAGCTCGCCCATGCTTAACCTTGGTTGTCGGACCCAAGATTTGCAAGATATGCCTTGATCTTTGGACCCCTGCAGCTCAGGGTCAAACCACTTAAAACCGACCCCCCTCTTTCCTTGTGATTTTTGAGTCCCCTTGGTCCACCCTTCAGCGCCGCCCTTGTGCTCCTGAGCTCCTTGGAGGTGACAGCTCCATCGCCAGCTCCTCAGCCCAGGCGTTCGAAGTCGAGGGAGCCTCCACCACCTCCGCCAACAGCCGGCGTCGAGGTACCCTTTTTCCTCTGGCTCCGGCCATTGAGGGCGTCCCCCCGCTCTTTTCTTTGCACCATTCTATTCCTGCTAGCCTTAGGATTAAAAACCCCAAAAAGATTCGAAGTTCCGTCACCCAAATCGCCCGATCACGCACCTTGGCCGGAGCGCACCTCCGGCCGTGCATCCATATCGCGAACCACGCCCTTCCCCGACCATCCAAGGGTCCAGGCAGTTTGCCCTGGACCCGTTGACCATTCTTGCAGGTCAAAGTACGAACGAAAGCGCCTGGAGGCGAGTTTTGACGCTCGTCGGACTGTGGCCGAGCTTCCCAGCTCCGCCACCTTCGCCTGAGCACCTCGGCCGCCGCCGCGGTATTTTGACGCCTCCAGGAGAGAGACGAAGACCTGAGGAGCCT
The DNA here is from genome assembly GCA_037367405.1 of Ottelia alismoides. Classification (NCBI taxonomy): domain Eukaryota; kingdom Viridiplantae; phylum Streptophyta; class Magnoliopsida; order Alismatales; family Hydrocharitaceae; genus Ottelia; species Ottelia alismoides. The sequence continues at coordinate 120,543 of JAZKJV010009362.1, forward strand.
CCAGCCCGCTTTTGAAGCCAAACCGCTCGCCGGAGACGGAGCTTGACCTCGGCGAACCTCGGCTCGCCGGAGTTCGTCGTTGTTCTTGCTCCGGGTTTCGCCACCGTTGGATCGAGGAGGAGCTCCAGACAGATCGTGGACCGTCCGATCTTGAAGACCCAGCCACCGTCGATCTCAGCCGAGATCTGATCCCAGACGTCCACGAGCGAAGCGACATCGGCCGTCCATCAAGCGCCACGTGTATAAGTGGCTTGCCATCAGCCGTCGGATCACGCGCATAGGGTATTTTGCACATGACCCCTTGCGTTTTTTTTGTATTTATTTATTAGTATTTAAACTTTTGTCGGTAGTGTAAAAATTTTGTAATATTTGCACAAAGGCCCTCGAACTTTATTTATTTACATCCCAGTCCTTCGCCACGTCACCTCACGTGACCTGTTCACGTGAGGGGGTGGGAATTTTGCAAGGATACCCTTGGTCATTTGTGTATTTTGTTTTAGTCCTGAAACTTCCGTAGCAAGTGTAATATTTTTGGATATTGTGCAAGTCGGCCCTCAAGTTTTGAAATATTGCATTTTAGTCCTCGCTAGGCGCGTGCAAGTCACGCGCCCTGGTGGGAAAATTGCTTGCGTGCCCAGGCGGCTTTTGTAATTAATATTTAGTGCTATAAATTGAATTTCCAGTATATATTTTTGTGGAAAATTGTATGTATGCCCCTGGATGTTTTAGATATTGCACATATGCCCCTGCCATGACTGTTTAATGTTTGGATGTTTGCTCTAATTAATTGACCTATCATTTTAAGTCCAAAAATTTCACAAAATTAGACTTAAGTATCTGGACATGTGTACTTTAACGCCACATATTTAGTTTTTTATTTTATTTTATTTTATTTTCATATTTATTAAAAATCAAAAACAGCCTTTTTGTGCACTGTCTAGCTTAGAAAATACCAAAAAAATATTAAAACACCTCCAAAAATTCCAAAAAAATTACCTAGTATCTATTTTATTCTATTTTAGTGTTAGTCCAAAAATCATTAAAAATCTCAAAAGAAAAACACTAAAAATTTAAAAACACTCCAAAACTTCAAAAAAAATAGATAAAATCGTAGAAAACTCCAAAAATCAAAAACTCAGTTTCTGTTTGTTCCTTATTTTGTCCTTTTTATTTGAAAAATAGTGTGAAAATTTTGAGCTACTGGCTGCTATTTTCAACTTGCATTTTAGTCACGGCCAGCCCTATTTCCACTGTTTTGCTTTATTTCAGTCATTAAAAATACCAAAAACACCTTGAAAAATCCCCAAAAATCACAAAAACAGTAAAAAATTATAAAAATACCAAAAACATCTTAGTTCTGAATTTTTGGTTATTTTTGTGCATTTTTATAAATATTTTAGCTTGCTTTTTATTATATTGTCTTTATTCTCCAATATTGAAAAGAAAAAAAAATAAAAAAATATAAAATATAAAATATAAAAATCAGAAAATCAAAAATCAAAATACAAAATTAAAAATTAAATAAAAAAATTTTAAAAATTAAAAACCCACAAAAATTCATTTGCTTGTTTGCTTAGTGTAGACACTCCACACATCACACACACACTTGTGCATTCATTTGCTTGAACTATCCTGCTTGCTCCCTGTGTTCGAACTCTCTGCATACTTGAGACTATACACCATTTGTGCAGAGTTAAAAATAAATTTGACGCCACACTTATTTTTCATTGATTGATCTTTGATTGTGGGTTCATTGTTGATTAATCGCATTTTATTGTGGGTCGCCACAGCGACGTATTTAGACCCTCGATAAAGTGTGGTTATCAAATGGCGCCGTTGCCAGGGAGCAACAGCGAGTAGTTCACATTTTGATATATTTGTTTGATTGTGTGATTGTTTACCATAGCATCATTCTCCATCTCTTACATTTTGATATATCTTGTTGAGCTATCTGACCACTCTTCTTTGTCTTCTTGCGAGGGACCGCGGAGCGAGGTGGATCGCCTAGGCGACCCGACGTAACCTTGGGACGTGGAGCCGGCTATTCCTTAGCCCAGCCGGCAGGAGAGAGCAAGGAGTGAGAGAGAGAGAGAGTGATTAGATTAGTTTTCATTTATTTTTGGTGAGAGAGTGATTCATTAATTTGTAATAATACAGGTACACTTGGACTTGGACACTCAGACTTTCGGGCCTAATTTCCGGGTGTTTGTTCACCCGGGGGCTCACCGCGGATTTCATCGAGTTTTTATCGCTGTCATTTTCCGGTTTTGTTTTCAATTTTCACTTTCTTTTGTGGATTGAGCTCTTAGTTCTAGGTTCTGCTTGACTCGATTAGAATAGGTCCAAACACCTAATTATCTTTGCATGCTCCTATAGATTCGTATTTGGACTTAGACTAATTAAACAGTTAGCTAGTAGCTTCCAAATCCACGCGCCGCGAGCTCACACCCGAACAAGCGCTTTCTCCTACCCCAAATGTGTTGGGCAGAGGAGGGGTGAGCCTAGACCGGACACTCGGATTAGGAGTTACTAGTTAGCTTGTGGTTCTTCACGCTAGCAGCTGCCTGTTCTAGGACGATTTCCGCATGCATATCGCCATATAGCTTAGGTTTAAAAATTCTGCTTTGCATCCCGCATGGAGAGAGCTGGGATTCGCTGTAAGTCCTCTTACTTTGCACGCATCATCTAGGCACAAAGGTGAGATTTCCACCTTGGTGTCGACTTGCACGGCTTTTCCGACTCTATTCTCCCTCTGTTTTTGGAACAAAGTAGGATAAAGGAAAAAATACAAAAACCGTTAGGCGCTTGTTTGAATTTACTCAAAAGAAGCGATAACACCAAAAAAAAAAGTTAAAAAAGGGACTGCTAAAGAAAACTTGACCAAAATAAAATTGGTAATTGGATTCATTGCTTGGGGAGAGTAATACCCTCACTTGTCTTCAGGTTGCATGGGAAGGTTTCCTTCCAAGTGAGGTGAGCGCTTCGTAAGGATTAGAGCCCAAAACCCAACTTGTGGCTGCCTTGTGTATCGCCTGGATTTCCGAAGTATTGGCGCTACTATCGTACGTAGTCGAGTAGGACTTGGTCGCCATTGGTGACTCTCTATTGTGAGAGCACCGACCTTGTCCGAAGTACCGAGCTTAGGCCACGCCTTCACGGGTGTGTCTGTCTCACCGGCTGCGTCCGAGTAGGATCTTGCACGCTCACGGGTGATTCCGTTGCGAGCGAGGTCCGAAGTATCGGTTTCGCCTATCGGCTTCCTCCCTCTATTTCTTTGGCTGAGTAGGGATCCAGGAAGGGTTACAAGGACCTCAAAAAGCGCAAGTTACAGGTTACACGGGAGGAGGACAAGTACCGGGACACTTTCCTGGCAGTACTCTCGCTCCTATAGGCGTAGCGCTCTAAGGACTCGTGAAAAGATAAATACCTGAAAACAAGCTAAAACTGACAAGATAAAAGTCGATCCTTCACGGCTTCACGAGTTGAGTTGGTGAACTTACCCTTGCTTTGCGTTTGATTGTTAGATTTATTTAGGTCAAGATCAAAAACACCGCACAATTGTGCACAATTTTGTTGCATCTCATCTTCTTCTTCTCTTGCATTTATCCTGCTCTTCCCGAATAATCAAGATGATGGGACGGAGATCTCTTAGGCCGACCTTGTCGGCACCGCTATCTAGCACTCCTCCTTACTCATCTAGGAATGCCTCGGAGAGTCCGCTCTCCGAGCCCGAGTTTACATCCACCCTGTTCCCCCTCGACCACCCTTCCCATTCTCCTTCCCTCAGTCCAATTGTGTCAGAATTCAGTGCATCACAGATTTCAGCTCATTCAACAACACCTGAAATGGCCTCTTTTGCATTTTCAGAGAATCCAGCAATGGCAGACAGAGGCGAGCACCCAGATGACCACGACCATCCTCCGTTCATTATTGACCAAGTGGCCATCAACAATTCCTTGCTAGCGTCCCTGGAGACTATGCAGAGGCAGATCCGAGACCAGGGCACTTTCATGGGTGACCTTATGAGAGAGATCGCACAGCTGAGAGAGAACCGACCTGGAGGAGGCGGTGGCGGAGAAGGAGGAGGACCTGATGCAGGAGGAGGCGATCCAGACGGTGAGCGACCGCCACAGACCATCATGAGGGAACTGCACAACCCAGCTTCGTCCCTCACTCGCCGGTGGATCAGACTCCCGCCAATCCACGGAGACTTCGAGCTTCGACACCACACGATTCAGTTGCTACCCAAGTTTCACGGGCTGCCGACCGAAGAGCCGCACCTCCATCTCCAAGAATTTGAAATGATTTGCAGCACTATCCATGATCGGTTGATGACCGAGGACACCATCAAGATGATCGCCTTCCCGTTCTCATTGGTTGACAGAGCCGCCTACTGGCTCAAACATCTAGGGCGATTCGTCGATACTTGGGAAGATCTCCGGTCCGCATATTTGAAGAAATACTATCCTCTCGGCCGGACCAACGCAGCTCGAGCCATGATCAGCAACTTCGTCATGATCCCGAATGAACAGTTTCATGAAGCATGGGATCGATTCAGAGAGCTCATTGACCGGTGTCCACATCACGATATCTCCAAGCCCAACCTGGTGCAGAGTTTCTTCTGTGGGCTGACACCGGAGCTGCAGGGGCTTGTGAACGCCTCTTGCGGTGGGTCATACTTCTCCAAGGGAGAAGACGACGTCTGGGCCATCTACGAAGGCATGGCAGAGAACTCTACAGTGATGACCCAGGCCCGAATCTACACACAACAGAAGCCCCCGCAAGGAGCGGGATCATTTCAGAGGATCGCCCGCATCGATGCCGGTCCCAGCACAACGTCGGCAGCCGCAGCCCAAGCCGAATCAGCAGCAGCCGACATGGGCATTATTAGCGAAAAGTTGGACCGCATGGAGATCCTCGAAAAGAAGCAAAACCAAGGTCTAGCCCAGATGGACCTTCTCACCAAAACAATGAGTGACCTGAAGACTCAAATTCTCTGTATTCAGGAGGCACAAGCCCATTCCCAACAGCCTCCCAGGTCACAGGTTGCGTACAGCAGCAGCAATCCCAACCAGGCCTCTACCTCATACCGCCAGGTGAACCATATCCAGGCGGAGCCGGTTCCATTGCTGTAGTACCATCCAGAGAAACCGCCATCTCAGGAGACGCAGATGGTGGTGTATCAGCCGGAGCAGCCACTGGCAGTTCTCCCTCCATCCTCCTTTGAGCAGGAACCATTGATGGAAGTCAATGGGATCTGGTATGACTGATACCCTCAGCCCGCAATTCGTAGGGATCACCCTGGATTCCGTTGGGGTAATGGTGGATCCTCATCCCAACAACATCCTCCTGCTCAGGGACAGCAGAACAGCCAGCCACAGCAGTACAACCAGCAGCCCTAGTATGCCCAGACATCACAGTATCAGAGTGGTCCTCGTCCCGCCTATCAGGGACAACAGTGGAGGCAGCGTCAGCCGCCTCAGCAGTCTTATCACCAGCCTTCCCCCCAGTATCAGCAACAAAACCAGCAGCCCCATTTCCAGCAGGGACAGACGTCCGGTTCTCAGGGTCCAGCCTTCGAGAACCCTGCTCTTGATGATCTTGCCCGCTTGCTATCTGAACAGCGAGCATCGTTCAGGCAAGAAATGGATGAGTTCCGGCAGGAGATGCGGGATATCATCAAAGGCAAAGCCGCCATACCCGCTCAGATCGAACCTAATCCTAATAACCTGAAAAGAAAATCTGAGCAGGTAGAGTTCATAGAGGATACCTCTCCTAGTGACGATTTGAATGATATGTCTTATTCTTTGAATGATGCTGATTTTGTGACTACTAGGAGCGGTAGGATGCCAGCCGGCGGCGCCTCTTCTGAGCGACAGCCAGATGCTGAACCAGGAGCGCCAGAGGAGCAGAGGAGCGGTGCTGATGCCGCTAATGATGATGTTGAAGACGGTGGTGCTGACGCCACCAATGATGGAGTCCAGGACGACGGTGCTGATGCCGTCGTAATACCAGATGCAGACGGTGGTGCTGAAGCCACCATTTTGAATGCTGAACCAGAGCGCGGTGCTGATGCCGCAAAGACCGGTGCTAGTGGTGGTGCTGAGGCCACCACATCTACTTTTGTCGAGCCATCAACTATGATGTTACCACATTTTGTATCTAGAGACTGTGGGAACAAAAACAAAAACAAAAATATGAATAAAGGAAAGGTTTCTGTTCAAATTGCGGATCCATATGTGTTGAATGATGATTATTGTATGGATTCTCCGTCTTCACAGGCTCAGGGACCGATTCCTAGTCCTCCATCTGAGGAGGCCCCTACCATCCCCTTCCCTGAGGCACTCCGCCGGGCAAAGGGAAACAAAAAAGAAAATCCAAAAAAGAATCAGCAGGTAGAGTTCGGCAACGAAATGATTGACAGATTTCATATTCAGCTGACTCTACGGGAAGCATTTGAGCATATCCCCTTCTTCAAAAAGAACTTGAAAGAGACAACCACTGTTCGAAGGAAGAAGAGGCACAGAGATCAAATCCATATGCTCACTCATGACACATGTTGCATCATCCAGAACAAGCTGCCAGCCAAGCGACCAGACGCAGGAGCTCCCTATGTCAGATGCGAGATTCAGGAGCAGCAGTTTGATCGCACTCTATTAGACAGCGGCTCCTCAATTAACCTCCTTCCGGCAGCCTTACTCTAGCGATTCGAGTTTGGCCCTCTTCTTCGAAGCAGAACCGTCCTTCAGTTTGCTGATAGGTCGATTAAGAGGCCGAAGGGGTTATTGAAAGACGTGGTCGTTACCATTCAGGGCCTGAAATTCCCCGTGGACTTCGTTGTGTTGGACATGGAGATCCCTGAGTCGGTAACTGATGCCCCCATCATTCTCGGACGTCCATTCTTGGCCACAGCCAAGGCGGTGACTGACCACGATAGTGGGAAGGTATGTTTTCGCGTAGAGGGCGAAACCATACAAATAGAGACGATCGAAGAAATCAGAGATAGAGAGTTAGAGTGCTCCGAGCAGTCCAGTGAAGCAGCGCAGATGACAGAGGAGGAGCTAGACATCCACCAGGTTTGTGATTTTGAGATGACTGATGATGAATCCAACTGGAAAGACCCCGTAGCACCGACCCTCGCCTTGCCTACAGATTCACTGTATCTCAAGCTCATGGCGGTCGAGAGCCGGGAGAGCACATCCCTGGATGAGGATATCTCTGAGGCTGACAGTGTTGTGATGAGTGGTGCTGAGGAATTTCAATCTTGCTCATTGTCTTCTGATCCCTCGGATTCAGACATTGACTGGGATGACTTTGATGATTATTTGCCTTGTCTGATTCCTTCTGAGCCAGCAGCCATGACAGAATGCGAGCCAGTGCAGTTTATTGATGATACATCAGGCCGCCCTTCGTCAGCGATTCATGCAGAGCGAGAGTTCTCCCATGCAGACCTGGTAGCATTTACACAGACGTATCAGAAACCAGATCTGCCACCTCCTAGTTGTCTAGAACGGAAACCTCTGCCGCAGTCAATGAAGTACAGATTCCTTGCTGGAGAGCCAGAAATGCACCCAGTCATTATCTCAGCAGATTTGACTGGAGCACAAGAATCTCGTCTGATGGAGGTTCTTGAAAGAAACCGCAAGGCAATCGGTTGGAGTATAGCTGATCTCCAGGGGCTGAGCCCAAATCTTTGCTCTCACCACATTTATCTTGAGGATAACGCTAAGCCGTCGCGTGAGTTCCAACGACGGCTGAACCCGAATCTTCGAGACGTAGTCATGAAAGAAATTTCCAAGTGGTGGAGCGCCGATTTTATCTATCCCATCTCCGACTCCAAATGGGTAAGTCCGCTACATGTGGTACCCAAGAAGACGGGTATCACTACAGTTGTTAATGAGTCTGGAGAGGAGATCGCTACCAGAGTACCAACTTCTTGGAGGGTCTGTGTGGACTACAGACGATTGAATGAGGCCACCAAGAAGGATCACTTCCCGCTTCCCTTCATTGATCAGATTATCGAGCGGTTAGCCGGGAAGAGTCATTACTGCTTTCTCGATGGGTACTCTGGATATAATCAAGTGGCCATTGCGCCCGAAGACCAGGAGAAAACGACATTCACCTGTCCGTTTGGGACGTATGCTTTCAGACGGATGCCCTTTGGTCTATGTAACGCTCCGGCAACATTCCAAAGGTGCATGTTGTCCATCTTCTCGGACATGGTGGGTGACTGTTTAGAGGTCTTCATGGATGACTTCTCGGTCTATGGCGACGGGTTCGACGCTTGTCTTGACTGCCTAGACCGTGTGCTGAAGCGCTGCATTGAGGTCAATCTTGTCTTATCCTGGAGAAGAGTCCTTTCATGATGACTCAAGGGACGGTCCTTGGTCATATCGTCTCCAACAGAGGCATGGAGGTCGATCCGGCTAAGGTGGACATCATCAGAAAACTCAATCCGCCGTCCAATCTGCGTCAGTTACGGTCTTTTCTGGGGTATGTCGGTTTCTACCGACGGTTCATTCAGGACTTCAGTCGAATTGCCCGACCGCTTACTGACTTGCTGACCAAAGACACCGAGTTTATTGTTAATGATAAGTGTCTTGAAGCATTTGAGACTCTCAAGAATATGGTTGTCTCAGCTCCTGTCCTTCAGCCACCCGATTGGTCTCTCCCATTCGAGATCATGACGGATGCTTCAGATTTTGCCATTGGGGCTGTGCTTGGACAGAGGAGGGATGGATTACCTTTTGCCATTCACTACGCCAGCCGGACTTTGGATGCCGCACAGCGGAATTACACTGTGACCGAGAAAGAGATGCTGGTCGTAGTATTCGCTCTTGATAAGTATCGATCGTATATTCTCGGATCTAGTGTGACAATCTACACTGATCATACCGCCATCCGGTACTTAATGGCTAAGAAGGATGCCAAAGCACGTCTCACCAGATGGATCCTTCTACTCCAGGAATTTGATATTGAGATTAAGGACAAGCCTGGAGTCAAGAATGTGGTGGCGGATCATCTCTCCAGATTGGAGAATCTTGAGGAATCTGAGCCCAGCGCACCTATCACTGAGACATTCCCAGATGAGGCGATCTTGGCCGTCACCTCACTCCCGTGGTATGCTGACTTTGTAAACTATCTTGTTGCCAAGACAGTCCCTCAGGGTTGGCCCAGGCAGAAACTTGAGACCTTCCTAGCTAAGGCCAAGTTTTACCATTGGGAGGATCCCGTCCTTTATCATGAAGGCGGGGATAGTATCTGGAGGAGGTGCATTCCTCAAGAAGAGCAGCATAGCGTCCTTACATACTGCCACAAGCTTGAGGCAGGAGGACATCATTCTGGAAAAAGAACAGCACAAAAGGTGCTTCAATCCGGCCTATGGTGGCCTACTCTCTTCAAGGATTCTGATGAGTTCGTGAAGAGATGTACTGACTGTCAGAAAATGGGAACCTGCGGACAGAGAGACATGATGCCCATGCAACCCATTCATTTCTGTGAGGTTTTTGATGCATGGGGTATTGATTTCATGGGCCCATTTCCTAAAAGTCAGGGATTCGAGCATATTTTGCTCGCTGTAGATTATGTCAGCCGATGGGTTGAGGCCATCCCCGCCCGAGCCGCAGATGCTAAAACCGTTTGCAAATTTTTGAGGAAAAATATCATTTCACGGTTCGGTGTACCTAGAGTCTTGATTTCAGACGGGGGGTCTCACTTCATCAATGACAAAGTCAGGGCCCTTGCAGACGAGTTCCGCATTGACCATCGGGTTGCCACTCCTTATCACCCTCAGACTAATGGTCTTGCCGAAGTATCGAACAGGGAGATAAAGACTATCTTGCAGAAAGTTCTCCGCCCAGACCGAAAGGATTGGTCACAGCTTTTGGACTCGGTCTTGTGGGCTTATCGGACCTCTTTCAAGAATCCATTGGGAACATCTCCCTTTCGTCTCGTCTATGGCAAGCCGTGCCATTTGCCAGTGGAAATCAAGCACAAATCTTTTTGGGCAGTTACAGAATTGCTTCTAGATCCCGAGAGTATAGGAGAACAGAGAAGAGCAGAATTGGCAGCCCTGGAAGAATTGAGAGACACAGCCTTCTCCAACAGCCTACAATACAAAGAAAAAGTAAAGACATGGCACGATTCTCATATCAGCCATAAACAGTTTGAGCCAGATCAGAGAGTATGGTTGTTTGATTCCAGGCTGAAATTATTCCCAGGGAAATTGCAGAGCAAGTGGAAAGGACCATATGTGGTCAGGAAGGTACATGACAATGGCAGCATCGACATATCAGAACCGTCATCTTCCGCTACCTTCCGCGTCAATGGTCAACGCTTGAAACTATATCTTGATCATGATCCGCCGACCATTGACGTTGCCCCCATTCTTCTGGTATGAGATGTGTCCTTTGACTCTCATCATCTACATCTCATACATGGTGATCAAATCTATCTCCCGCTGTACAGATCCATCTGTTCACATCACTCTGTTGTCGGTTGATTTATTTTCTTATTTTTTTATTTTTTTTTCTTTTCTTCTTTTCCTTTTCTATCTTCTTGATCTATCAAAAAGGTGTCGCCCTTGTAGACAGTTTTCCATACTTAGAACGTACTTTGTCCTAAGTATAGGGGGGGTGTGCACCCCGAGTATTTCCATTCTTTGATCCTCTCCATTGTCTCCTCTTCTTGTCTATACTTAGGGATATCTTACCCTAGTATAGGGGCAGACAATCTGAGTACGATCTGTTCATTCCCACCCTTGACCCTCCCTGCTTTGTGGACAGTCTGCTATACTTAGGATTATTTGATCCTAAGTATAGGGGGGTCGGTCAACTTCTCATTCGTTGATTCATTGATTCATGCATTTATTCTTTATTATTTCGACTTGTCTATACTTAGTACGAGTTATGTCTTCTCTTTTCTCTCCGATCTATGAGGACATAGCTCAAGCTAGGTATAGGGGGGTCGTATATACTACGTATATACTTTAGCCATAACTCGTACTTTCGTATTTTCTTAATAATATGGCTAAAAATTCTTTAAAATTCATTAGAAATTCTTAATAAAGAGATGTGGTTATTCCTCAAATTCTTTTTGTATTTACTGATTAATAAATCAGGTGGAAATGTTTTTTGCAAACTGTTTGAAAAATAGTTTGAAAATCTTTGTGAACATCTATTGAAAACTATTTTGAAAATATTTTGTTATATGTTTTCAACCTTTGTAAAAATGTGTGGATTGTAAAACTTCTTTTCTTTGTGTGAAATAAAATGTTTGGAAAATGATTTGCAAATGGTTTGAAAAATGGTTGCAAAAATGATTTGAAAAACCTATATATACTGTTTGAAAAGCCTTTGCAAAATGATTTTCAAATGTGTGTAAAATGTTTGTAAAAACTATTTTGGACTATAGTTTTCAAAAATTGTGTGAAAAGCTTGTGTCAAATAAGTTTGAGGAATATACACATCACACAAAAATCCACTATATATATATATATGTATAAAATTGATCACTTACCCTTGTAAATTCTTAGAATCCACTTCTTGTATATATAAAGAAGCACTCCCGTGTACATATTTTCACCTAGTTTTTAGCCAAAACTTTTTGTTTTCAAAAATTCTAAAAAACATTTGCAAAACTAAAAATCCAAAAACATTTGAAAAATCTTTTTGAAAAATACAAAAAAATGCATCTGCATATGCATGCATCATATTTTCAAAAACCCATAAAAAGTTCAAAATCCTTGAAAATTGCATCACAAAAATATTTTCTGCATCGCATTGCATAGCATGAGCATTTTTCGGATTGAGTTTGATAGTTGAACGAGTCTAAGTAAAATACGGAGATTGGAGCTTGATTGGACCTTATAATCTACCTAATAACAGGAACCTTATAGGAACTAAGTTTGAGGTATTTCAGGTCTAGTTGACTTAATTCTTTAAGGATCACGGGACTTGGTTCAATGGATTCTTGACTGCCTAAGTAGAGTATTTTGGAGCACACGCACGACTCTTGTTGATAATGACCTAACTTGGACACCTGCACCTTTCACATGGCTCAACTCAGTTGGAGTGGTGAGGGGATTGGATTTGCCGGTATGAGACGCACACAAGTGGAAACATTTGTTCTCCTCTAGGGAGGGAAGTGCACCCCAACCCGTCCAGTGATTAGGAAGTCTAAAGACAGGAGGCTGTGGGTTGCGATAAAGCTTCAAAAGAGGGATAGTCTACGGGCTCAAGAGGAAAAACTCCTTATGTAAATGCTGCTGTATATAGTATTCAAAAAAAAATGTTCATGCATGTACAAAAATAAAAAGCCTGCAAGTACAAAGTCAATAAGCAAGCTTGAGTTCCAAAGTCATATCATGTGAGCCTGCAGCAGGATGACTTGACTACACTGGTCTTGCATCCCGGGATAGGTAGCTACACTGGCTACCGTCCATTCTTCTCTTCACCCCCTCCTCTTGAGTTGGTTGCCACTTGAACTTAGAAGGGAATACCCCGCTCCTCGAGGATGGAGTTGCTGGATTGGGGAATCATTGGGTAGTCGTACTGGAGAAGTCAGTTTCTTTGTCATTCTAGTTGGGGAGAGCCACCATCACTTACACTGTACAAGTCAGATTCATAGTCGTAAGAGTTTGCGTATGAGTTGAGATATTTCTGACCTGGCTATTGAGGAGACTTGAGCAGAGTTTTGGGATTCTCAGGGACTGTTGGATTTCAAATTCGATTCTCATTAAGGTTCCGCCCGCACTAAAATTCCAAAGGTCCGACTTAAGCTCCAAACTTTGATTTTGCGAAGACAAGTTTGATAGTTAAACTTAATCCATCTTTCTTCTTTTTCTTTTCTTTGTTTTTCTTTTCTGCACTTATTGCATAAGTGTTTGCTAGGGACTAGCAAAGGCAAGTATAGGGGGATGATGAATCTACGTTTCATCATCTTTATTCTATCATTTTGGCCTTAAAAACCCTAGTAAATGCGTGTAAATAGAGCTAATTCAGGCATTTTAGCATTCATGCATATGTGTGTAAATATTGTATAAAATGCGGTTTTTAAAGCCAAAATTATAGAATAAAGAAAAGAAAAGAAAAAAAGAATAAAATATTGTAAATATTTTATGACCTGAAACCCCGAGACCTAGGCATCTTGATGAATAGGTCGACAAGGAATAAAGTAGGGGGAGATAAGGGCCAAAAATACCAATAAAATCCCTATACATTTTATTCATTCTTTATTCATTTTGGGACCTATTTTTGGTTCCACTTTTTATACATCAAATAAAGAAACTTTGTACATGAAAGTTGTAGATAATTTTATAAAGAAAATACAAAATTGATTTCACAGAAAAATAATGTACAGATAAAAAGTTATGGTCTGAATAAAAATCCAGAATCCCAACTTCCCAGACCCGTATCTCACAAACGACAACTCCAAATGCATCAAACTCACCTTTAATTGTATATAGAAGAAAATAATCTAATTAATGGTGGTGGTTTCACATTTGGCGGAGCTACGGTTTGAAAGTTGAGTTTTGGACCCTCATTGTATACTTGTACATATTAAAATATTCAATTTATTATTTATTTATTATTTTTATAATTCCATATTTTTATAATGTTGTAAATAATACATATAATAATTATGTGCATGTAAATCAAAATAAAAACATAATTAAAAATAAAAATAAAAATACTTGTACAAAGCCTACATAGGTATTATACATACACTTATACCTATATAAACTACCTTTATATTTTATTTAATATACAAAATACATCAGAAAAATAAAATAAAAATATATTTATGTATATAAAAGTATGTTATAATTTTATAAAATACTAAACAAAAATAATAAAAATAAAATACCAAAATAAAAATAGAATACTAAAATACATAGGTATTATACCTATATAGGGTTAAAAAGGCAACTTGTAAAAATAAATCTCCTAAAAATAATTAAAAATCAAAATAAAATACTACATAAAATTCTAAACATTTTTTATTTTATAACTATTAATTAATTCGGCCATTTAGTATTTTAAATTAAATTAATAACATATTTTTCCAGGGTTTTTCCTAGTTGGTCCACGTGGACCAACCAGGAGGCCAGGACTGTTGACCTAGGTCAACAGTCTGACCTACACCCTATAGCCCTTGTCAGACCTCGGTTTTGACCCAATTTCATGGATTTTTCGAGGCCAAAACTTTCATCTTTTTGTGTTGCAATCTTCTGCAACATTACTCCTCGATCCTCCCTCTAGCTCGCCCATGCTTAACCTTGGTCGTCGGACCCAAGATTTGCAAGATATGCCTTGATCTTTGGACCCCTGCAGCTCAGGGTCAAACCACTTAAAACCGACCCCCCTCTTTCCTTGTGATTTTTGAGTCCCCTTGGTCCACCCTTCAGCGCCGCCCTTCTGCTCCTGAGCTCCTTGGAGGTGACAGCTCCATCGCCATCTCCTCAGCCCAGGCGTTCGAAGTCGAGGGAGCCTCCACCACCTCCGCCAACAGCCGGCGTCGAGGTACCCTTTTTCCTCTGGCTCCGGTCATTGAGGGCGTCCCCCCGCTCTTTTCTTTGCACCATTCTATTCCTGCTAGCCTTAGGATTAAAAACCCAAAAAAGATTCGAAGTTCCGTCACCCAAATCGCCCGATCACGCACCTTGGTCGGAGCGCACCTCCGGCCGTGCATCCATATCGCGAACCACGCCCTTCCCCGACCATCCAAGGGTCCAGGCAGTTTGCCCTGGACCCGTTGACCATTCTTGCAGGTCAAAGTACGAACGAAAGCGCCTGGAGGCGAGTTTTGACGCTCGCCGGACTGTGGCCGAGCTTCCCAGCTCCGCCACCTTCGCCTGAGCACCTCGGCCGCCGCCGCGGTATTTTGACGCCTCCAGGAGAGAGACGAAGACCTGAGGAGCCTCCAGCCCGCTTTTGAAGCCAAACCGCTCGCCGGAGACGGAGCTTGACCTCGGCGAACCTCGGCTCGCCGGAGTTCGTCGCTGTTCTTGCTCCGGGTTTCGCCACCGTTGGATCGAGGAGGAGCTCCAGACAGATCGTGGACCGTCCGATCTTGAAGACCCAGCCACCGTCGATCTCAGCCGAGATCTGATCCCAGACGTCCACGAGCGAAGCGACATCGGCCGTCCATCAAGCGCCACGTGTATAAGTGGCTTGCCATCAGCCGTCGGATCACGCGCATAGGGTATTTTGCACATGACCCCTTGCGTTTTTTTTGTATTTATTTATTAGTATTTAAACTTTTGTCGGTAGTGTAAAAATTTTGTAATATTTGCACAAAGGCCCCCGAACTTTATTTATTTACATCCCAGTCCTTCGCCACGTCACCTCACGTGACCTGTTCACGTGAGGGGGTGGGAATTTTGCAAGGATACCCTTGGTCATTTGTGTATTTCGTTTTAGTCCTGAAACTTTCGTAGCAAGTGTAATATTTTTGGATATTGTGCAAGTCAGCCCTCAAGTTTTGAAATATTGCATTTTAGTCCTCGCCAGGCGCGTGCAAGTCACGCGCCCTGGTGGGAAAATTGCTTGCGTGCCCAGACGGCTTTTGTAATTAATATTTAGTGCTATAAATTGAATTTCCAGTATATATTTTTGTGGAAAATTGTATGTATGCCCCTGGATGTTTTAGATATTGCACATATGCCCCTGCCAGGACTGTTTAATGTTTGGATGTTTGCTCTAATTAATTGACCTATCATTTTAAGTCCAAAAATTTCACAAAATTAGACTTAAGTATCTGGACATGTGTACTTTAACGCCACATATTTAGTTTTTGATTTTATTTTATTTTCATATTTATTAAAAATCAAAAACAGCCTTTTTGTGCACTGTCTAGCTTAGAAAATACCAAAAAAATATTAAAACACCTCCAAAAATTCCAAAAAAATTACCTAGTATCTATTTTATTCTATTTTAGTGTCACTCCAAAAATCATTAAAAATCTCAAAAGAAAAACACTAAAAATTTAAAAACACTCCAAAACTTCAAAAAAAATAGATAAAATCGTAGAAAACTCCAAAAATCAAAAACTCAGTTTCTGTTTGTTCCTTATTTTGTCCTTTTTATTTGAAAAATAGTGTGAAAATTTTGAGCTACTGGCTGCTATTTTCAACTTGCATTTTAGTCACGGCCAGCCCTATTTCCACTGTTTTGCTTTATTTCAGTCATTAAAAATACCAAAAACACCTTGAAAAATCCCCAAAAATCACAAAAACAGTAAAAAATTATAAAAATACCAAAAACATCTTAGTTCTGAATTTTTGGTTATTTTTGTGCATTTTATAAATATTTTAGCTTGCTTTTTATTATATTGTCTTTATTCTCCAATATTGAAAAGAAAAAAAATATAAAAAAATATAAAATATAAAATATAAAAATCAGAAAATCAAAAATCAAAATACAAAATTAAAAATTAAATAAAAAAAATTTAAAAATTAAAAACCCACAAAAGTTCATTTGCTTGTTTGCTTAGTGTAGACACTCCACACATCACACACACACACTTGTGCATTCATTTGCTTGAACTATCCTGCTTGCTCCCTGTGTTCGAACTCTCTGCATACTTGACACTATACACCATTTGTGCAGAGTTAAAAATAAATTTGACTCCACACTTATTTTTCATTGATTGATCTTTGATTGTGGGTTCATTGTTGATTAATCGCATTTTATTGTGGGTCGCCACAGCGACGTATTTAGACCCTCGATAAAGTGTGGTTATCAACATCCTAATTGAGTTTGGATTACTTGAATGCAAGCATTGTGGTATCCGTGTAGACCCGAGGAAGCACTCTACTTCAGTTGATCCTATATTTGAAGACACTACATTGTACAGAATCATGGTTGGCAATCTGCTTTACCTTACTGTCACTAGGTCAAATATATCCTATGTTGTGAGCAGAGCCAACCAATACATGGAGCAACCACTTTACAATCATTGGTAGGATGTTCTTCCGATCATGCGCTACTTGAAGGAATCACCTGGACAAGTCCTCTTCTATGAGGTCAATGGCCACACTAATATAGTTACTTATGCTGATGCAGATTATGATAGTTCGCCTGAGGATCGCCGCACCACTACAGGATATGCTATGATGGTTGGTGGCAATCTCGCCACTTGGCGAAGCAAGATGCATACTATAATCGCCAGATTGAGTACAGAGGTAGAATATAGGGCGATGACTCAGGCTACCTTCTAGATTACTTGGTTACTCTCTCTCCTACAGGAACTTGGTATTATTGTCACTACTCATGTTCCTCTATATTGTGATAACAAATCTACCACATACATTACGATGAACCTTGTTTTTCATGAGCAGACCAAGCACATTGAGATTGATTGCCACTTTGTTTTTGATATCATACGTGGGAATATTACTACTCTACACATCTCAACCGATTTTCAGCTAGCAGAAAGTACTACCAAAGAAACGTCTCCCGTGGATAATCTCTGTTGAGTGGTTCTTTAATGGGTAAATGGATCCAAGGATGAGGGACCATTTACCCATCGGTTATATATTGTACTCATCCCCCCTTATTGAAAAACATCTTAGTGAAGAGTGCCCTAATCTCTAGTGAGGGAGATTAGGGATTGAGACCCCATGATTTTTCCCTCTCCGTAGGGTTTTCCACGTAAATCCGTGTCTCCATCTTTTTGTGTGCTTTGTGGGTTTGATTTTTACAATCTCCCAGTTGAGCATGATCGACAGATATGCTCCAACTTGAGTGGGAGTGTTAGAAATGACTTTATTCTATTCTGTTTAGTTGTAACCTCTCGCGGTCCTTTACGTAATTTCTCGTTTAGGAGTGCTCCAGGGTTTTGGTCTATATAAGAACCACCAAACCTCTTGAATAAACCAATTCATTGTGTTATGTCATCTTACTCCACAATTGGTAAATTTATTTTGTCGATAAAGAGGTGTTCGCTTTCATGGGGCCGAGTTATGAACTTATGTAAGATCTTATATGGAGATTGGTCTTTTTAAGCCATTTATTGATTATGTGGTTATAATTTATAAAGAATGTTGCTCAAATTTTTAAGCAAAAAATGTATATGAAAGAATGCCTAAGTTTTGCTCAGCCTGCTGCTTATTGGGGCATACTCTTGCTTGATGATTATAGAAGTTATAAGCAGCAGCCAAAGGAGTTGCATGGGGAGATTAAGAAGTGGGTTCCTGAAAAAACTACTGAAGGGGAGTATTCCTCTTTAGAATTGCATCAGCAACAGCAGTAACAGCAGCAGCCTGAGCAGCAAATGAAGTAGCAGCAGCATCAAATGAAGCAACAACAATTAGGTTCTCCAGCAGCAGCAGTTGATTCAACCTCAGTTGGATACTGACGAGAGATTTATGGTTTCTATTGAGGCTAAAAAAGGATGTGGTTTTAAGGAAAACCGTTGGAATTGTTATCAAGGGTTTTTTTCCGAAGTCAACTGTGATAATGGCTTCTGATTCACAGAACCTATCCGACTATTTTTACGATGGTTGTCAGCTACCTAATGCAACTCACACAAGGAGGAATTTGAACCCTGATCTTTTGGGTGGTAGGCACACTACACTATCACCAGACCATTAGAGTGGGTATATTGGTTGGTCATGAAAGAGGTTCCTGAGATGCTTCAAGAGCAATAGCCGAATGTAGAGGAACATCAGCAGCAACATCAAAACAGAAGCAGAGGAACAACAAGTGCAAGGGCAGAAAGGGATAGATGTCCCCCAAGAACGTTTTCCCAGCATCTCTTATGTCACTATTTTAGCGGGGGGGAATGAAGGGGCTCCTGGTATACAAATTCTTGAACAGCAACAGAAGACTATGGGAAAGCTTCAACCAGGTATGGAGATCCAACAACAGTTGCAGAAGAATCAAAATGTTTTGGAAGTTTTGCAAGGGCTCCAACTACAACAACAATCAAGATTGGTGGAGAATGAAGAGGGATGGACAAAAGTAAATTCAAAAAAGAAAAAGAAAGGGAAAAAGTCCTTTTTCCCCTTTAAGAAGCAGCATAAACAAATTCAACGGGAGCAAGAGGAGGATTGAGATTGTTCATCGCCAAGACCTTAGATCCATTAATCATGCCTTGAATTGCGCACATGTTCCTATTTATATCCTCCAGTCGCCCCCCTTTCGCGATTTGATCGGATTTTGGCCCCTTTTTTGCCCGAGATTGAGTGACAGGGATTGCGCTCTGGTGATAGAGGAGCATTTCTCCAATTGAGAGTGTGATTTGGGTGCTCTAGTTGCGATCCAGCCATTCACCGGACTTCCACTGACGAGTTTCCGACTCTCCACCTTGCGTGGCGGATTGAGGCTGATATCCTCCGCCATCCATACAGAGGTAACTTAGGGGTTGTTTAGATTTAATTCTAGTTTTCGATTCATCATATTTAGTGTTGATTTCAGAAAATCATTTATTCTTAATCCACCTCTGATCCTCAAGATCGGAGGCTCTCCAATCACCTTTATCAGCCTCTGACCTTGCCATTACGTTTGCACGACCCTTCTCCATCTCTTACACCGTATGACCCCCCTCATATTGTCCCAGGTCTGAGGATCAACTTCTGTTCGGACCACCCTCGCTGGAGCCTACATCCATTCACCATTTTTCTATCTTTTCTGCATTAATAAGTCCATCGAAGCATCGCCTCCAAGCAAGCATTTCATTGCAGGGACCAGGAGTGCATTTGGGAGCGAGATCCGACATCTGGAGGTCCACCTGGAGCACCATCTCATCCGACCTCCTTCATTAAATAGCTTATTAAAAGTTATATGTAATTAAAGGTGGTTGTGTACATTTTGAGCTCATATGGAGAAGATATGGGTCTGGGAAGTTCGGATTTTGATTTTTTTATTCAGAGTATAAAAAGTACGATGTATATATTTTTGTGTGAAAACAATTTTGTATTTTTATTTGTATTTTTGTCTACATCACTAAGCAGCTCAAGTTGCTTGAGCTTCGCTGACCCTCCAGACCTCCATCAATGAGGCCTAGAACTTTTTGAGCCTTCTCCCCGTTGTGGAATCACTCCAAGAAGGTAGAAAGCATCACATCGGCTCTTGAGACGGACATGATCAGCTCGGAGTCGTTGGATCAAGCCTCGAGCCCCAAGTGTACAGTAGTCGTCAAATCAGATGAGACAACACTGTCAGATCAGAGGGCAGGATCTAATCTCCGCCCTCCATGCTCGAACCATCATCCGCCATCCAGAGCGTGCCACGTGTTTAAGTGAAGGCATCTCAGCCGTCCACCAGCACACTTTTGAGGGTATTTTCCATTATACACCCCTGCATTGTTTGTGTTTATCATTTAGTGTTTAAACTTTCATTTGCCTTTGTAATATTTTGTAATATTTGCATATTGAACCTTAAGCTTGTATTTTATTGCACTTTAGTCCAATTCCACATCACCTCACATGCATGCGCACGTGAGGGGGCATGTATTTTGCGTGGACCCTATCTGAGTTGTGTTTATTTCTGTTAGATACATAAACTTTGAATATCAATATAAATATTTTTGGATAAATTGCATACTTGATCATGTTATTCGATTTATTTGCATTTATACCCCTGTAGCTGTATATTGTATTTAAATGCGTGATACTGCATGGATGCCCCTGGATTTAGCTAAGGTGTTATAAAATGCTATGAAACTTCTTAAAATTTGTAACCAGGTCCCCATATTGCTGATTTAATTTTGTACTTGTATTTTAATTATTAAAAATGTCATTTTGCATCTAAAAACTATAGGAAAATTATCTTATGTGCTTGGAATCATATTTTATCACATATATTTTTCACAAAATAATTAAAATTATTTCATATTTATAAAATTTCATAAACATTGCATTTTCTCTTGTTTAGCATTTAAAAATCCATAAAAATTATAAAATGTTTTAAAAAATCCCAAAAAAATCATGCAAGTTTTTTTGCGATATTTCATTTTCTGACCAAGTATTTTTGCAAAATATTAATAAAAATTCTTAAAAATAGTAAAACTCAAAAAATCTTATAAAAATTCTATAAAATCATAGAAAAATTACAAAAAAATATGTTTTAAGTTTCTGGATTTCTTTATTTATCTAGTATTTAGGAAAATTAATTTAGAACTCAATCTAATTTGATAGAAATTTATTAAGCCCAATTCAAGTTCATGAATTTCCTATTTTCTTTATTTCAGACATTTCCTTATTTAAAAATCCATAAAAATTCTCAAAAATATCCAAAACTGATCGAAATAGAGAAAATTTTATAAAACCCCAATATATTGTGTTTCTGTAATTTTTAATTTGTTTATTATATTTTAAAAATATAAAAACACCTCACTTCTATTTCTTATCTATATAGTAAAATCATTATATATATACTAGTCTATATTTTTATTTCTAAAATTAAAAATTAAACTTTTGTAAAATTTAAACAAAAAATACATAAAAAATAAAACCCATAAAAACATTTGAAAAATAAAAAATACAAAAAAACATAGGTAGTCTACTCATTTTCTTCTCTACCATGTGTGCTCCTTGTGGTTCGATCTATACTACTTGTCTGTTATACAATCTTTGTAGGGTATAATACATTTATCTCACTCCTTTATACTGCTTAATCATCATTGTGGGTTGATTGTTGATTTATTCGCTTAGATTGGGTACCGAGAGTCGAGAGAGCGACCGACACAACGATTGACGGATCTGACTTATCGGACACCACAGACCCTCCAAGATCGGACGTTAGGTACCCTCGGTCTCCACGTTCATCAGCTAGTTGTATATGAGATCAAACAAAATAGTTTGTTCAAACTACCTTAGTTAAGAAAGAATTTATGACATTTATGTCCCTATATTCTTGACCTTACTTCCTCTTATCCTCACGCCTCAGTCTCTCCACAGCCACCCCTCCCTCTCCAACCACCAAATCCTCTCTATGATTTCATTGGAGCTCCCACCATACCCTCTCCGTCACACCCACCACTCCCTCTCCATCAAGCATCTTCGACCTCTCTGCTTCATTTTCTCCTTTTATTCTCCTAAAACTTCTATGTATTCATCTTGTTTTCTTTCTATTTTCATCCTTTTTCCATTAATTGTGTTGATATCGATTGTATTATTGTTGTCTCCATCTTTCCTTTGTTGAATTATTATAAATGTTCCCTTAAGCTCTGCCTCTTTTGGTTGTGTCATTCAAGACTGTGTACTCGTGCTTCTAAGAGGCAGGCTACCTCATGCATGAGTTGCACCTCCTCACCGTCAAGTCCTTCACGAATTCCACCACTATCGAGGTTGTCTTCTGAGGTTGTCTTCTCTAATGGCTCATCAACCTCTTGAGCTTGAGCATCCACCTCAATTCCATGTCCCCTTCGTGATTTCCACTCGGCGGTGACTTTCCCAATTTGGAGCTCCTCCCCTCTCCCATATGTCGTGTTGAACCTCCACGCTGACTACGTGGGGCACAATTAGCTCAATGTCGCTTGTTTCCCTTTAACCATCGTGCAACCACATGCCTCAGCACATCCATTGCTCCTACATTGATCAGCCCCATCACATACCTCTATTGCCTCCTTCGCTAGTGATGGAGAGGGGAGAGGAGGATGCAGAGGAGCTCACAGAGGTTGGGGGTGGTTGGAGGGGAGGTGGGGTCGAGTTATAGATGGGGAGGTGTGGGTGGAGCAGGGTGAGGTCTCATAGACAGTGAGGAGGGAAAAGGATGGGGTAGTGATGTTGCGAAGGTCGTGGGCTTCTAAATATATGACTTGATCACTTCTAACAACCATAATTAAGTATAAATTGTGGTGTAGTTGATTATTTTATAGTTATCAATTTATCATTGCCATTGTTCTCGATAGAGTTATGGTTTTATTGTTTTACTATTTGATATTGGCAAACGCCATTTGATTGCATATTAGACTTGAGAGTGAAAACAACGTTATGTTCCTCTTCTCCTATGTGTAAGACTTATGGAATTTCTCATTTGTTGACTTAGATGTATTTGGTTGAACTGCAATGGTTGAATTAAAATGTCGCAATAGCATCGTATATGTGAGAGAGAAACATGAAATGATTTACCGAACCATATCGTAAGTTTTATATGATTGGTGGCTATTATGTTCCTTGAGAAGAATAGTGGACCAAAGTGTTGTAATGTTGGTTCGTCAATGGTCGTCCGGAAGGGGGCTTTTTCCTGCCCCCTGGCGTTGATGTTGTTTGTCATTGTAACAGATGCGTTGGCGGTGATGGCGAAGCTAGCTACGTCGGATGGTTGGTGGTCGGGCTACATGCGTGACGAGATTTCCATTCCGATATTGCAGTATGCAGATGACACGATCCTATTTTGGGGGGACGATGAGGAGGGGATTCCGTGGGCATCGATGGTTATGGATATTTTTGGTGATGTTTCCGATCTCCATATTAATAGGGGCAAGTCTGTGGTGGTCTCGTTTGGGCTTTCAGAGTAGGAGGTGCAGAAGGCATTAGAGGTGTTGGGATGCCTAGTGACTGCTTTGCCGATCACATATCTTGGTGTACCCTTGGTGGTGAGGAGGTCGAAGGTCAGAGATTGGAGATCTTTGGTTGAGAGACTGGAGGGAAAGTTGGTGGATGGAAGGTGAGATTACTTTCGAAGGGCGGGAAGCTGGTTCTTTTGAAGCACGTTCTTTCGGCAATTCTAGTTTTTCTACTCCACGAGAGCTATGCCTGTTGGTGTGCCACACGAAGATTGAGGTCCATATGAGAAGATTCTTCTGGTCGGACGGTAGACACGGTAGCGGGTATGCATCTGGTGGATTGGAGTAAGGTGACGACGTAGAAGAGGAGAGGAGGCTTGGGGTGAGGAGGTTGGGTGAGATGAACAAAGACTTCAAGGATAAGTAGGTAATGCGCATATGGGGGAAATCGTAGGATATAGTTCGTAGATTGTTGAGAAAGATCTACGAGGTAACAATGGGGTTGGAGGTGGAGTTGGGTCGACTTCCATCTTCTTTGTGGCGAGGGATCTCGCAGGTGGTTCTTGAGTTGGCTATTAAGATGAGGCCCATGCTGGGGAATGGTGGGGTTTTCCGACTTTGGTTGGACGACAGACAAGGGAGGGGACTCTAGGAGAGCGTTTCCCTAGACTGCTACAGTTGGCGGTGGATAGGGAGGTGGTTGTGCACGAGGTGTGGAGTGGGGAGGCTTGGTCGTCGATCTTTGCGGCTGACCTGTCGGAGCAGAGGATTGAGGAGTTCTTGGCCTTGCAGGTGGAATTGGCCTGGGGAGAGGGCCCATCGGTTGGTAGGGACCATTACATCTAGGGCGATGGCCTTTTCTCCGTCAAGAAGGCGTGCATGTTCTTCGCGGAGGCAGTGGAGGAGGAGGTTGGTGTGGACATGAACTTGATTTGGAGGAACAATGTATCAGCCAGAATTAAGGTGTTTCTTTGGCTGTTCAGGCTTGGGAGGGTTCTCACGAAGGTACGACGAGGTCATATGTTAAGGGTGGACGATATTTTGTGCAACAAATGCGGCGTTGCGGTGGAAGATATGGATCACTTGTTTTCCTCTTGCCCGTCCTCGGTTGAGGTGTGGGGTAGGGCAGATATCGCTTGGCTTAGAAACTGGGACTGTCTGAGCTTCTAGAGCGACGTCAGATTGATTTGTGGTTTCAGCCATGAGGACAACACGTTCCCGTTCACGGTGGTTTGGGCGATTTTGTGTGCGCAGAATAGTACTATTTTTGGAGGGGTAGCTTTTATTCTGAGAATGCAATTGAACATTGTAAGGCGTTGTGTAGGTCTTGGAACATGTAACAACATGTATCATTTTCTTTTATTTTTAAAGTTATATGCAACCTTTAAGGTGGGTCCCATCTTGGGAGGCCACCCGTGTACTTCTTTCAAAAAAATGATTGTTCGATGGATGCCCATAATTTAACATGTGTTTGGGATGACAAACTAATGGTATTTAGATTCATCTAAAGTAATCATGGAAAAGAATGACATATTCTAAGTAGGCATTATCTTCCATAATAGTTTTTGTTTTACAGATACAAGTATCGAGAAATCGGCAGAGCTTCGTATGTATGTTTCTTGCCATGACATTTCACATGATCAGTGTGCGCACACCTCGGAAGAAGAAGAGAATCTCCATCAAAAGAAAATGAGGGCAATGCTCAAAGACTGTGTTGAGTTATTGTGCTTTTACGGATAAACGGATCTTAGGATGAGGGACCATTTTCCCGTCCTCTATATATTGTACTCATCCCCCTCATTGGAAAACAATTTTACTGAAGAGAGCCCTAACCTCTAGTGAGGGAGATTAGGGATTATATGCCTCCGCAGTTTTTTTCTCTCTGTAGGGCTTTCCATGAATAGGATGACACGGGAAGCTTGAACAATGGTGCTACCCTAACTGAGATGCCTCACATTAATGCTCAAACATAAGGGAAACCTAAGGATAAATACGACAAATCTTATGAAGAGGAAGATGTTCAAACCCCAAGTTCTAGAAAAAGGTAGAACTAGGACCACTCGGTATATGAGAGATGCTCACGAACGGGGACTATTCTAGCCTATAGAGATCGCATTGCCCATGACCCCATTTAATCGACTTACCAGTGTGTCCTGAAAAATAAGAATTGGGTCAAATATGATAGGATAATTGAATTTGACTAATCAAAAGTGGGTTGAAAGGAAAATCTGAGCATAAAGAATGTACATTAATCACATATGTGTAGTTAGCTGCGTCTCTCTTGTCCTGATACAGGATAATAATGCCCATCAATTAACATAATCGACTGTAAGAAGTGGAGGTGGTATACGTAGTGAAATGCTTTTGTCTTCCTAAGATGTCTAAGAGCTCATGCAATCCATTCTGTATTATTTTTATAACTAAAGAAAAGACTAGTACTTGATGAACTAGCCATGGTAGCGATATTAGATGATAGCATAAGGTGTAGTGGATGGAGCTATCACTACCTCCCTGAGCTAGGACAGAAGATTCTTACACTTTTATCATATGTCAAATATGAGTCAGTCAGCTCAATTGTGTTTCGGGTAGAGGCTAGTTTGCCATGCTCCTACCAGCATATGGCTTTTATGTACCCTATCATTAAACAATATATGCAGTGGGGGTGAGATGTAAGTTTGTATCCCCCTACTTGTAGTAGACCCTCTTCCACCTCTTCCTGGTGTGTAACTGCTACCATTACATGCGACGTATCATCCTCCGTTGTGAGATGCAACCATAGTTGAAGGTGTATATGAGTTAGTAGTACGAACAAGATCCTACCAAGCATGGTGTGCGCCTCCTCTAATTGAGGTATCTGGTGGTGCTCATCAGGAGTTGAGAGTGGATTGAATCGTAGATGGGATCAAGTGCAGCTAGGAATATCCCAACTGTGAGCATATTCTACGATGTCTTCTGATCTTCATACTTGTGTAGTGGAGGAGACTTGTTCTTGTGAAGGGCGTTGTCACAACTATCCCAGTGTTTTTATGTCATCCAAACTTCTACTTGCCGGAATTCAAAAAAGATTAGATAGAATTATGAGAAGATTCTTTTAGGGTAAATCAGGCCAAGACATGCCAGGCATGCGTTTGGTGGATTAGGAGATAGTAACCCTGCCTTTGTAGAGGGTAGTCTAGGGGTTAAGATTGGAGATCATGAACAAAGCTCTGCTGATGAAATGGGTGGCAAGAATTTGGGGAAACAATGAAGATCTTTGTTGTAAGTTCCTCAGACGCATTTATAGTGTACATGCACGGCTTGCTATCTCTCGTCGTCCCTGTTTTCCCACATTAATTTTTTGGAAGGGTATATGCTCCCTTTTAACTCAGCCATGGCCGGTCCCAAACCTGGGTAAATTAAGGAGGGTTGCGTTAGGTAGCCGATAGCCAGCATAAAACAGTCGGAGATAACTTCTTAAATAGTATTTTAAAAAAATACTATTTAGGAAGTTGCCTCAAGACAGCTGAATCTTATTAAAATGGATTTAAGCAAACATTTAGATTTTGCTGGGGTGTTTCCTACTTGCGACGCATTGCATTGCCCAAATGCAATGAAAAATTGGTAAGGTCTGCTACCAGATGTAGTGCAAAATTTGCAAGGGGGTTCTCGCATGAGGAATGCATGCGAATAAATAAGCTAGTTTCACTACATCGCCTGTGAAACCCCTCGTAAATTTAATTGCAAAATCTGCTTTTATACAATATCCAAAAAATTTGTTCGAGCATTCCATCGTGTTGAGCTCATCAAGACCTTTCCAATATGCCCAAGAACAAAAAATCCAAGTTCGGGAGCTCGAGTTACGGTTATTTTAGCAAGACCGGGTCCAGATCATATTCGGATCAGAACCCGAATCCGAATCCGGGGTGGACCCCATAAAATAGACCTTCCCTCCCCCAAAATGCCCCTAACCCAAGCAGCAGCCCTTCCTCCTCCCTCCCCCATGCCGGAACACCGCCGGAGCTCGTCGGAGCGTGTCGGATCGACGATCCGAAGTCATCCCCGCGTAGAGAAGGTCGAGGTCATCCTCGTGTGCGGTTTCACGTCGCGAACGATGCGCCGAGCGCGCCGTTCTCCGCGGGTGAAGAAATCGAGAAAACAATATTTTTAAGGTACGACGTCCCTTTCCTCTTGCTGCGAGTTCCACATGATTGTGCCGTGATATGGGATTTCAAGTTTTGGTTCAGCTTTGGATCCAATCGGCTTCAATTTATATCCCTTTTGATTCAACCCTTTCTTGTTGAAGAAAGGAAGGGTTTATTGGGTATGGTCAGGGGTATTAACATATAGGATCAGATTAAATTAAACCAATGAGATGCTACAAGAAGAGCTCTTGCAAGTCAATGATATCGAGCCAGGATATTACTCTTTTTGGTCTACCACTCATTACAGCATTGTGCTTCTTGTTGATAACCATCTATAACTTCTCTGATCAAATTATCACAAGTCGAGAGAACAAGCAGCTAAAATCCAGAGAAGTTGCTGCTAGGAGTGCAAGGGAGACTGCCCAAGCTTGTGAAAGATGGAAGGCTGCTAATTATATTGCTAAGAGACATGCTCATGAACTCCAATCTCCACTACCTCGTACTTTCCATCTCTAGATACCAAGTGTGATTGTTGCATGTTTATCTTAATGCTTTCTCGTTTAATGTTCAAGTGATTCTCAATTTCCTGACCACCCTTGTTGTTCCATGTTGAACTATGAAATATATTCAGCTCCAGGCATAAATAAGAGAGATTGAGATATTTTTTTGTTGTAAACAACAAATATATCCAAGTGTTACCATTTCAATTTAGTGATGTATCGTACACACTTTGTCATTTGATTGCTGATTGGAGTATGTTAGAATAATTATGTTAGTTTTATTGTCCCGTTTCTGTAAATTACCCATAGAGCTTTTCTCTTATATAAGAGAGCTCTAGGGTTTGATGGAATTTATCTCAAGTTTTTCCCTCAACATGGTATCAGAGCGACGGTCCTAGACCGGAGCATGTGCCCTAGTTCCTTGTCCCCACCAATAGCCCTTCGGCCGGCGCCGCCTCTGCTTGCCCGAGTGCCCCCACGCGCCTCCGCTGCCTCCTGCCAGTTCTGCTCGCGCGCAAAGCCTTCCAGTTTCTCTCAGGGCATGCGCGTGTGCGTGAACCCTAGCCTCCGCGCGTGAGCCATCTCCTGTGCGCGATTCTTCCTATGCGCGAGAGCCATCTCCTGCGCACGATCCTTCCTATGCGCACGATCAAGCCCCTTGCGCGCGCCCTCCTGCGATCCTCCAGCGTGCAAGCCCCGTGTGCGCGCACTCCTGCGCCCCTTCCGCGCGAGCCCCTTCCACGCGGGTCCTGCGCCCTGTGCACCCTTCGCGTGTGATCGGGCTGTAGCCCTCTGTTTCGCGCGGGATTTCGGGTTGTAGCCCTACCAGGTCTCCTGCGTCGTTCTCTTTTGTTCACGTAGGACCCGTGCACCTGTGAGCAGTAGAGTCGACTTCTTCCGAAAGAAAAGAAGAACTTCAAGGCATGGAAGGGGTTGTGGATTAAGTCTACGTCCACAGCTGATGACACAAAAACCCGAGCGACTAAGGTAATCAGGTAACTGAGACGGTCGTTGCGACCTCAATCACTCGGTTGTGTATCAAAAAAAAATATCAGACCACTCGAAACAAATAAAATCAATCAAGCACGAAGATAGCAGTCCAGCTATGAGTTTAACCTGGTATAGCACCCAGGGTCGAACTCGAGGAGCACGGGTTGGCCAAAGGCCTACGAAGTAGTAAAAATGAAATCGAATAAAAGACAAAATATTTTTAATGCTTTTTAATGATTTTTATATTTTTTTTGGATTTTTAATATGTGAAGAAAATAAAATAACACAAAAACAATCACACTTTAGCTAATTATTTAATGCATCAAAAATCAAGAAAAAATTCAAACAAAAATGTTTTTATGTTTTTAGTGTTTTTTAGTGTTTTTGGTTAATTTTTGGAATTTTTCTGATATGTATTTTATTTTCTAAAAATCAAACAGTAGCAAAGAAACAAGGTACTGTCCAGCCAAGCCTAAAGTCCCTAGATAAAATATCTAAGAACCTCAAAAGGGCCTGGAGGTATTTTTCCTGTAAACTAGGTAAAACAAGGAAAATTTGAGTACCAAAATTATTGTTTTTGGATTTTTAGGTGATTTAATAGAATTTTTATGGGTTTTTAGGTGTTTTTAAGTTTTTAAGGTTTTTAAGCAGTGAAAAATAGCCAAAATTGGCTAGAAAATAAAGGAACACCAAATAAACAGTACCTAATTTTTATAGAATTTTTGAGGGGGATTTTATATTTTTTGGGGTTTTTAAAACTAGATAGTGGCTAAAATGATGGTTTTTGAATTTTTAAAAATAACAAATAAACTCAAAAATGTCCTCAAAAATTCTCAAAAATCCTACAACATGACAGGAGCCATGTGTCAAATTTTCATCGAATTTGGAGGTGAATTGATATTTTATTCAAAAATCACAAGAGGGCACTGTGCACAAGGACTGAAGTGCAAATACCCTAAGTTCTGGGGGTCCAGGTGCAAAATTCCCAGCAAAACACGCGCGAGGCGCGTGCCTGGGGCACTCAGGGACCTATATGTAATAAAAATAAGGTCCGGGGACTAATTGGTAACACGTACCAAAAGTCCGAGGACCTCAGTTGCAATTTACCCACAAATAAACGCACATGCGGAATAAAATCATTCACAGGGGCATAAATGCAAATACCAAAAAGATTTCATTCATTTCAGAACCATACAGAACTACAGGGACTAAGGTTGCAAATACACCAATAAAACACGTGACGAAGCACGTGGCTCACACAGGCAGGGGTATAAGTGCAAATAAACTAAAGCTCATGGTCCAACATGCAAAATACCCTAAAACTAAATAACTGACTAAAATATTTACAGGACTAAAACGAAATAAAAGATAAGGAAGGGCCTAAGGGTAAATTACCCCTTTATTAAGTCGCCCGATGGATGCGCGCCACGTGTGTAGATGGACGGCTGGAAATGGCTGGCGCTCCAACGCTGAGGTTCTCGCAGCGATCGGACGGCTGAGGGTACGCCACGTGGGAGATCGAACGGGTGCGGTGCTCGGTGGCTACCCCTCGTGCAACGGACGGTCCTGATCGCCTCTCCAAGATCTGACGGTGTCTGGCTCTCCTCAAGTGAACGGTCTGGATACGAACTGGAGGTCGAGGACGATCGAACGGTCGGGGAAGATGCTGGAAGAACAGTCGGCCGACGAGCTTCGCCGGCCTCGTGCGAGCGCTGGTCTCCTCCCCTGCTGCCTCTGAAGATCGGAAAAGGTCCGCGATGATGCTCCGCAGCTGCTGGTAGGCTCCGATGACCCAGCCGAGCCCTGAAGGGCTCCGGCGAGGTCGGCGGAGGTGAAGCTCCTGGCCCAGATGACTCGAACCCTCAGATGGGCTCGCAATGACCTGCAAGGTAGACCAGGAAACTCGCGGGTCGAGGGCAAAGTGCCTCGACCCGGTTAGGCGTCGTGGAGGTGACCGGTGGGGCGATATGGTCAAACTCCGGCGAAGCGGTGGACGGAGGAGTTCGAATCCCCAGCTCCTGTGTGAGCTGGGTTGGATGGGGGTATGGAGAAGGTGCGCGGAAGGAAGGCGGAGATGAAGATGGATTCCGATGATCGAATGGAGGTGTGAGGCGGTCGGAATCGGTGAAACACGGCGGCGGTGCGATTTGGGGCAAAATGGAAATTAGACTAAACAGAGGAGCTAAGGGACTACCTGGGTGGATGAATCGACTGTGCTGGAGCTGGGGGTGCTCCCGGTCCTCGCCTCAAGGAGCGTCGACGTCCGAGGCTCGAGCTCCAACTCAGGGCGGAGCACGGCGGTGAAGACTCGCCGGATCAGTGGCTTTCGCCTCCTTTCCTCGCTGCGACAGGTCGAGACTCGAGCTGTCACCTCTCTCTCTCTCTCGAGCTCACTGGAAATCGAAGCAGATGGCCAAAGATGGAAGAATTTGGTGGCGGAGCTCGCTTAAGTAGGTTGGGGGGATCCGAAAAGAACGGCTCGGGTAGGGTCACGGTGGTGCGCGGACCCCGAGGTCGATGCCCGGCGAGGGTGTCGGATGTGGGAGGTGTCAAACGGAGCCGGGGTTTAGGTGTTAGGCAATCGGGTCGAGCGGGTATAAATCCGAGAAAAGAGTCCGGTGCTCGAACCCGTGAAGAGTGGTCCTGGGGGGGGTCAGTTGACCGGGCGGTCAACATCCCCAGGGCCAATGACTGAAGGCCACGTGGCTGGATAAAGAAGTGACAAATACACATAGCTAGGGGCCGAATCAGCAAAAACCCAAAACATGAAATATTTTTATTTTATTTTTTTTCTATTTTTTGGTGATTTTTAATTAATTTTTGGAAATAAAAATAAGGTATTTACACTATATAGCTATATATAGGTATATGTACAATATGTAGGTTTTTTTTATTTTTGATTTTTTAATTATTATTTTTGTACAATTTTATTCCTATTTTATATTTTATTTATTATAGAATAAAATGAGGAATAAAAGGGTATTTTTATTTGGTTTTTATTATTTATATACATAGGTGAAATAAATAGATATATACATTTATATATATGGTATATATACAATGTATTTTTATATTTTAAATTTTGTTATTTTTATTTGATTTTTGTTTTGATTCTTTTCATTTTATTTATTTACAATATATAATATAGGATATTTACAAAAAGTTTAGAAAATAATTTTATTTATTTATAAGGTTGAATAAATATAGGAGTATGGTTTATGTACATGGTGAAAGGGCATTTTTGAACTTTTTGATTTTCAAATTTTTATTTTGTTTTTAATATTTTCTAAATATATACAAATATGTACAAGCATATTTTTGGGTGAGGAAAATATAATCTTATTTATTTACACCAATATTTACACATGAGCCCCTATCTCCCTCTACTTTGGCTTTTATGCGGTCAGGCCCATGCTGAGCCCTCCCTTGGGTTAGGTTGCTCAATATTTATTCTAAATATTTCCCTCTTTTTCTTTTTCATCTTTATTCTTTTATTTTTGCACAAAAACATGCTAATTATAAGTTTTTACACAATGCATGCTTTTGCTAATTATTCCTATTTACACATATCTACATGCATTTGCATAAGGTTTTTGTAGCTAAAATATAAGAATAAAGAGTGATGAATGGGTATTCATCACCCCCCTATACTTAACCTTGCTAGTCCCTTAGCAAACACTTATTTGAAAAAAAAGAAGTGAAAAAGAAAGAAAGAAAAAGAAAAAGAGGATGTACATGGATCAAGGTTGATTATTAAACTTGCCCTCATTAAATTGAGGTATGGAGCTCAATCAGATCTTTGGATTATTAATGTGTCGGAACCTTATTTAGACTTAAGCTTAAAACCTAACAGCCTCTAAGTTCCACTAATCTATAATCAAGACTCCTCAATGCTCCAGATCAGAACAAGTCATCGAGCACAAACCCTGAAGACCATGAATCTTTTCTTGTCCTGTGAATGTGAAGTCTAAGCTCTCCACCTCAGAAATGGCAACTTGACAACCCTCCCTAACAAGGTAACTCTATGACCTCAATCTGGCCACTCTTTCCTCGAGGAGCGGGGTATTCCCTTCTAAGTTCAAGTTCAACCGGCTCAAGAAGAGGGGGAAGAAGAGAATGGGTCAAGGCCAGTGTAGCCAAGTACCCTCGGGAGCTTGACCAGTGTAGCCAAGTCTCCCTGCTGCAAGCTACAACAGGTGGATCATGAAACCAAGCTTTGCTTATTGCACTTATATACATACTCTGGTGGGATTATCATTTTCTCTCAGACCCACCACTTTTTTGGAGTTCTTTTCTTTTTGCACATTTTTTTTCAAGTGCATTTATACAACATATACATGTGCAGCATATATACAAGGAATTTTTCCTCTTGAGCCAGTAGACTATCCCTCTTTTGAAGCTTTATGCAACCCACAACTCCCGTCGTTAGACCTCATGGCAACCAGACCAAGTTGAGACGCACTTCCTTCACTATAAGAAGAAGAGAGGTTCCGCCTAGAAGTACTACCCTCATATGCTACCCCAAGTCAAGGAAGACTGCCTCCTCACCACCTCATCCGTAGAGAGCTCGGTGCATAGTGCTGGTGTCCAAGTAAAGCCATAATCTATATGAGTCATGTGTTGTTGTTAAATGCTCTACTTAGGCTCATTGAGATGACATGTGATCATAGCCTAGTGGACTCAAAGAATTAAGTCACCAGGGACCTGAAAAGCCTTAAACCTAAGTCCTATAAGGTTCCTCTTAGAAATTAGGTGGATTAAGATCTTGATCAAGCTCCATTTCTCAATTTGATTCCAGGCTAGTTTAAATGTCAACTATCATCCAGAAAAACTATATACATATGTACAAAAAGATGCTTATTTACACAATGTTTTACAATCATGCAAAATTTTTGAAAAATGTTTTGAAATCATGAATGATGATGCGTGAAGTGCAAGTTTTGCAAAAAGGTATTTACACACATTTACACAAGATTTTTGCAAACTTTTTGATTTTCAAAACATTTTGGAAAAAATTTGTACTATATACATAATTTTGATACGAAAATATTTACACAAGCTTTACACAAAAGATTTTTGAAATCATTTTTACAAAAATAATTTGTACACTAGCTATGTATGTGCAAATAAAAGAGGTTACGAACATGAAAAATTTTTAAATTTTTGTGGTTTTTAGCCATTTTTATTTATTAACACACTCACACAAAGTATGAGTTATGGCTAAAGTATATATGAAATATATACACACCCCCCTATACTTAGCTCGAACGATGTCCTCAGAGTCAAGAGCGATGAACAAGACATAACTCGTGCTATGTATAGGGAAGTGAAAAGAAAGGCTATACAAAAGGGAAATGAAAAGTCAAGAGGGACTCAGGTCTCCCCCCTATACTTAGGATCAAATAATCCTAAGTATAGCAGGATGTATACTAAGGGAAAACCGAGTGGAGAATGTACAGGGTCTACCCCCCCTATACTTAGGGTGAAGTATCCCTAAGTATAGGCAGCAAAACAGGGGTAGACAGAAACAAAAGAAATACCCAAAAGGTCTCACATCCCCCCTATACTTAGGGTAAAGTGCACCCTAAGTATAGCGTAATCACAAGATGAAGAATGGGATGTGGGACTAAAGAATGTGATGATATGGACATCTGGATCTATATACAACGGAAGATCAGTGAAACTCAGGCGTGAGATGCATTAGATGTGAGTCAAAGACCACATCTCACGCAAAATGAATAGGGGCAAGATCAACGACCCGCGGCTCATGATCTAGAAATGGCTTGAGCCGCTGGCCGTTCACTCGAAAGGTACTCTCAGAAGACAACTCAGATATGTCGATGCTACCGTTGTCGTGTACCTTTCTAACCAGATAAGGTCCTTTCCATTTGCTCTGTAGCTTCCCTGGAAATAATCTAAGCCTCGCATCAAACAGCCATACTCTCTGTCCAATCTCAAAATGTTTGTGGCTGATATGAGAATCATGCCACTCCTTGACTTTCTCCTTATAATGTAGGCTGCTTGAGAAAGCTGCATCTCTAAGCTCCTCCAGGGCAGCTAGCTCTGCCCTCCTCTGGTCTCCCATACCATCTGGATCCATGATAATGTCTGTAACTGCCCAAAGTGACTTGTGCCTCAGCTCAACAGGTAAATGGCATGGCTTGCCATATACGAGGCGAAAGGGAGATGTGCCCAAAGGTGTCTTGAAAGACGTCCTGTATGCCCACAAGACCGAGTCCAAAAGCTGTGACCAATCCTTTCGGTCAGGGCGGACGACTTTCTGCAATATAGTCTTGATCTCCCTATTCGACACTTCGGCTAGACCATTCGTCTGTGGATGGTAAGGTATAGCAACACGATGGTCTATGCCGAACTCGCTAGCAAGTGCCTTCACCTGGTCGTTGATGAAGTGGGATCCCCCATCAGAAATCAGAACTCGTGGAACCCCGAACCGCGTGATTATGTGCTTCCTCAAAAATCTGCAAACTGTCCTTGCATCAGCGGCTCGGGCGGGGATAGCCTCCACCCAACGACTCACATAATCAACGGCCAACAGAATGTATTCAAATCCCTGACTCTTAGGGAATGGACCCATGAAATCGATGCCCCATGCATCGAAAACCTCACAGAAGTGAATGGGCTGCATCGGCATCATATCACGCTGTCCACAAGTGGCCATCCTCTGACAGTCAGTACACCTCTTCACGAACTCATCTGAGTCCTTGAAGAGGGTAGGCCACCACAAGCCAGATTGGAGCACTTTCTGTATCGTTCTCCTCCCAGAATGATGTCCTCCTGCCTCAAGCTTGTGGCAGTAAGTGAGGACGCTATGGTGTTCCTCCTGAGGAATACACCGACGCCAGATGCTATCCCCTCCTTCGTGGTAAAGGATGGGATCCTCCCAATGGTAAGACTTGGCCTTCGCTAGGAAGGTCTCAAGCCTCTGCCTGGG
This sequence comes from Ottelia alismoides, assembly GCA_037367405.1. Classification (NCBI taxonomy): domain Eukaryota; kingdom Viridiplantae; phylum Streptophyta; class Magnoliopsida; order Alismatales; family Hydrocharitaceae; genus Ottelia; species Ottelia alismoides. The sequence goes on from JAZKJV010009362.1 coordinate 156,560, forward strand.
CCAATCTTGTGGGACTTTCCCAGCAACGAGAAAGTTCACAATATCGGCGTACCATGGGAGTGAGGCGATAGCAAGGATCGCCTCATCTGGGAAGGTATCTCTAATAGGGTCAATCTGCTCAGAATCCTCAGGCTGCTCTAATCGGGAGAGATGATCCGCCACCACATTCTTGACTCCAGGCTTATCCTTAATCTCAATGTCGAACTCCTGGAGTAGAAGGATCCATCTAGTCAGTCTGGCCTTGGCATCCTTCTTTACCATGAGGTACCTGATGGCGGTGTGATCTATAAACAAAGTCACTCTAGATCCAATGATATACGATCTGAACTTATCCAGGGCAAACACTACGGCTAGCATCTCCTTCTCTGTGACCGTGTAATTCCGCTGGGCGGAATCCAATGTGCGGCTAGCGTAGTGTATAGCAAATGGCACTCCATCCCTCCTCTGTCCCAGCACTGCCCCCACGGCAAAATCGGAGGCATCCGTCATGATCTCGAATGGGAGAGACCAAGCAGGCGGCTGAAGGACAGGAGCCTCAATGACACACTGCTGGAGAGTAGCAAACGACGAAAGACACTTGTCATCGACAAGGAACTCGGTGTCTTTCGTCAAGAGGTCAGTCAACGGCCGGGCAATCCTGCTGAAATCCTGAATGAATCTCCTATAAAATCCAACGTGCCCCAGAAATGACCGTAACTGCCTCAGATTGGACGGCGGTGCGAGTTTCCTAATGACATCAACCTTGGCCGGATCAACCTCCATGCCCCTGTTGGAGATGATATGGACAAGCACCGTCCCTTGAGTCACCATGAAGTGACTCTTCTCCCAAGATAGCACCAAATGATACTCAATACATCGCTGGAGTACTCGATCTAGGCAGTCAAGACAAGAATCGAATCCGTCGCCGTAGATCGAGAAATCGTCCATGAAGACCTCCAAACACTCCCCTACCATGTCCGAGAAGATCGACAGCATGCACCTCTGAAAAGTCGCAGGGGCATTGCATAGCCCAAATGGCATGCGTCGAAAAGCATATGTGCCGAAGGGACAGGTAAAGGTGGTCTTCTCCTGATCCTCAGGAGCGATGGCCACTTGGTTGTAGCCCGAGTACCCATCCAGGAAGCAATAATGGCTCTTCCCTGCCAGTCTCTCAATGATCTGGTCAATAAAAGGCAGGGGGAAATGGTCCTTCTTGGTAGCTTGGTTGAGTCTCCTGTAGTCAACACAAACCCTCCAAGAGGTAGGTACTCGTGTAGCGATCTCCTCTCCTGACTCACTGATCACAGTCGTGATACCCGTCTTCTTGGGCACCACATGCAAGGGGCTGACCCACTTGGAGTCGGAAATGGGATAAATAAAACCTGCGCCCCACCACTTTGATATTTCCTTCATCACAACCTCTCTCAGGTTGGGGTTCAGACGCCGCTGGAACTCACGCGACGGCTTCGCCCCATCCTCGAGATAGATGTGGTGGGAGCACACTGATGGACTAATCCCATGGAGATCTGCTACGCTCCATCCGATCGCCTTGCGGTTCTTTTCAAGAACCCCCATCAAACGGGATTCCTGCTCTCCAGTCAACTCGGCGGAGATGATGACTGGGTACATCTCTGGCTCGCCCGCAAGGAATCGATACTTCAGCGAAGTAGGGAGCGGCTTCAGCTCTGGAATGCTGGGTGCCGGCAAATCTGGCTGCGGAAGAAACTGAGTGAAAGCTGCAAGGTCGGCCAAATCTGCCTGCGAAAGTGAAAGCGTACTCTCGCAAACTGGATCGGGAAAAGGCTGCTCAACTGTACTGTCTCTGGTCGGCTTTGCATCTACCTCCTCCTCCTCTATAGGCTCGGGTGAACTCAGGTCTGGCATCTGATCAAAACAATCGGCCCAATCAGACTCTGAATCCGAGGGATCTGTATCAACCGCGGTGGCGTCAGTACCACCGGAAAACAAGGTGGCCTCAGCACCACCATCACGAATCATCGTGCTGCGATCAAGGACCGGCTCTGCTGCCTCAATGGTATCCTGAACCAGGTCTGTGCTCTTCAGACTCTCCTCTGCTGTCGTCTCTGCATCAGCTGTATCTGAAAGTGAGAGGATGGTCTGTGTCTCAAGATCTGCCCAAGCTGCCTCATCATCTGTGATCACAAAATCACAGTCCTGGTGGATGTCTGGCTCTGCGTCTGTCAGCTGCTCTGAATCTGTACTCGCATCTGAGCGGGCTCTGAATCTAGCTCTGTAGTCCTCGACCGTCTCTATTTGTATACTCTCGCCCTCGACGCGAAAGTACACCTTCCCGCTATCATGATCAGTCACCGCCTTGGCTGTGGCCAAGAACGGACGACCAAGGATGATGGGGGTATCAGCTACTGACTCAGGGATCTCCATGTCCAACACTACGAAGTCCACGGGGAATTTCAGGCCCTGAATCATGACGATAACGTCTCGTAATAACCCCTTCGGCCTCTTGACAGATCGATCAGCGAACTGAAGGACTGTCCTGCTCTGTCGAAGAGTGCCCAACTCGAAGCGGTCGAGAAGGGCTGCCGGAAGAAGGTTGATCGACGATCCGCTATCTAGAAGAGTACGGTCGAACCTCTGCTCACTGATCTGGCATCTGACATACGGGGCCCCTGAATCTGGCCTCTTGGCTGGCAGGCGGTTCTGGATCGCAAAACACGTGGCTTTTGTCAGCACATGTATCTCTGAAGTGTGGTTCCTCCTCCTCCTCCTGACTGTAGTCCTCTCTCTCAAAGATCGCTGGAGAAGGGGGATGTGCTGCAAAGCCTCCTGGAGGGTCAACTGGATGTGGAATCGATCTATCATACTCTGGCTGAATTCCTCCTGCACTGTCTTTTTTGGATCTTTTTTCTTCCCCTTCCCCATCTGAAGGGCTCTAGGGAAGGGGATCACAGGGTTCTTCTCAGATGAAGGACTAGGAAAAGGTCTAGGCGGTTCAAGGACCGGATCCACACATACATCATGCACCACAGTGGGACCAGAAGAAAGTAAACCTTTTCCTTTATTCACAACAGAGTTCTGAGATACAGGAATACGAGGAAAAACATCATCTCTATCTGTACAAACACCGGTGGCCTCAGTACCACCACGGGCTGGCTCTGCTGCTGCTGCTGGTAGACGTCGTGCGGCCTCAGTACCGCGGGCTGGCTCGGCTGAACGGGTGGCATCAGTACCACCTCCTAGATCTGGTGAAGCGGCGGCCTCAGTACCGCCGGTGGGATCAGCATCCTTGGTGGCCTCAGTGCCACCGTCATCGTCCGGAGCGGCCTCAGTACCGCTCTCCTCCTCCTCATGTGGCGCCTCTGAAGTGTCCTCGTGGTGAAGCTCAGATGAGGCGCCGCCGCCTGCTGGGGTCCTACCGCTCCTAAGTGTGACAAAATCAGCATCAAATAGATCCGAAGATGTATCATCAAATGGGTCACTAGGAATGGCTAACTCAGTATGTACTACCTGCTCAGATTTCCTCTTGAGGTTGTTCGGATTCGGCTCTATCTGGGTTGGTATGGCGGCCTTCCCTCTCACCAGGTCCCGCATCTTCTGGCGGAACTCGTCCATCTCCCGTCTGAATGTGGCCTGCTGGTCCGTGAGGAGGCGGGCGATGTCATCCAAAGCGGGGCTCTCGTGGGAGCCCGACGGGTGGCCTCTCTGTGGGTGAGGCTGCTGGAACTGCTGTGGTGGGTAAGAGGGGTAGGATGGAGGGTGTTGCTGCTGATATCCCGGGTGAGCCTGCTGCTCACGTCTCCATGACTGTCCCTGCTGCTGATAGGGACGAGGACCGAAGGATGATGGCTGGTGCTGCTGATATGCTGGGGGCTGCTGCTGCGGCTGGTGCTGGTCTCTCTGCTGGGAGTACTGCCCTCCCTGTCCTGACGGCTGCTGCTGGGGCTGGGTACCACCACTCCCCCACCTGAATCCGGGATGGTCTCGTCGGATCCCAGGCTGGGGGCGGTCATACCAAATCCCGTTGACATCCATCAACGGCTCGGCATCGTAGGGGGCTGGCGGGAGTACTGCCAGAGGCTGGTCTGGCCGGTAGACCACCATCTGCATCTCTGGAGATGGTGGGGACTGGTAGGTGGGTTGCGGCTGCTGGTACGGCTCCGCCTGTACAAGATGGACCTGTCTAGGCTGCACGTGGGTGCTGGAGCGCTGGGACGAGCTGCTGCCGCCGGCGTCGCCTCGCGACTGAAGACGGGGCTGAGAAGCCGTCTGTGCCTCCTGGAGACACATGAGCTGTGTCTTCATGTCGCTCAGAACCTGTGCCATCTGCTCCATCTGCGTGATACTCTGGCACTGCTTCTTCTCGATCAGCTCCATGCGGTCCCGCTTCTCGCTGATAATGCCCATGTTCGCAGCAGACGACTTTGCCTGTGCTGCTGCGGCTGCGGACGAACTGGATGGACCTGCATCTACCCGTGCTATCCGCTGGTACTGCACGGGTCCTGGCTGATGTGGCTGGGTCTTCTGAGTATACAACCTGGTCTGCGACATCACCATATAGTTCTCAGCCATCTCCTCGAAGATGGCCCAGACCTGGTCGTGGTCCTTGGCGAAGTAGGACCCGCCGCAAGAAGCATTCACCAGGCCCTGTAGCTCTGGTGTCAACCCGCTAAAGAAGCTCTGCACAAGGTTCGGCTTCGTGATGTCGTGGTGCGGGCATCTGTCCAGAAGCTCTCGGAACCTCTCCCATGCCTCGTGAAACTGCTCGTTGGGGAACATGGAGAAGTTGCTGATCAGGGCCCTCGCTGCATTTGTCCGCCCGAGTGGATAGTACTTGTTCAAGTACTCGGTGCGGAGCTGCTCCCAGGTATAGATAAACCTCCCAAGATGCTTCAGCCAGGTGGCTGCTCTATCTGCCAGTGAAAACGGGAAGGCTATCATCCGGATCGTGTCCTGGTCCATGTGGCGATCGTGGACAGTGCTGCAAATCATCAAAAACTCCTGGAGGTGGAGGTGGGGCTCCTCAGTGGCGAGTCCGTGAAAACGAGGGAGCATCTGCAGGGTGTTCGGGGGGAACTTGAAGTCCCCCACGATAGCAGGAACCACCACCCAATGGTGCATCAGTGTAGATCCGGGGTTGTGCAACTCCCGCATCGGTCTAGGTGGTCCTCCTCCTCCCGCGGCTGCTGCCGCTGCGGCAGCGGCTGCGGCTGCTGCTGCTGCTGCTGCGGCTCGTGCCTCTGCATCCGGTATCTCCTCGGGCTCGCTCTGCTGGTCTCTCTCTGTTCTGAGCCTCTCCAACTCTCGCCTCATCTCTATCATAAATGCCCCCTGATCGCGGAGCTGCTGCTGGACTGTCTCGAGTGATGCGATCAGGGTGGAGTTGATCGCTCCCTGGTCTAGTACAAAGTGCTCTGGCTGACGGGAGTGATCGTCTGAACTGCCGGCTCCGGCCATGTCGACGTCTGCAAAATCAAACGAGCCTAACTCAGGTGCTGTCAAATGTATCAATCTCTCCTCGGGCTCGTGTCTCTCAGGAAGATAAGAAAGGGGGTCGAGGGGGAACAGGGTGGAGTCGTACTCGGGCTCGGAGAGCGGGTCTGAGCTCTCGCGAGCCAACCTAGATGAGGAGGTAGACGCGCCCGAAAGCGGTGCAACCAGAGGCTGCCTAAGAGACCGTCTACCCATCATCTTGATCTGGCGAGTAAGGCGGATGAGATCTGGAAAAATTATGATCAGAAAACAAACCCCCAATTCACCAACGCAACGCGAGCTGAAGACCGTGAAAGTTCGGTCAAATTATCTTGTCGATTTTATTTTGGTGAACACACAAAATATCAGAGCGCTTACGTGACCTGTTGGGATATCCGATGCTAACCCAACCAACTGGCCCGCACGGAAAAGTCGGTAATCAGTCGGGACTAGCAACGGGGGGCTCTACCTAGGGTGCGGGTCACTCTCTCGCGCATACAAACCAAACAATGAGGGGGTTGCTCTCCCCAAGACAAAGTTTTTAGGGTGAGCGGTTTTTAAGATCAATAATTTTAGCAGTCCCAATTTTATGGTTTCACTTTTTTAATCTTTTTCAAAGCAAACAAAAGGCCTAACGAATTTTTCGGTTCTCCTGATTATTAAGTCCAAAACAGGGGGGAGAAGACGAAAAAGCCGATGCACGATAAATCAATGATGCATGCAAAGTCAGAAATGCATACCTGCCTCTAGCTCTCTACATGCAATATGATCCGCGCATAAAAGTAAAGACAGAAATAAAACTAACCTAAATGATGCAGCGGTAAAGCCGAGTCCTAAACGAGCAAGTCTAGCGAAGAGCCGTCTAACCGGTCACCGACCTCCAAGCCAAAGAGTCCGGTCTTGGCCCGTCCCTCCTCTGTCCGACAAATCGGGGGTAGGAGTAAGCGCTTTACAGGACGGGCTGCGGCACGTAGGCTACGGAGGCAAATGAATCGGTTATTTTTATTATTGATTTTAAGTAGGTCCAATTATCGATCTATAGGAACAGATAATCAGTTAGGTGTGTGGATCCTACTAGTTACGGCACATTCACCAGAAAATCCTAAGTATAGGGGCTCGAGCAAAAACCGCGAAAAACCGGAAAAGGCAGAAATAAAAGAAAAAGAAAACCGCGAAAAAGCCGTGAAAAACCGCGAAGGTCCTAAGGGTCCCCCGAGCACACCGGTGCTCGGCGAAACAGACCCGCTACGGTAGAAGAGTCCAATAGTGTCCAAGCAGTCCAAGTCCCTGTATTATTACAATAATAATAAGAAAAATAAAATAAAAACCTAATCTAACCTCACCCACTCAACTCTCTCCCTCTCGCTCTCTCCTGCGGCTTCGTAAAGAAGGAAGCCGCCTCCAAGTTCCTCGGCTGCACCGGCTCCTCGAAAGTCGCCTCCGCGGTCCTCAGGCCCTCGCAAGAAAAAGAGATGAGTGGTCAGACCAGCAAAAATAATCAAATAATAAGGAAAAAGAAATGAAAATAAAGGTAAGGGTATATATGCAAAAATACAAAATAAAATAAACACACAAAATCAATCAAAACAAAAACAAAAGAAAATAAAAATAAAACAGAAGAAGACAAAAAGAAACTATAAACAAAAACCGCGAAAAGCCGCGAGCTCCGAAGAGCCGCGAAAATAAAAATGAAAAGAAAAATAAAAAGGACTACTAAGCCGTGCTCCCCGGCAACGGCGCCATACTGATGACACAAAAACCCAAGCGACTAAGGTAATCAGGTAACTGAGACGGTCGTTGCGACCTCAATCACTCGGTTGTGTATCAAGAAAAATATCAGACCACTCGAAACAAATAAAATCAATCAAGCACGAAGATAGCGGTCCAGCTATGAGTTGAACCTGGTATAGCACCCAGCGTCGAACTCGAGGAGCACGGGTTGGCCAAAGGCCTACGAAGTAGTAAAAATGAAATCAAATAAAAGACAAAATATTTTTAATGCTTTTTAATGATTTTTATATTTTTTTTGGATTTTTAATATGTGAAGAAAATAAAAGAACACAAAAATAATCACACTTTAGCTAATTATTTAATGCATCAAAAATCAAGCAAAAATTCAAACAAAAATGTTTTTATGTTTTTAGTGTTTTTAAGTGTTTTTGGTTAATTTTTGGAATTTTTCTGATATGTATTTTATTTTCTAAAAATCAAACAGTAGCAAAGAAACAAGGTACTGTCCAGCCAAGCCTAAAGTCCCTAGATAAAATATCTAAGAACCTCAAAAGGGACTGGAGGTATTTTTCCTGTAAACTAGGTAAAACAAGGAAAATTTGAGTACCAAAATTATTGTTTTTGGATTTTTAGGTGATTTAATAGAATTTTTATGGTTTTTTAGGTGTTTTTAAGTTTTTAAGGTTTTTAAGAAGTGAAAAATAGCCAAAATTGGCTAGAAAATAAAGGAACACCAAATAAATAGTACCTAATTTTTATAGAATTTTTGAGGGGGCTTTTATATTTTTTTGGGGTTTTTAAAACTAGACAGTGGCTAAAATGATGGTTTTTGAATTTTTAAAAATAACAAATAAACTCAAAAATGTCCTCAAAAATTCTCAAAAATCCTACAACATGGCAGGAGCCATGTGTCAAATTTTCATCGAATTTGGAGGTGAATTGATATTTTATTCAAAAATCACAAGAGGGCACTGTGCACAAGGACTAAAGTGCAAATACCCTAAGTTCTGGGGGTCCAGGTGCAAAATTCCCAGCAAAACACGCGCGAGGCGCGTGCCTGGGGCACTCAGGGACCTATATGTAATAAAAATAAGGTCCGGGGACTAATTGGTAACACGTACCAAAAGTCCGAGGACCTCAGTTGCAATTTACCCACAAATAAACGCACATGCGGAATAAAATCATTCACAGGGGCATAAATGCAAATACCAAAAAGATTTCATTCATTTCAGAACCATACAGAACTACAGGGACTAAGGTTGCAAATACACCAATAAAACACGTGACGAAGCACGTGGCTCACACAGGCAGGGGTATAAGTGCAAATAAACTAAAGCTCATGGTCCAACATGCAAAATACCCTAAAACTAAACAACTGACTAAAATATTTACAGGACTAAAACGAAATAAAAGATAAGGAAGGGCCTAAGGGTAAATTACCCCTTTATTAAGTCGCCCGATGGATGCGCGCCACGTGTGTAGATGGACGGCTGGAAATGGCTGGCGCTCCAACGCTGAGGTTCTCGCAGCGATCGGACGGCTGAGGGTACGCCACGTGGGAGATCGAACGGGTGCGGTGCTCGGTGGCTACCCCTCGTGCAACGGACGGTCCTGATCGCCTCTCCAAGATCTGACGGTGTCTGGCTCTCCTCAAGTGAACGGTCTGGATACGAACTGGAGGTCGAGGACGATCGAACGGTCGGGGAAGATGCTGGAAGAACAGTCGGCCGGCGAGCTTCGCCGGCCTCGTGCGAGCGCTGGTCTCCTCCCCTGCTGCCTCTGAAGATCGGAAAAGGTCCGCGATGATGCTCCGCAGCTGCTGGTAGGCTCCGATGACCCAGCCGAGCCCTGAAGGGCTCCGGCGAGGTCGGCGGAGGTGAAACTCCTGGCCCAGATGACTCGAACCCTCAGATGGGCTCGCAATGACCTGCAAGGTAGACCAGGAAACTCGCGGGTCGAGGGCAAAGTGCCTCGACCCGGTTAGGCGTCGTGGAGGTGACCGGTGGGGCGATATGGTCAAACTCCGGCGAAGCGGTGGACGGAGGAGTTCGAATCCCCAGCTCCTGTGCGAGCTGGGTTGGATGGGGGTATGGAGAAGGTGCGCGGAAGGAAGGCGGAGATGAAGATGGATTCCGATGATCGAATGGAGGTGTGAGGCGGTCGGAATCGGCGAAACACGGCGGCGGTACGATTTGGGGCAAAATGGAAATTAGACTAAACAGAGGAGCTAAGGGACTACCTGGGTGGATGAATCGACTGTGCTGGAGCTGGGGGTGCTCCCGGTCCTCGCCTCAAGGAGCGTCGACGTCCGAGGCTCGAGCTCCAACTCGGGGCGGAGCACGGCGGTGAAGACTCGCCGGATCAGTGGCTTTCGCCTCCTTTCCTCGCTGCGACAGGTCGAGACTCGAGCTGTCACCTCTCTCTCTCTCTGGAGCTCACTGGAAATCGAAGCAGATGGCCAAAGATGGAAGAATTTGGTGGCGGAGCTCGCTTAAGTAGGTTGGGGGGATCCGAAAAGAACGGCTCGGGTAGGGTCACGGTGGCGCGCGGACCCCGAGGTCGATGCCCGGCGAGGGTGTCGAATGTGGGAGGTGTCAAACGGAGCCGGGGTTTAGGTGTTAGGCAATCGGGTCGAGCGGGTATAAATCCGAGAAAAGAGTCCGGTGCTCGAACCCGTGAAGAGTGGTCCTGGGGGGGGTCAGTTGACCGGGCGGTCAACATCCCCAGGGCCAATGACTGAAGGCCACGTGGCTGGATAAAGAAGTGACAAATACACATAGCTAGGGGCCGAATCAGCAAAAACCCAAAACATGAAATATTTTTATTTTATTTTTTTCTATTTTTTGGTGATTTTTAATTAATTTTTGGAAATAAAAATAAGGTATTTACACTATATAGCTATATATAGGTATATGTACAATATGTAGGTTTTTTTTATTTTTGATTTTTTAATTATTATTTTTGTACAATTTTATTCCTATTTTGTAATTTATTTATTTGTAGAATAAAATGAGGAATAAAAGGGTATTTTTATTTGGTTTTTATTATTTATATACATAGGTGAAATAAATAGATATATACATTTATATATATGGTATATATACAATGTATTTTTATATTTTAAATTTTGTTATTTTTATTTGATTTTTGTTTTGATTCTTTTCATTTTATTTATTTACAATATATAACATAGGATATTTACAAAAAGTTTAGAAAATAATTTTATTTATTTATAAGGTTGAATAAATATAGGAGTATGGTTTATGTACATGGTGAAAGGGCATTTTTGAACTTTTTTATTTTCAAATTTTTATTTTGTTTTTAATATTATCTAAATATATACAAATATGTACAAGCATATTTTTGGGTGAGGAAAATATAATCTTATTTATTTACACCAATATTTACACATGAGCCCATATCTCCCTCTACTTTGGCTTTTATGCGGTCAGGCCCATGCTGAGCCCTCCCTTGGGTTAGGTTGCTCAATATTTATTCTAAATATTTCCCTCTTTTTCTTTTTCATCTTTATTCTTTTATTTTTGCACAAAAATATGCTAATTATAAGTTTTTACACAATGCATGCTTTTGCTAATTATTCCTATTTACACATATCTACATGCATTTGCATAAGGTTTTTGTAGCTAAAATATAAGAATAAAGAGTGATGAATGGGTATTCATCAACAGCCACCTTCACTTATGTCCAAGTAGACATTTTTTATCTAAGCCTCTTGTAGTCCCAGTCTATAGAAATTGTTGTCATCATGTCTGACAACAAGGTGGATGTTCCATCCTCGGGTGCCTTCAGAGGTTCCGCACCCATTGTCAAGATGGATGGAACCAATTATGAACTGTGGGCCATGCAGTTCATGAGTTTTATGCAGTGTAATGGCAAAAAGCACATCCTCACTACAGATGAGCCAAGTGACAAGACTGGGATACACGCCTCATGGGAGGCAGATGATGCTTATGCTAAAGTATGGCTATCCGGGACTGTTTCCACGAAGATAGCCAATGATATTCTCAGCCAGCCTACTGCAAAGGCTATGTGGGACATTCTTGCCGCGACTTACTCTCAGGCAAAGAATGAGTCTAAGATCCTCCAGCTCTAGCATGATATTTTCACGTCAAAGCAGAATGGTCGTCCGCTTCACACTCTCTATACTTCTCTGAGGGCCCTGGATCCAGAGTATGATGCAGCTCGTGCCCAGATCCTTACTGATGCTACGATACCTCCGATGGAGGAGGCATATCGGAGATTGAGAAGACTGTCCATATCCTCTGGTAGTACAGTACAACAGCAGACATCTTCAGCGATGGCAGCTTCACGTAGAGGCAGTCATACAACATATCGTGGACGAGGTAGCTCAAACCGTGGTAGAGGAGGTGGTGGTCGAGGTCGATCATGCACTTTTTGTTACAGGACAGGTCATTCTGAGGAGACCTGCTACTCCAAGCATGGGTTTCCAGCGTCAGCCAGAGTTGCAGAGCAGACACAACAGACTGGGAGTTTACCTGATCAGAGGTTTGATGAGTTTGTAGCAAGACTGAGAGAGATTATGCCTGACACATCTGGGTCTACCAGTTCTCCTTCAGGATCTTCGGAGGTGGCTGCTTCTGCTTCAGCATCCACGACAGGTACGACATTTGCCTTTACTACGTGTTACAAGGCGGATCTATCAGAATGGATCATGGATTCAGGTGCATCACACCATCTCTGTGGTGACAGAGGTCAGTTTAGTGTTTTTCATCCTGTTCGATCTGAACGATCGGTGGTGATAGCTGATGGTACATATTCCCCTATTACTGGTCAGGGGGAGGTGCAGTTGACTCCTACCTTGAGACTTTCTAATGTTCTCTATGCACCTAAATTTTCGATGAATTTGCTGTCAATTAGTCAAATCACCAAAGATTTACATTGCTGTGCTATATTTGATCCATCTGCTCTTGTGTTTCAGGATATACTTACGGGCAGCGTGATTGGAACTGGCCGTGAGCAAGGGGGCCTTTACAGACTAGTGCAGTCTTCATATGCTGGTGTCTCATCCTCTCTACGCACTGGGTCTGTTTCTCCGTATATGTGGCATCTGAGATTTGGTCACCTTCCTCTGCAAAAGCTGATTCATGTTCTCCCTCAGATTTCTCCTCGCTCTACTTTCCAGTGCGAGGCCTGTCAGCTTGGGAAGCACCACCGGTCTTCTTTCCAGAGTCGCCAAAGTCCGAGTAGGTATAGTCAATTTGAGTTGTTCCACTTTGACATTTGGGGTCCTAGTCGTGTCTCTGATCATCAGGGACACATATTTTATCTTGTTGCTGTTGATGAGTTTTCTAGGTTATGTTGGGTTTTTCTTCTCAAGAATAAGTCTGGTACTGGTCCTGTTATTCAGTCGTTTATTAATGAAGTTAAGAACATTTTCTCTGGCAGAATTAAGTACATACGCTCTGACAATGCTCTAGAATTTTGTACTTCTCAGCTTTCTCGATTTCTTGAAGCTCAGGGTATTGTGCATCAAACATCGTGTCCTTACACCTCCCAACAGAATGGGGTGGCTGAGAGGAAACACCGTCATTTATTGGATATCACCAGGACTCTCTTGATTCAGAGCCGTGCTCCTCATTCCTATTGGGGAGATGCGGTTCTAACTGCTTGTTACTTAGTGAATCGTATGCCTTCTTCTGCGTTAGGGGAAAAGGTCCCGTTCTCGATTGCGTTTCCCGAGAAGGATCTTTTCTCCCTTACGCCTCGTGTTTTTGGATCAGTTGCATTTGTTCATTGCTTCTCTCCTGGTCTTGACAAGCTCTCTCCTAGAGCTGTCAAATGCGTGTTTATGGGTTATTCCGAAACCCAAAAAGGTTATCGGTGTTTTGATACAGTTAGACGACGGTACTATGTTAGTGCAGATGTCACCTTCTTTGAGTCCATTATGTATTTTTCTCCTACAGGTCACATGCTCACTCACTCAGAAGAAGGGGACGATATCTATGTGCCTCCTCCTCCTCCTCCTCCGTCGGTTCCATGCTTTACTCCCACATCACCAACTACTCCACCACCACCACCACCACCGCCGCCGCCACCACCGCCACCACCACCGCCGCCGCCACCACCAACTACTACATTTTATCCTCAGGTCTATCAGCGTCGGCCCTCTCCTCATGTGCCTCCTCCATCCTCCAGCACGCCCGAGGTATGTACTGATCATTTGAGTTCTTCTGATGGCACGGGTGATTTGCATGTACAGCTGGATATACAGGGTTCTGATGATACTCCCACTCCTCCAGTTGATACAGGTATGTACTGTTTCTGACTACCGCTGCTTTGGACTGTGTCTGCCCTCTGTAGAATTGTTTCTTACATTTGGTATCAGTCACCAGAGGTGGCTATATTGGCCGGGATTGTTAGTGTCATCTCCATTGCTGTCTTTCTACATGTTTATGTGCTTTATTGGTTCTGTAATGTGTCCGCTTGTTTCTCCACGCATAAGCTGTATTGGTGAGGGTAATTGTAGCAAGCTCAAGCGATAATGTTCCAGCTTTAAGGGAGTATTATGGGATTAGGCTAGATGGGTAACTGGATCCTACCAAAGGCTTGTATGCTATTTGGATTAAGTTTAGTCTTACACTGCATATGAGTAGTTTTGTAAAGGGTTGGGTAATATATAAAAAATTTTGCACTACATTTTGTGTTTGTGAAGAATTATACGAAGATCTAACCAAGTAGAAATCTTCTCCCTTGGTATATAGTGGCCACCTTATCAGTCTTGTACCACATTCTATTGGCGTTCTGATGATTTTTTTGTTGCAATTAACTCCTATTATTTTCAACATGAGAAAACATTTGAGTTAGATATACTTATTTTGACAGATAATTAGACCTCTTCTGAGTAATGATGCTCTTTATTTTTATGTTTGAGTCCTATGTTTAGGTGAGAGTTCCGATGGTGAGTGGATCCCTGAGTAGGGCCTTGCACTGGTAGTTTTCTTACGAGGAATATTAAAAGATTTGATTCTATTACTAACAATGAACAAATATATGTTTATTCAAACAGTAATCTTTGGTCTTTTAAAAAAAAGGGATGTGATCCTAGTAGGTACCTATAAACTACATATTGTTTCTACCTGTGTTACATCTTAGCGGCATTCTTGATGTGCACATTGTTGATTTTATTGTTTATATTGTAAACAACTTTATATTGGAACTGGCTTTTCATTTTTCAAAAATATTTCGCATGGATGTAACTGTTCTTGTTTCTTTATAACTTCAGCTGCTTTGTATTTCTGTCTCCTACTGATATTTAACTCAAGGCACCATTACATGATTGTCATTGGAGATCATTTAATTTCTCGTTGTAAGGAGTTAGGTGCCTCAAGGGATTGAGCATGCATCCTTGTGGCCTCGGGTAGAAGCCTAGAGAGCTGTGATTCCAACCGCTACTACGTAGTTGCGACGGTTGGAGGACATGTTGCTTGGTACATCGAGGAGTCACCACGCGCTATTCAGCCTCAGCACTTGCGTGCCTTTACCCGGTGCTTCGAGTGCGGACCAAGCAGTCATGGTTGATGGTCTAGTATTCCGCGTGTTCACTTAGAGTTAACACTCATGTACTAGCTAGTGTAGGCCCCATTGGTTAGTAATCTGAGTGGGAGCACTAAGAGGGGAGTTCCGGGAAAATGTAATTAATGAAGTTGGGAATAAAATACAAATCTCTTGTGCATAAGGAGGATCGGGTTATTCATGGTATTTCAGACTAAGGTAAAAATGATCTTGTAATCTAAGCCCTGACTCATACCCTATGCTACGGTAGACTCTTACACATGGGTAGTGGACTTTGACAGTTTGGGATGATTCATGGGATGGAAATTGCTTTGAGAATCAGAGTTACAATCTATTAAGTGAAGCCAAGTGGACGTGTTGGGAACTTAGCTAGGATGCATTGTACCCCACCTCATGCCTATGGAGGCACCCTAAGGCCTTCTTCTAGCTTACAGTGTGAGGTCTCACCCGAACCAAGAGCACATATTATCCACGAAGCTTGGTTGATCCATATCAAATAATAAAAATGATTAGAATTCATCTCTTTGTGAGGTCGGTTTATCCAGTTGTTTCTTTTGTACAGTTTTTAAATTATATCTTGCTTGTTATAAATTTTATATCGTATTGAGTAACTTTGCTCATAACGTACCTATGTGTGGATCGGCAGGTTCTCAACAGAAGCCATAACAGTAAGAAGCACTTGTTTACTTGGAGCTACTTTCTTTTGTGTAGCTACACAGCTTCCTTTTTGTGATAAAGTTGCTTGTAGCTTTTATTATTCTTACTTTACTTCTAGCATTTTGGGAGACATGAAATGTATCATGTATGTATGGGATATACTTTTTGAAAGCATGCATGTAATGATTTTGTGGACATAGATGGGATTGTAGTGAAATGCAATGATGGACATGTTATGAACAGATGGAAAAAAATTAATTTCGGCCTTTTGTGCTATTTTTCTCTTGCTCTTATTATATGTTTATTTAGAATGTGGAATGTATGTGCATGGAATCAATTTGTTGGGTACCTGGATCCTTGGAGGACAGTCATCACATCGTTGCCCGGATGCAATCCAAAATTTGCAAGAGTTCTCGCATGATGGACGCATGCAAGTAAAGAAGTTAGTCCAAAAGAGGTTGCAAAGGAAGTTGTGGATATGTAGTTGGAATATTGGCACTTTGACCGAAAAGTTGATGGAGATCATAGATACGATGGAAAGAAGGCAGATTCAGATACTATGTCTCCAAGAGATAAATGGGTTGGAGAGAAAGTAAGGGATATTGAGAAGACATGCTTTAAACTTTGGTATTCATGCTATAAGGGTAGAAACGGTATTGGAGTGGTTGTTCATAAGGATCTGAAGGATTGTGTGGTTGAGGTGCAAAGATTCAGGGATTGAATTATTTTGCTAAAATTGATGCCTGAAGAAGAAATTTTGAATATCGTTTCAGTTTATGCACCGCAAATTGATTTAGATGAAAGGATTAAACAAGCTTTTTGGGAGGATCTGGATAAGATTTTGCAAGGAATCCTACAAAGAGAGATGATTTTTTTAGGTGGAGATGTTGATGGATATGTAGGAAAGGATGCTTCAGGGTACGGTAGTATTCATGGAGTTCATGGCTTCGGGGATAGAAATGAAGAGGGAAAAGTCATTCTGGATTTTATAATGGTTTATGATCTTTTCATAGAAAACACTCTCTTCAAGAAGAGGGATGAGCATTTAATTACTTATAATAGTGGCATGACTAAAACACATATAAATTACTTTGCATTGAGGAGAAGAGATTGGTTGTGTTACAAAGACTGCAAAGTAATCTCAGGAGAGTGTTTGACAACCCAGCATCGCTTGTTAGCCATGGATGTGTAAATAAAAGGGCTGGTAAAGAAAAGGAGGGTTTCCAAGATCACTAGAATTAGATGGTGGAATCTCCAACTGAAGCAATCAAGCTTTAGGGAGAAGGTTTTAGAAGACTTATCTTGGGATTATAGCAGAAGTGCGAACGAGTGTGGGAGGCAATAGCATCTTGTATCCGAAGGGTAGCCAAAGAGATGCAATGCAAGTTAAAGGTAGGAGCTCCGGGCCAAAAGGTGGCTTAGTGGTGAAATGGAGGGGTGCAAGCTCAAAATTAAAAGAACATGCATTAAAGCTATGTCTAAGGATATAATAGAGTAAATTGTCACAAACTACAAAATAGTGAAGAGGAAGCAAAGAAAGCTGTAAGCGAAGCTAAGTCAAAAGTTTATGAAGTTTTATACAAAATCTCGACTCTAAGGAGGATCATAAGGATATATTCAGGCTGGCCAAAGCAAGAGAAAGAAAGACCAAAGACCTTTCTCAACTGAGATGCATTACGGATGAGGAGGTCACGTGATTGTTACTCGGAAGGATATAGAGACTATATGGAAGCAGTATTTCCATAAGCTTTTCATTGGGGAAGGAAATGGAGAGATCACTTTGGGTGATCTAGCTAGCAGGGAAAGTTATTTGAATCGTGTAAGCTATAGATGAATACAAAGAAAGGAAGTAAAGGATGCTTTGAAGGTTATGAGACATGGGAAAGGCGTAGGACCAGATGACATTCCTATAGAAGTATAGAGAGTTTTAGGTGGGCGTGATTTGACTTGGCTTACAAATTTATTTAATGTTAATTGGTGAAGCAAGAAAATGCTAGAAAATTGGAGAAGTGTCGTGATGCCTCTTTATAAGAATAAATGAGGCATTATTGTATTGTGCATTTTGAAAGGTTACCCTAGCACTTCTTATATAGGAAGATACTAGGGTTAGGATTACAATAGACACTACTTCAATATAAGTAAAATACAGCACTGCCCTGAAAAGAAGTTGGTGACTTAATGAAAGGGGAGCTGATGACCGAAGCCCTGGTGAAACAGTCCTAAGGTACTGAAATTCCTTATCAGGTAAGTTCTGACCCGCATGAAAGATGTAGGCGTTGTCTCAGAGAGAGGCTCGATGAAATAGATATATTTGTGAAGATGTGAACTCCCTACAATGGACAAAATAATCCTATGGAGCTATATTGTTTCCTAGGATTGTCTTTAGGCCTTTCCTGCACAGCTTAGGTGGAAGACGAAGAAAATCTCCGTCCAGGGAAGCTGAGCCATAAGTGAGATACAAAATATCTAAAAGAAAATATCTCTCACCATCCTCTAATTTGTGTTGTGCACCTCACTAATCAAGAATTTCAGCAGTTATCAGCATACCAGTTATTTGGACCACTAAGCCGTAGTTTGTTTGGAGTATGAAAAACAATAATATAGATAAAGAATAAGTAGAAATCAAATCGGCAGATAAAAATCAACTAGAAAAAATAGAACCAACATTTCTTTAGGAAGGTGCTTCAACATTATGCATGAAGAAAAATATAATGAGAGAGAGAGAGAGAGAATTCAGGTCAAAAAAGAAAAAAGAGACAGAATAGCATACCAGTTCGGTCAATAAATGATGTTGCTCTTCAGACAATTTTGGCAAATGTTTTTCCATGGCCTCTTCCAACTTTACAGACTCACTCCCTGCAACTCCATACCATACCTTTGCATCGCCAAAGTGCATATAATTCAGAGTACAGATGGTCTTCCGCATGCTTTATAATATAAACTAAAGGTAAAATATTAATTTGCAGGCAAATTCCTATGGTAAAAGCTACCAGCAAAAGAACTGGATATTTAAAGGAATATATGAAACTATTCCTACAATTAAACAAGCTGGGCCATTTGCTCTTCTATAGGCAATTAAAGGAATCCATGTTGTCTTTATTTAGAAAGACCTGAGTTTCCAAGTGAGGTTATTGGATACAATCATACAGAAGAAAATGACTACAATTGCTGTTATGTTTATGCTGTCTCGAATGAATGAATGAAAAAAAACTGGATGGAAAATCAGCTCGGTAAATTAGAAAAATAAGAATTACCCAACAAAAGGAGGAAAAACACATCCTTATATACAGCCAAGGAACCAGAACTCCAGATATGTCACTCCTCTCCAAAGAAAGAACAGATCCAGAAAGCCGAGGGAAGTTATTCAAGTTCGATCCTGACAGTGCATACGGATCCAACTCACCTCCAGATAGTTGGTTTGGTTTCAGAAATCCACTACTAAAATTTCCACTCTCCAAGGTACCTAGATTTTAAAAAAAATGATCAGTTGAGCATAAAAAGAACAAGCAAAGAAAGGTTGTTGCAGTCACCAGCACCTCAATTTCTTCGGTTGATTTCTCAACAATTCTCCAGTATTCTCCCTCAATTTCCTCAACAGAGGGCTCCCATATTTTCTGAGATCCCTCACTCATAGAATTGCCAAGTACATCTGCATCTTCCATTATAAAATACTTCTTAAACTGGTCAGCAAACTCTTGGAAGGTTTTAAGACTGAAGTCCGAACCAGACTGAAAACCAAACTTCTCGTCAGTATCTGTGTCTGTACAATCATACTCAGATGCACCTGAACCAGGAAAAAACAACGATTCACAAGAATAGACAGTGAAAGAAAAAAATGCATGAGATTATGGATATAACATTAAATTATATTACACACAAAAACCAGCACCTCTTCTGTGGGATGAAATGTAGGGGATTCTGCAATGATGGGCCTGCATGCATCCTCCGGATGCTACCTTTGAGATACCGACATGCATTGGTCTCAGGTTACTAATACAGCATTCAGATAATCAAAAGCTGAGAAAAAACAGTTTCTCATTCTTCTGATAAAAGATTACATACTCGATCGATGTTATTGGTTTGATTAACAGAAAAATCTAGAGGAAATAAAGACTCAAAATATCACTTGATTTTGCACAGAGCACACAAGACACCCAAAAGAAAACATTTGAAAGTTTATTCTATAGACTGACAATGGAGATCATGAATTCATACTTATTTGCAGGAACCAAATGTTGTGCATCTATCCAAAAACATACATGGAAACAAACCAAATATATATACATACTAGTTTTCTTTTATGGCATACAAGTAATATTGCACAGCTCATATGCTGAGTATTCCCACCCAGCCCTTGCCAGTGTAGCTTAAAGTGAGGTCAATAAGCCAACTGAACAAGTAGGGTTAAACGGTTAAATTTAAAAACTTTTAGATGTGATTGCCCAAGATATATATTATTTGAGATCGCCGCTCACCGGTCCCTGGTGGTAATTGAGGCAACCGTAGATTGGATTTTTGGCTCTATTACTTAAGGGTCGTGCCTCGCTCAATCTGGAATGTACCTGAATTCAATGAGGGCTTTGTGAACCCCAGACAATGATGTTCGTTAGGGCTTTTAATCAGGTCAAAGTTCAATTAACAACCCCCTTGTTTTAGTTTTTTATTTCCAATTTTTTTGAGTATTTTCAACATAAAGCGCCTAATGATTTTTTTTATTTTTCTTTAAGTCCTAGGTGCTCAAAATTAGATGGAGAGGACGACAAAGCAATGCAAGGCGTCACTAAGATGGAAATCTCACCTTAGTGCCTAAACGATGGATGCAAAGATAGAGTTACTTACAGTGCATCCCAACTCTCTCCATGCGGGGATGCAAGGCAGAAATTTTTAAACCTATTCTACATGCACGATATGCAACGAAGGAAATCATCCTAAGCAAGAATTGTTATTAGCGTGAAGAACCAAATGCTAAATATTAGAAGAGAAACCTAAGAGCCCGGTCTCAGAGGCTCTTCGGTATCCGTCACAACGGATCGTGCAAGCGCAGTATAGAGACCTCTGCGGTTGCGGTTTCAAGTCCAAGTATTCAACAATTGATTTTTGATCTAAGTCCCAAACGTAAAGACTATAGACACATGCAATATATTAGGTGTTTGCCTTTAATTTACTCGACCAAGCAATCCTAAACGGCTAAGGGCTCATTCCACAAAATAAATAAAAATATAGCGGAAACACAAGCGTGGAAAACAAAGACGAACGTGAAAAAACATGGTGAGCCCACAAGTGTATAAACACTTGGAAATTAGACATGAACGTCTAGAGTTCAGTCCACCAGTATTATTACAAATTAATGATGCACAACAAAAATAACACTCTCTCACCAAAAATAAAAGGAAATGAACTATGCTAAGAGCTTCTCTCTCTTCCTTGCTCTCTCATAGCGGCTAGCTAATGGAATAGTCACTCCCCTCATAGCCAGGGTGCTCCAACCACCTAAGCGGTCGTCGTCACTTCGAGGTCCCTCGCAAGTAAAATAGAAGAAATGTGATTAGCACAATTAAGTAATTATATGAAATAAAGAAAAATAAGAAAAGAAAAATAACACATAAAATCTATCGTACACATTGTTCCCCGGTAACGATGTTGTTTGACTAGGCGGGAGAATCAAGAGCCACTAATGTATTTGACAATCCAGGTACACTATCGTTGAGGCGACTACTCAAGTCCCAGCTAAATCAATAATCAACCCACACAATCAAATTATCAATCAAAATGAGGGATTAAAAATTTCTATAATCATATATGTATGTATGTATGTATAGTGGATACGTATACGGTATCAAAAACAGGGAGCAAGGGGAATTGGCAAAAAAAGGAAATGATTGTTTTTAAGTTTTTATAAAGAATTTTTATTTTTAGTGGGTTTTTAGTGTTTATTTTTTTATGGATTTTTCAATTTGTATTTTTCCATTTTTTAGTTTTATAATTTTTATTTTCTCTTTATATTTTTGGATTTGCAAATTTTTTAATAAAAAGTTGTGGTGAATATATACACTATATATAGAGAAGATAACAGATAATAGATGTGAATATATGTAAAAATAGAGAAAAATCAGAAAAATACCCTAGGTACAATCTTTTTTATTTTTTAAGGGTATTAAAAATATTTTTGATATTTTGATAATAATAATAAAGGAAGTAAATATAATTACAAATACACAATATAGACAAGTATATATATAGAAATACCTATAAATACTCAAAATGAACAAAATAAATTCTTGTTGTCATTTTTATATTTTGTATTTGTTGGTATTTTTCAAGATTTTTTGCCATTTTTTATATTTTTAATTGAATAAAAATAGAAAAATAGTGAGTAATAATATATAGCCGTCTTGTTTTGGATTTCAAAAATATCTAAATAGATTGAAAATTTCCAAAACTAATTTAATAAGTGATAATTATAAAAATAAAATACATGAACATGAAAGTCAATTTTTGGATTTTTTAATGATTTTTTAATAATTTTTATGGTTAGAGAAGGGTTGTTATTTTCTTGATTTTTCTTTTGAATTTTTTTAGTGATTTTCAGTCTATAGGTGTAAAATACAACACTAAGTAACTCCTAATTTTTATAGAAATTTTAAAAACATTTTTCTATTTTTAAGGATTTTTTAACGCAAACAAGGGATAAATGCAATGTTTTTGGATTTTTAAATATAGAAAAATATTTTAATTTATTGTGTAAAAAATATGTGATTGAATAATATAGCATGCACTTAAAATAAAATTCTTACATTTTTATGATATTTTCAATGCATAAAATATAATAAATAAAAATACAAGACTGTTAGGGACTAATATACAAACAAAAATAAGTAAAAATGTGATTTAGAACAAAAATATAAAGTCTAAGGGCCTCTGCATAATTTTTCCACAAATATTTAATTCATTCCACGTTGGTAGGGGTATAAATGTAATTTAGAGAACACGATAGGGCATACATGTAATTATCCCAAAAAGTTTTGAACTAATTTGCAGAATTATTGGACTAAACAATAACACAAAAGTACTGGGGGTCTTGCAAAAAGCCCACCACCTCACGTGTATAGGCACGCGAGGTGGCATGGTAGAGGACTTGAGTGTAAATAAAATTATTACAGGGGTATACTTGCAAAATAACCACGAACTTTTACATTATAGACAATAGTTTATGGACTTAAAAAAAATTACAAAAATGGGGGTGGGGTAAAGTTTGCAAAATACCCCTAAAGGCGTTAGTGGATGTCATATCTTGTGCCACCAATACACGTGTCAGCCCTTGGATGGCGGATGGTGGTTCGGCAATGGACGATTGGATTTGATCGTTGCAAATGATCGGGCGGACAAAACGGGGTGTGATGAGTGATCCAACGGCTGAGGCGTGATTTGAATTTGGAGCGAGCGGGCGATCCAACAGTCGTTGCTGCTCACGAAGAACATGGAAGAATGCTTTGAGTATTGAACCTCGATCCATCCTTCCGAGTAGCTTCGACATTCTCTGGCTCTCCTCTTGGGCCTCAAATGATTTTGATGACGTCCTCCACCGGCTGAGTGCTTCAAAATGGTCCGAGGAGCTCCGACGAGGTCCAACGAGGTCGAGGAAGAGTTGGAGCTCCATGACCTTTGGTCTTGGACAAAATCGACCCAAGAGGGGTCCTTGGCCTTCCAAAACCTGCAAGGAAGTATCGACACTCATAAAGGGGGTTCTGGGGTCTTTATTGATGAGTGAATGAGGCAGAAACAAAGGTGAGGCGTTAGGATGGTCAAAGAATGGTCGAGATACGGTAAGGAAGGTCGCCAGAACTAAGATCCGACGAACTTCGATTTTTGGATTTAACAAAAAAACAAAACTAAGTAAATCTAAGAGCTAAGCTACACTATTCCAGGTTCTAGGAACAGAAAGAATTGTCAAACTATGGCTCTACCTACCTGAGCTGGGAGCTTGGTCGAAGCTCTGCCACAGAAGAATGGCGATGCCCGGATTGCTTTGCACATCTTCCTCCTCATTAATCGGTCCAGTCCACTCCCAGTTATCACCAGGAAGCCAAGGCACTCAAAGACTAGAGGATTTCGAGCGTTTACAAGGATGAAAAATGAAAGGGAGGCAGTGGAGGTGTATATATACATGGGATCTTTGACTTGGGACAAACACATGATTCAACGATCCTAAGATGGAGGAATCATGATGGCGTGAAATTGCATTCACCGAGGATCAAAAACTAAGAAGAAATCGAGCCGAGATAGCACAAGGAAAATCGGGGAAATTTGAGGAAATCAAGCAGTCAGCGAGGCTAGCAGTACTAGGGTTGCAGGGGGGCTCAGTTGACCGGCGGGTCAACTGAGACTAGAACCAGATTGGGCCACGTATTTCAAATTCAAAAATAAATCAAAATAAAATAACAAATGATTTATTTAATCTTTGTAAAAATATGCAATTCTTGTTATTTTATGTAGTATTTTAATATGATTTTTATTTATTTATACTAGCCAAGTTATTGTATGTTTAGTTTTACAAGCATAAATATAGGTATATTGATATATGTATTGCATATTTTATTTTTATTTTTCTATTTTAGATTTTATTATTTTATGTTCATAATTTATATATTTATAACATATTTGAATACACATAAATATATTTTTATTGTATTTTTCTAAAGTTAAACGCACACTTAAATAAATAGGTATATTTATTATATAGGTGTTTGTATATATAATTCATATATATGTGTGAATTAAATTATTTATTCTATTATATTTTTAATTGTTTTCTTTTATTTTAATTGTGTATATGGATTTCATATATTATTTACAAAATTATGAAAATATGAATAGTGAAAAATATAAAGAATAAATAAAATGATTATTTTATTCATGTATAATGTACATTAAGGGTCCAAAACGTAACTTTTGCATCTTAACTCTAAATTAAATGAAACTGCCTTCATGAAATAGATAATTAAAAGTTACATATAATTAAAGTGATTTTGATGAGTTTTGAGTTCACTTGGATAAGATAATGTCTATGAAGTCTGGATTTTGAATTTTTATTTTAAGTGTAGAAGGCACCTTGCGCATTATTTTTTACACAAAATAAATTTTTGTATTTTTCTATGTATTTTTATCTACAACTTTCATGTACAAAGTTTATTGAGTTGGAGTGTAAATAATAAAGAATAAAATAGGACCTAAATTGGACTTATTGATGAATGAAGAATCATGGTTTTATTGTATTTTTGGCCCTCATTTCCCCTACTTTATTCCATGTCGATCCAGTTATCATGATGCTTAGATCCCGGGATTTAGGGTCATTCAATACCGACAATATTTCGTTTATTTATATTTTCTTTTCTTTATTCTTTTTTTCTGATTTTAGATACAATAGTTTATACAATATTTACACTATAAATAATAAAGGTTTATTTATACGAAATAATGATATATACATGCATTTAGCTAGGGTTTAAAGGTCAAATGGAAGAATAAACGTGATGAAACGAAGATTCATCAATTACTGCCGTCCACTTATTTATGCATGCCATAAATATGTTAGGGTACAAGACTACTTTGTATAAAATTTCAGCTACGTGTACTATAAACTATGGCGAGCATCCAAAGTGTTGTTGTCGAAGTGGTTGAGTTATCTACAAGAAATACTTATGTTAGGTGAATAGCTCGTTTACATGGTCGATTGTGGAATCCTAAGTTAGGAAACTTGGGTCGTGTTTTTGATGGAATGTGATTTATACACTAGTGTCGACGCGCGATTGTATTTCTGTGATTGTTGTGGTTGTTGTTTGATTTAGATCAAATTATTTTATCTAACAAAATTTTGTTCAAGCTTCTATACTCTCTCTAAATTTCTAATAGACTTGTGCTCATTCACGGTACATTCATTTGGCATCGGAGAGGTTTTGGACAGAGGGTGTGACTGAAATCCACACATATGGTCGAAGCCACAAACTTCTTTGAAGGCTACATAATCAACCTTCCGTGTGTTCTTCAAAAAACAACTATGATATCTGGAAGATTCAAATGCATCATTCTCGAGTCCATGGATTTTGATGTATGAGACATCATCGAATCCAAGTACAATCTGCCGGAAAGTAAAGAAGGAATGATTGATATCACCAACCATTATCAAAAAAGAGCTACACGTAATTCAAAAGCAATGAATGCCTTCTTCTACACCTTGTAAAAAAGAAGGATTCAAGCATGCTTCAACCCGCAAGACATCCTATGAGATTCTGTACACATTAAGCATCATCCATGAAGAAACAACCTAGGTAAGATCCATACAATGCACGATTGATATCTCCACTCCTTGGGATTTTATGTATCCTGGCACAGGGAGAAAATCCAAGTCTCCATGATGTGAAAAATATTTCGGCGAGGGGTCTTGAACACAGATAAACATATCATAGGAATCATACATCGATGATGAAGGTCAGGGGAACCATGTCCTTGAATCTAAAACGAATAAAACCAACCACAAAGATTGTTGGCAACTACCAGTGAGAAGATGGAGATCTGTTGGCTGTCCATTCATCATTAGGCAACTGCCCATCAGATATTGTTGGTAATTTGGCATCTGCCAGACATCTGATGAAATCTTCAGATATTTAGACTTGCCTCACTATCCAAGGAAGTCCTTGTTCTACATAAGCAACCTGTTCTCTGTGATCATTCAATTATTCAAGTCTGATTATTGTTGACGATATTATGCTGCGTCCTGTCCTCTTTAACAGAGTAGGCATTCTGAATTTTTTTCTGCTGAATAAAACCACAAGATTATTTGTTCTTGATGTCACGTTAATTAAATAACATATCAGACAGTTTAATGCACAGCAGAAGAATTTTTAGCTTGGGTACGAAAGGACGCAGATCATCATAGAATTTCTTTGGTATCTGAACCGTGGAGAATTAACCTTCACTTGTGCATATTAAACTGGAGATCAGCATCAGGTCACTGTTCCTTTTCCGTGTTTAATTTCATAGGAAATCCAACCAATGCCTTTCCCACAATTACTCGTCTTCGTACAGGTAAACACGCGTCGCAAACCCCGTGTTCTACGAATCAAACCACATGCAGAGAATTCGCTGAACTGAGATAAGCATGCATACAACATCAGCCAGTAGAACAAGCACTGTTTGGTACTTGAATTTGCATCAGCCTTTTTAAGTTGCGTGCCGCCCACCTCTACCTAATTCAAATCAAAAGCATCTGCCTGGCTGCTTTGGTCCAATATCATTTGAATCGCAGAAATGCAGCCTTCGTTTTCGTCGACGAAGTATCATGTTCTTGTTTAGACAGTTGTCTTCCCTGTCTTCCAGGCTTAATCCCAAACAAGCAACCTCGACTTTCCAGAGTCTCTATCCATGGATCAGAAGGAAGATACCAACACGGAACGAGACCTTTTCGAGAACGAAGCAACGTGTTCATCCATGGATCATATCATTCCTGTTTCTTAACAGTTAACAGTTGTTTACGTTACCATGCTTCCTAATTGGCACTGAAGAAGCTTCTAATTAATCATCGTATGTGCTTTGTTTTTTGGAACATTGGAATGATTAGGTGAGCAAAGCTTACTGTCATGTGCTGGAAGTCATGTACGGATTTTGACATGGTCTGGCTTTCGGGCTCACCTGACCAAGTTCGAATTTTTCGACAAGTGGGCGCGATGAAGAACAGGATATGAACTCGCTGCCAGCTGGCATGGGAACCCATCTAGGCTTTCACGCCAACAGGGGATGGGGCCATCACCAAATGGGCAATCGAGAAGGTTACATGCACTTTTGGAGCCTTTTGGTAAGGAAAAATCTAGATATAGATCAAACAATAGTATATGATTAGTGGGCGAGCCCACTTCCACGTCCAAGAGTTGTGATGTGTTCACATATCACATACCTCCCTCTGGCATGACAGTGCCATCAACAGTATCAGAGTACTGTTCTATGATCAGCCCATCGAATTATTGCAGAAAAATCGCGTTGTTGCATCACGAAACGGCTCGAGTCGAGAACACGAGACAGCTCCGGAGAGAACAGAGAATGGTGGTTGCCTAACTCTTATCGGGTAACACGTCAGCATGTCAGGTGAGTCCTCGTCACCATACTTAACTTAGTCCCAATTGGCCATTTTATTTAAATTCCATTCCTTTCCTTAGATTGTAGAGAGACAGATTGCAAGAGATGAAGATTATGCACCTCTTTATAAAGTTGACTTGAGGGGGTATCCTACTTTACTAGAGAGAGCCCCCATGTTCAAGATCTCACATCTCCCTTCTTATTAATTACGACACCTCACTTGGAGATTAAAAAAAAATTGAGAGAGAGAGATGGGGGGTGGGGGAGGAATTAAGATCCCGTCTCCTCCTCCAACCATTCATCATCTTCCTAGGTGGTTCTGATCGATCTGAGATATGGGTACCACGAGCTTCCTCAGTATGGTGGAGGCGAGGATGCCTCCTGGCTTCAGGTTCCACCCGAGGGACGAGGAGCTCATCGTCGACTACCTCGCGAAGCGGATCTCGTCCTCGGGCTGCCAGATGATGATCGACGTCGATCTCAACAAGGTGGAGCCCTGGGATCTCCCTGGTCAGTTCATGCTCCTCTCCCTTCTTTTGTTCTTCTTGATTTTGTGTGGTGCAACCCATATGATCATCAACAAATCCATGTGAATTTTCTCGATTTTGTGGGAACTCAAGAACATATAATCGTTACTGAACAGTTGACAAGTGAATTGAGGAATTTCTTTGAAATAATAGAAGTTAATATTTGTGAGAAAATTCGTATATGAGGTGACACTCATGCAACTGGCAATCTTATCTCGGATTTATTTATTTTTCCAGCTTTGGCTTCTTTCATATATTCGTCATCCATGACATGCTGCTGCACGAAAATATATTTTCACATAAATATAGTATAAAAGAAAGGAAAATAGGAGAATCTGACGAACTTCCCATATATACTAATGGAAAAAAATCACGGCAGCATGATGTTGATGATCAGGAAGGCCGTGACGAACGGTGGGCATCATCGGCATGATCTAAGTTTGTTGGTATTGCGGAAAAGAAAGCGATTCCGTGAGGGCAGAGGCATCTCAGGAGAATTAGTTTATCATCCTTCCTTTTCCAGAAATTAAAGCCCTTTGCATGCCGTGTCAATCTTTACCAAACTCTCCTGTTCATATTTTTGTCTCTATATATTTTCCCACCTGCTTCTGATCGATGATTTCTGAAAATTATCATTTTAATTTTGCAACTCAAACTTACTGACTGCATTTTTAACCTCTTATGGATAAAAATAAAAATCATCTTGAATATCGAGCACTAATCTCTGTCGTTATTATACTAAGCAATCTCTATTGATGTAAAATGGAGATATATATAACAGGTGAAGCGTGTGTGGGAGGGAAGGAGTGGTACTTCTACAGCCTTCGCGATCGCAAGTACGCGACGGGGCAAAGGACCAACAGGGCCACGGTGTCCGGTTACTGGAAGGCGACGGGAAAGGATAGACCTGTGATCGATTCGAGGCGGATCAACAACAACGATGGTGCGATATTGGTTGGTATGAGGAAGACACTGGTGTTCTACAAAGGGAGAGCTCCGAAGGGTAAGAAGACAGATTGGGTGATGCACGAGTTCCGCATAGAAACGACGCCTCAGGATCACAAGCCATCATCCTCTTCCTCCTCGTCCTCGTCCTCCAAGGTCAGTTAGTGAAACTTAATTAATCTTTAAGTAATATGCTAAGATCAAGTCATCAGTTGCATATTATGAAGCAGCAGATTTGTTAATAATAATTAATTTAATCCTGCATAGATTAATACCCTCAAAACCATCTAAAACTGACAGCACTTATGTACAGCGAATATGCTTAACGCCTAACGCTTCTTTTGGCTGTTTATGGGAATAAAGAAATGTCCATTCTAAGTAGTTTCGTCTTAGCTCTTAATCAATCTGTGGTCTTAATCCATCTTTCGTCTCCGGTACGTATCTGTTTTTTCTTCTTTTGTTTTTGGGTGTTCTTCAATAAATCGATGACAGTGCACTCATCCGTCCTCCCTCTTCCATCAGTTGCTTTCAATTACCACGTCCAACTACTAATCTCTCCCCCGCATCAATGGATATACCATGAATACCTACGAATACATACGTATTTAAATACATCCATTCGTCTCAGATAGCTTCTGCTGAAAAGGATGCACTGAATATCGAAATGCGTCACTTTCATGTCACTGTTTACTTTTATATTTAAGAAACCTAGATCTTTTATTTTGTTTCAGTTCTAACTATTCAAATATAATTATGTCGAAAATTACACGAGGTGTTATTTGTTTTACGTGGTAAAAATAACAGACTGGTGAGTCCTTGACCTAAATATGCTTCCCTAATTTGCATGCATGCACAAATGGATGCAACATATGTACGTGAAAAATGGCAGGAGGACTGGGTGCTGTGTAGGGTCTTCTACAAGAGCAGGGCCCTCTCCGCGAGGCCCGGCGCCGCTACCGCACCAGCCGCAGCCACCGCTACGGCTGCCACGACGACTACGGCCGACAACTGCTACGACGACACGGCGGGCTCCTCCATCGACAACTTTGTCAACATGGAACAACGCCAGCTACCCCCACAATTCAACCTGCAGGGGTATGATCAGCAGGTGCCCTGCTTCTCCAATTTCCTCCTCGCTTCCTCCTCGTCGGCCAGACCGCCGCAGCCGTCCAGCTACCAAATGCTCGCGGCCTTCCCGCCGATGGGAAGCTTTGCGCAAATGGGGGGCCTGCCTAGCCTCGGCCCTTACTTGGGCTCTATATCAGTGGACAACAAGCCCTCATTTGCTTCCTTGCAGCAACACTTGCACAAACCCCCCCGCAGTCGGACCGACCGAGCTCGCGCCGTCGATGAATGCGGCGACTGATGGTACATCGAGGGGGATTGCCTTCATGAACACTGATCAAAGCTGTGTGCAGCCTATGTGGAACTCTTGTTGATTAATGTGAGAATTTGTCCCATAATCTCTTTTACATATATCCTTATCCATGTGATCACACATATCCGGCATGAATGTGTATATATGTGATTTGAACACCGATTTTAAGCTATAGATACGATTTGGGGTTTTGAACGCGATAATCAAAGAAAATTAGTTATCAGATCGTGATTGTTGATTTCTGGCAGAGGTTTTGTTGAGACGAGTGGATCTTCAGTACTGCAGAGGTCTGTTGTAAATCCTCATCAATCTGATGCTGTCCGATCAAGATTGAGCGGTTCACAAAAAATTCAGATTTTTAATAATCCTTATCGTGTGAACGATCGGAGGGCTTCGAGTTGGTGAGGATTTACAGCGGACCTATGCAGTATTGCAGAGAATCCGCTCTCTTTATGTATTTAAGTTCGTATTTTAGATGGAGTTTGGTGGTGGCGTTCAACAAACCTAACAGAGACATTTATTACTTGATGTCACCTAATCTCTAATTAAATATTTCGTAATGCACGTAATGATGTGTGTTATATATTGGCTTCTCATTTTTAGTGATATCTTATACGAATACGAATACTACCATATGCTTGTCTATTTGTTTAGACAAATATATAGATGCAAAATCATATATTCAAGATACAATCATTTGCCCCGATGCACTGTAGAATCTGATTTTGTTGCGAGCTCTCCAAACAACTAGGAAAATAATAAAAATAATTCGGATTATCTTTGATATTTTTTTATTTTTAAACAGTTATTCTATTTTTTATCCCATAACCACTCCTCAAAGAAATGGTTTTACATATACCTTTCCCGGTCCTTTTATGTCATAGGGTTGAAATCAAGAAATATTTGTTATTTTTCGGATGTTTTCTATCGTTTTCAATAAAACTTTCTTGTAGAAGTATTCTAACAATGTTTTTCAAATTATTTGATATATTTACTATTTTATTACTTGATAATTTAAGATAACCCTTATCGTAGAAGAATCATTTGTGATACAAGTTATAATCGTATGCATATTACCGATTTGGTATTTTCTGGATGGATACTGGATATTTATTTTATTATTGCAAGCTAACCATAAATCCTTCTAATTTAAATTATTTATCTCCAAAATCAAAATAAATCGATCCAATTGTACTTCACGCTCTAAATTATTAATGGTTCAATCTATTTTTCTTGGGATATCCCTAAAATCAAAATGAACGAGTTGGCATGCAGTCTTCAAACAATAATCCATTTTATGATATATCATGGCTTTCGTGCTTTGGTGAGTCGTCTAAGATCCTTTCGATGACTTATGTTGTGTTGAAGAAGGGATATCAATATCTATATGATCCGATCGATTGTGTAAGACCCGCGTTGGCAGCGAAATCATGCAAATTATATATAAAAGATAGTTCTTTTCTATTGTATTAGTAACTAGAATTAGCTTTAGTTATATTAATATTGGTTGGTGGTACCGACTCGATGAGCCATTTCACCTACCTTGTAGGATTTGAACAGATGACTTACGCCTTACATGGAGTTATCCCGGGGAGTTATACATTTGTGTATTGATGAAACAATTCACTAATTCATGATGCTTGATCTTTCCCTGATAAACCATACAGCCAACATTAATCATGAACCAGAATAGAAGAAGCTTGTCCCGTCCATGAGTAAATATTCTGTAAGAGTCTCATTAGACCACACATCTCTCGTGGCATATGTCTTTTTTTTCACCTCCAATCAAAGAAAAAAGAATTTTGTATTTATTTTTTGTCCAAATCAAATGCGATCAAAAGTGTATCATAAGGTAACCTCCATCATTCCCATGATCTTTTCATAAAAAGGAAAAACACAAAAAGGTATGTTGCTACCATTTTGAAACATCAACAGTAGTCGACATCTTGATATCTTGTTTACTTGTGAGTTTTACTGGGTATGCCTTATATTAAGCAACCCTCCCAACAACTAAGAGATACATTCGAGGAATACACAGACTAGTTGATTGAAGAACGAGCCTCCTAATATTATATATATTTTTCAAAGAGGAACTATTTTCGTATATAAAGTTTACATTTTTTTAGAATTAAACTGTTTTTATGTTATGCTAATTTATTAAGAATCGACTATATTGAGGCAATAGCGTCATCGTTCGCTGGGATTGAAATATCTGTAAGATCAGGATCACAATTTGTATGCTTTTTTTTCATGACTTTCTTCATTCATGGTTCAATATTATGGTGTCGTACTTCCCTTGTCGCTCCTCCACCTCCTTCCATGGTCTAGTTTATTTTATAGACGTTAACCAACAAAAGGTGCATATGTGAACTTTACAAATAAGACAGGGACATAAGTATTGTTGCAAAAAAGTAAGAATATAAGCGTAACGGTGAAAATTTGGAAGTGCTAATTATAAGTATAAAAGCGCCATTAACTAGAGGGGTGTCTTTAGGCATAATTTTTAACTACACCATGTAATCTTGCTAACTCTTACATCGAAACCCATTGAAAAGGGATGCAAACGCAAATTGATATATCCAAATTATGATCTATCATCGTACCCATTTTACAATTAGATCTGTTGGGACGAATGAGAAGATCGGGCCGCGACTGATCAACCAAACATCATTTACCATGCCTTTCGTCAACAAAGCCTCCCCAAGTGGGGCTTTCTCAGTTCGCTATAACCATAAAGCTCCTTCCTATTTATTCTTACTGCTTGGAATACATCTATTCTCTTTCGCTCGAGCACTCATTAAGGAACACAAAAATACTGTACCATTGCTTCTAATTTAATGCTCGTTGACTCGAAACCACACCATGCCCACTTTGAAGTCGACTTATTCACTTGGTTGATCGTCGGATCACTGTGTTGATGACACAGTCTTTGGTATAGTAGTGAGCTCTAATTCGAGGCTTCAAAATGGGAGCAACGCGTCAAAAAGAAATTCAAATCATACACCAAGGCGTCATCCTTCACATGTGTCGAGAAGGGATGCAGACTTCTCCAACCTCTGCTCTGAGAAGGAGAAGAGAGAGCTGCTTTGATAGAGTAAGCATAGATCAGATGTGACTGAGTTTCTTGCTTTCAAGCCATCCACTAAAGTAGCCAGTATATCACCTTTGATATCCACAAATATATGCATTCATATCCGTATAATTTTTTATATAAAGATAGTTGTAGAATTATTTTTATTCACATGTCAAATTATTTTATACATTCTTTCACCATATTTGATGCAGTTATTATGATATAAATGCATTTAATATATATATATATATATATATATATATATATCATATGTAATCCGTCCAATACATGCATATTTAAACTAACCTGTGTAGTATTTCTAACAATATCATATCAATCATATCCGTTTTACATTTGTATACGTTTTTAATGGTATGAGAACATAGTTTTTCAACTCTATTAATATCTATATGATATAAAATCAAGCAAATATATTGTAATACCTATCTCGTATCCAAATCATTTATATTCTTACATGGAAGTACGTGAGAATACAGAAGTCATTATATAAATTAAAGATTATTTGAGGGGTTATAATATAATTAGACAATATTTTAGGGTTCATGATTTAGAAATTTCCAAAAGACAATATTTTAGGGTTCATGATTTAGAAATTTCCAAAAGACAAAAACAAAAGCATACATGTTCAAACTTACTATTTCATTTTCAGATATTACCAAAAAACTGGATTTTCATTTGGATGCGAGAATGCCTGGAAATTTAATTTTACACCCCCTTAGTTTCACAAAATTGCTCGAATACCCCTTGATTTCTTCGTCATCCCAAATCGATTCCCGCGATCAAACGCTACCTCTATCAGCTGATGGACGTTGGAAACCCTAAACCCTAGAGCTCGAACGCCCATGGAGGCCGTGGTGGTGGATGCGGGCTCCAAGCTCCTCAAGGCGGGCTTCGCAGCTCCCGATCAAGACCCTGCTTTCGTAAAAATCTCGCCTTTCTTGCAAAGATCGCATCTTTTTGGGGTTTTTGAGCTCTCGCTATGGTTTGGTGGTCTCTGTAGGTAATCCCGACGCGGATGAAGCGCGTGGAGGAGGACGAGGATGTGGGGGCTGTCGACGGAGCTGTGTTGGAGGAGGAGGGCGTGGATGCGGTGGTTCGGGGGTTTATCAAGAACTGGGACGCCATGGAGGATCTGCTGCACCATGTGCTCTACTCGCGCCTCGGGTGGGAGTTTGGAAACGAAGGCCAGATCCTCTTCACCGAGCCCCTCTTGACTCCCAAGGTTTAGTTGTGCAGATGTTTGGATCTTTTTTTGGGTACATGTGATATCAATCGATTTCGAGTTCTTTTAAACTGTTGTTGATATGCCAATCAGGCGCTCAGGGAGCAATTGGTGCAGTTGATGTTTGAGACGTTCGACATATCTGGATTTTACGCATCTGAACAAGCTGTGCTATCACTTTACGCGGTTGGCCGCATATCTGGTTGCACGGTTGACATAGGGCATGGAAAGATAGGTAATCTGCTTACTCAGTTGTCACGAAATTGGGCATGTATGTTGGTCATGTCTTTTCTTTTTGAGTGAAACGATTCGAGTAAACAACATGGTTTTGACTGTTTTCTTTCTACACTTTATAACTACGAGTTTTAGAATTTGTCATTTGCATAATTTGCGCACACTACTTGTCGCTCTGGATGAATCTCGTCAACTTGTCCTTCAAAATATCTTCCCATATATGATCCTGAGCAGTTGCTTCAAGGTTCTCACGGATTGAAAAAGATCTGCATTGTTTATTGATATTCCATCTGATTGACAATTTTATCATGGTGCAAAACTGCTAATGGGAATGAAGATGTGGCACTTTTGAATTTTAGCTGGCAACATATTCAGTGATGTCTTCAAGATGAGTGCTAGCCTACTTGGCATGTGTATGGGTCATAGGAAAAACTAGCTTAGAATAGAAAAATTGGCTATGTTTTGTTGGGGGAGTAGAGAAAGATTAGGATGTACAATTTATTAGTTTCAAATAAAAAGTTGGACCGGCTTCTTTAGTCTGTCTTTCTGATGTGTTTTGTGCTTGTCAAAGGGAACCATTGTCGTACACCATCTAGTAAAAATAATGAACATATTATCGACATATAAGCATAGGGATGGATTGGTTACAAGGGATATTACTTGTTTGATTGTGAGGAAATGCTTGGGCACACAAAACATGATATTTTCTTGTTGGCCAGAATCATGCTTATCTCACAACCTTTGGACAATTTTTGACATATTTTATTTTTTGGACACATTTTTCCTACTTTGGCATTAACTTCCTATTTTGTTGCCAGATATTGCTCCAGTTTGTGAAGGTGCCGTTCAACACATTGCCTCCAAAAGATTTGAGATTGGGGGTATTGACTTAACAAATCTACTTGCTAGGGAACTTCGCAAGTCAAATCCCAGTATCAATATCAGTATATCTGATGTTGAGAAAATTAAAGAACGGTTTGCATGCTGTTCCGACGATCAATATGCTTATGAGCATACCCAAAATACATGTCAAGAAGAAAAGCACATCCTACCCGATGGGCAGGTCAGTTGGCTGACATTTTTTTGTATTTATCTGGTTATCTGAATTTTGTTCTTTTTATTCTTACAAAATTAGGCCACTTTTAGGATGTACACCCAACTTTAGGTTTTTCATGCTTTTTTTAAAGGCAAAAGATGAATATCGTACATCCTGGTTCTTGCTTAGTTTTATCACTACATATAAATTTTGTGAAAAAAATTCTTCAAGGTCATCTTAGTGCTCTTTGGACCGATGATGAAAGCAGAAAAGAAACCATGGCCTTAAATTTCGTCGAAATTCCATCGAATGTGGATTTTAGCAAGTGATTGAAATCAAAATCCCATAGCATTTCCTTTTCCAAGATCTCGCTAACATTTCGGTCCATTTCGTTGGAATTTCGATCCATTTCTGGCTAATTTCGACTGAAAAACACAAAAAAGAGGAATCTAGTCACGGTTCATCGAAATTCGTCCTCCGAGCCTCTTAGGCCACTCTTTCACTTAATTTCGGCCACTTTAGTACTTTTTGAGCTATATATATTGGTGCTTTACATTGCATCATTTTATCTTACAAGAGACTAGAAATTTACTCAATTCTCAAACTCACTTTCTTGCTACTTCTCTCGACTACAAGGATTATGTGCAGTTGTGCGAGTGCTAGGCTATTAACAACCTTCCAAGCGTTGTGATTGCAAGTATTTGCCTAGTGCCTACTATTAGGTGGGATGTAGATTGTGTTTGTGAATGCTATGCAATTTCTTGGTGTTAATTGATTTGTTTGTGTCTCTTATAACACATATTTTACGATCACAAGCTCTACAATGCATCTATTAAACATATATGCTACAAACATATTTGTGTGTTTATGTGTGTATATGTCTTATTTTACTTATAAATTAAATATTTTCTATGTTTAAAGTATTTTGGTAAGATACAAGTTCTTAAGCTATCATTTTGATTTTCAATTTCTTACATAAGATATTATTTTGATAGTCTTCTTGGCGTATGTTTTTATCGGTTATTATTGCATGTGTCACCATTCTCTTCATGTTCACACGGTGAAACTAATGGTTTTTAATTCCAATTCCAAATCTGATTATGGCTTCGAGCTGCATACTACGACTTTTGGAGAGATTGGATGGAAATTTAAGGTAATACATTATGTAAATAGCTTATTATTAGCAAAAAAGATGTGTAATTCTATCTCAATTATTGATTAAAGAATATAAAAAATCTCAAATTTAGAGAAGTGAGTTTTCAAGTAATTTCTCCAATTTTCGGCTATTTGATCGAAATTCCACCGAATTTCTCTTTTCAGGTTCTTACCAAAACAAAATCGAAATATGACATTTAAGGACTTCAAAGAAACTGATACATTATCCTGAGATGAACTGACTTATCTGTTGGGAAAAATGAACGGCTTGTTTATTCCATAAGCCCTAGGCTCTCTTATATAGGAGAGTAGCCTATGGGTAAATTACATAAAGCATACAACTGAAAATAAAATAACGAAGAGGTACAGGTACTACTCTATATGCGTCAACACTCCCCCTCAAGATGGAGCATAGATATCAATCATGCTCAGCTTGGACGCACACTTCTGGAATGGGCCTCGAAGTAATGCCTTGGTGAATATATCAACAGTCTGATTCTCTGAGGTGCCGTGAGATGTAGCAATGAACCCCTTCTGAATCATGTCACGTATGTAGTGACAGTCAACCTCAATATGCTTGGTCCTCTCATGGAAGGCTGGGTTGTTTGCAATGAACAAGGCTGCCTGATTATCACATTCCAACTTCATAGGAAGCGGTATATCAAGACATAGATCTGTAAGTAGAGCTTTCACCCACATCATTTCTGTGCTAGCCTGGGCCATAGCCCTGTATTCAGATTCAGCACTGGATTTAGCTACCACTGTCTGTTTCTTGCTCCTCCACTTATATTCGCAACGTCCTCGTTGCGACATGGCCCATCACTTATTCCCAGTGATATTGGCGGCTGCACGCTCCGGGTAGCCATTTCCTCCAACCTCTTTGTAGGGGCGGCTCCACCTCTCGGGTAGCCCTTTCCACTATCAGAGAGAATTTAGCTCTGATACCATTTGTAACGTCCCGGGCTTAGGTCCCCGGTCCGTTATCGAAGCATTACTGGCCCTGACAACCTCTTGGGATCGAGCCCATACAAACCTGATTAATCACCCCCAAAATGCTTAAGCCGGGTTATTAGGTAGTAACCTTCTCACTATTTATCCCACCCGGAAACTACATGTTTCCACGGTGTGGGACTTTGTTGGGGTTTTTACAACGAGACTAGGGCATCTCCAACGTAGACTGCAAATCCTGAGGTGGACTTCCTGTCCTTGGGGCATCCTGCATAGTCTGCATCAGCACACGCTGTGATAGAGATCTCCTTTAACTTCTTTAATAGCAAGCCTGCACCTGGAGATGATTTTAGATATCTCAGAATAATGTATATTGCATCCATATGGACCTGACGTGGTTGCTCCATGAACTGGCTCACGCGACTCACTGCAAATGATATATCAGGTCTAGTGATCGTGACATACAGTAGTTTGCCTACCAGTTCTCTGTACCTTCTCCTGTCCACCTCTTCCGTGTCATCATCATAGTGCTTCATGCTGGGATCCATTGGTGTCGTAGCATGCCGACACCCTAGCATACATGTTTCACTCAATAGATCTGTAACATATTTCCTCTGTGACATTACTAATCCATATGGATTTCTAGCAAACTCCAGCCCCAGAAAATATCTAAGGACTCCCAAGTCCTTGGTGACAAATTCGGTTCCCAGTCTTTCTTTCGCCTGCTTTATGCCCTGCTCATCATCTCCTGTAA
The DNA here is from genome assembly GCA_037367405.1 of Ottelia alismoides. Taxonomy (NCBI): domain Eukaryota; kingdom Viridiplantae; phylum Streptophyta; class Magnoliopsida; order Alismatales; family Hydrocharitaceae; genus Ottelia; species Ottelia alismoides. Next base: position 195,348 of record JAZKJV010009362.1, read on the forward strand.
TCAATGTGTCATCAACATAAACCATGATTACAATGATACCTCTAGCCGTCTTCTGTACAAACAAGGAATGATCAGCATTGGAGCGTTTGTATCCTTGTTTCTCAAAGAGATCTGAGAGCTTCTGAAACCACGCTCTGGGGCTCTGCTTAAGGCCATAGATGGCCTTATGTAACCTGCATACTTTGGAACACTTCCCCTCAACAGCAAAACCAGGTGGCTGTTGCATATAGACTTCCTCCTGCAAATCGCCATATAGGAATGCATTCTTCACGTCCAGCTGATGGAGCGGCCAATCTCTAGCAACTGCAACTGACAACAAGATCCGTAGAGTGGAATGACGTGCCACAGGCGAGAATGTGTCAAGGTAATCCACCCCGTATGTCTGTGTAAAGCCACGTGCAACAAGACGCGCCTTGTACCTGTCAATAGAGCCATCTGCATTGTGCTTCACTGTAAACACCCACTTGCAGCTCACCGGGTTCACATCTGGAGGTATAGGAACCAAACTCCAAGTTCCTTTAGACTGAAGTGCTGCCATTTCTTCTTCCATTGCTAGCCGCCATCTACTATCCTGCAGTGCATCTTGATGATTTCGTGGAATATCTACAGCTGATAGTGCCATAGCAAATGACTTGAAATCTCCAGATAGCCTCTCAAAAGACACGGATGCTGATAATGGATATGTAGCACAGCTCCTCTTCGACTTGCGTAGAGCAATGGGAACATCTAAATCAGCTGTAGTCTCATCTGGCCCCGGCAACATATCCTGCTCAGAAATATCATCAGATCCATCAACAGTAATATTTTCATCACATACCATAGGCGAGCTAGTAGACGAGTCATGGCCATGAGCAGGAGGAGGCCTGCGGGTATAATGGAACGGTAGTGGTGAGATAGGTGGTGGTGGTGGTGGTGGTGACGGCATCTGGGGTGGTGGTACTGATGACGGCATCTGAGGTGGTGGTGTCATGTATATGGCATCGGTAGATATAGGTGGTAGCTGCTTGTCTCCTGAGGCTGAAAAATACATAACAGATTCAAAAAATGTAACATCTGCACTGATCGTATACCGCCGACGCAGAGGATCAAAGCACTTGTACCCCTTTTGAGTTCTGGAGTACCCAACGAAAACACACTTGACAGCCCTAGAGAGAGCTTGTCAGTACCAGGCGACAACTGATGGACAAATGCAACCGACCCAAACACACGAGGAGTAAGAGTGAACAGATCCTTGCCAGGATGAATCAGGGAAACGGAATCTGTTCATTCAGGACAGAAGAAGGCATACGATTGATTAGATAACATGCAGTGAGAACTGCATCACCCCAGTAGGAGTATGGAACATGACTCTGTATAAGAAGTGATCTTGTGACATCAAGAAGGTGACGGTGTTTTTTTTCAGCAATTCCATTCTGTTGAGATGTATGAGCACAAGATGTTTGGTGAACGATCCCTTTTGAGGAGTAATAATTTGCAAGAATATTGGTGCACAATTCTAAAGCATTATCACTTCTCACAAACTTCACAGATGTGGAGAAAACATTTTGTATTTCATTCAAGAAATGGATAATGATATTTCCTGCTTCAGATTTATTTTTCATCAGAAACACCCATGACACTCTAGAAAAATCATCAACAAATACTATATAAAATCTGTGTCCCTGATGATCAGGTACACGACTCGGACCCCAGACATCAATATGAAATAACTCGAACTTGGAGGTACTACTCCGACCTGGACGACTGGGAAAGGACAACATGTGATGCTTTCCCAACTGACACGCCTGACACTGAATAGGTGCGTGAGGAAGACCGTACGGTAACACTTGACGCAACTTCTGAAGCGGTAAATGACCCAAGCGTAGATGCCACAATAAAGTAGATACTTGTCCAGAAGGAGAGGATGATGCTCCAGCAAACGGGGTATGAATCAGGCGGTAGAGACCTCCTTGCTCATAGCCACGACCAATCACGTTGCACGTATGGATGTCCTAAAAAATCAAAGAAGATGGATCAAAAATTGCCCGACAATGTAGATCCTTCGTAATCTGACTAATTGACAACAAATTCATTGAAAAAGCAGGTGCATGTAGCACATTCTTGAGCTGCATAGAAGATGTCAATCTAATCTCCCCCTGACCGGTGATGGGGGAATGTGTACCATTGGCAATTACTACTGTCCGTCCTGGAGGGATCTGAGTGTATCCTGTAAGTAGACTCTGGTCGCCACATAGGTGATGTGTAGCGCCCGAGTCCATAATCCATGGTATATTATCTGATCTACTACTGTTGAGTGCAAGTATACTACATGAGGCACTGGTAGACGCAGAGGCAGAAGCAGCGGCATCAGAATGACTCTCTGCAGTCGGTGCTAGTCCAGATGGTGGAATAATGCCCCTCAGACGGGCAACTAGATCGTCGAACCGTTGATCCAAAGTAGCAGCAGATGGAGGCTCTATCTGCTCAGCAGCTCGTGCGGATGCAAGAAATCCATGCTTCGAGTAGCATGTATCTTCATTGTGTCCAACTCGGTGACAGTAGGTACATGTTGGCCTAGTGCGGCCACCTCTTCCACGAGGTCCACGTCCACGGCCCTGGTGATGAAATCCGCGACCTCTGTTGGCTGCCATGGCTGAAGAATTCTGACTCGCAGCCGTGGAAGGAACTGTGATCCGACTCAATCTATGAAAAGCTTCCTCCATGGGAGGAATAGTCGAGTCAGCCAAAATCTGTGATCGTACCGCCTCATACTCTGGATCGAGTGCAGCCAGGAAGACACCCACCATGGTTGCATTCCTGTATGTCTTCTGCTGTTCTGGCGTGGCAGTAAGAGGCATGAAGCTATAGAGCTTCTCGAACATCCCTCTCAGTGATGTATAGAGAGAATGTAAAGGGCGACCATTCTACTTTATTGTGAATATATCATGCTGAAGTTGCAGAATCTTCGTCTCGTTCTTCGCCTGAGAGTATGTTGCCGCCAGAATATCCCACATATCCTTGGTTGTGGGTTGATGTAGGATATCATTGGCAATTTCAATAGCCAACGTACCAGATAGCCAAACCTTGGCATATGCATCATCGGCCTCCCAAGAGGCATTGACTCCAGTCTTCTCAGCAGGCTCAGGTTCGGTAAGAATGTGCTTCTTACCTGTTGACTTCATCATACTCATGAACTGCATTGCCCACAGTTCATAGTTTGTACCGTCCATCTTGACAATAGACGCTGGACCACGAAAGGCGCCAATAGATGGGATATCCGCCTTGCTTTCTGACATACTGGAGATGGAAGACTGGAGCGATTGACAGAAGACGAGCTTCGTCTACAATGACATAGACGGGATTAGTTGCATGTGTAGACCTCAAGCAACTAACCCCATGTAGATGAAGATGTGCGTGCTAAGCCCTACACGCGCGCACGAATCACGCGCAGGTACAGAGATGCACGCGCAGGTCCTAGACAGTAGATGCACGCTACAGGGGATGCGTGCACTGGAGATGCACTAGGCCTGCACTGGAGATGCGCTACGGCACTGGAGATGCAAACGAGCGCGCACAGGCGCCGGGAGGCGATGCGCAAGAGCGCGCACATGCGCTACATCGCAAGGAGGAGGCGCGCACAGGCGCTGCAGCACGCGGGGGCAGCCGCAGTGGCGCAACGGCGATTGGAGAGGCGGCGCTGGAGCAACAACGGCGAGCTTGGGCGACGCCGATGAGATGGAGCGAGGAGAGGCCGGCGGGTGTGGTGGGGTTAGGGTTAGGGTTTCGAGAACTCCGGTCTAGGACCGTCGCTCTGATACCATGTTGGGAAAAATGAACGGCTTGTTTATTCCATAAGCCCTAGGCTCTCTTATATAGGAGAATAGCCTATGGGTAAATTACATAAAGTATACAACTGAAAATAAAATAACGAAGAGGTACATGTACTACTCTATATGCGTCAACATTATCCTTTAGTCAACAGGCTAATGTTATGTAGTCTATGGCACTTTTGAAAAATTTTCCAATGGATAATAAAAAAAGAAATAGTAACAAATTTTCCATTCTCATATGAGACAGGAAGAACCTCCATATGGTCTTTATTGATTTGGAGAAGGCTTATGATTCTGTCCCACGAGAGATATTGTGGAGAGTTTTGGAGAAGATACAAGTACCTGCCCTATACATTAACCTCATAAAGGACATGTATGATAGGGCTTTATCTTGTGTAAGGACCCCGTCTGGGAAGATTGGCTTTTTTGACATCAACATTGGTTTACATCAAGGTTCAACTTTGAGTCCATTTCTTATTACTTTGATATGGACATTGGACGAGTTGACAAGTCGCATTCATGATGAGTTACATTGGTGTATGTTATTTGCTGATGATATTGTGCTGATTGACGAGACTAGAGACGGAGTAAATGAGAAGCTTGAGGTCTGGAGACATGCATTGGAGACTAAGGCCATGTTCGGATGGCGGAGTTTACCCCCCCTTAACCCACCCTTTCTTTCTCCCATGTGGGCCCCACTTTTTCTCTTTTTTGAAAAATTAAATAAATCAATTCTCCATCATCAATTACATCAAAAAATAGTATATCATACCATCATATCAAATAAAAATTATAATCTACTCCACTTCTACTCACTTTTCCAAACTTCAATACAATCACATCACAATAACTACACACTTTTTCAAACTTCAATACAATCATATCACAACAAACCCACTACAAACCCACCCCCAGTTTAACCCTCTATCCAAACACCAAAACAAAAAATGGGTTACCTGCTACCAGTTTAACCCACATTAACTTGCATGCCAAACACACCCTAAAGTATTTCGTATAAGTAGGACTAAGACAGAATATATGGAGTGCACCTTTGATGGAAGCAATGGTGATAGAATCGAGGTGAAGATTGGTGACGATAACATTCAGAAGAGAGATTCTTTTAGATATATGGGATCTATTTTGCAACATGATGGGGAAATTGATGGAGATGTTACTAATAGAATAAATGGAGGCTGGCTAAAGTGGAGAGGAGCCTTTGCTGTTCTTTGTGGTAAGAAAATTCCTTTAAAAATTAAAGGAAAGTTTTACAAAGCAGCCGTGAGACCTGCTATGCTCTATGGATCTGATTGTTGGCCTGTGAACCATAGACATGTGCAAAGAACGATTGTAGCAGAAATGAAAATGCTAAGGTGGATGTGTGGACACACACACGTAAAGATCGGATTCGGAATGATGCAATCACAAAGAAAGTTGGTGTAGCTATGATCGAAGATAAGATGTGAGAAAACCGCTTAAGATGGTTTGGTCATTTGCAAAGAAGATCAGCTGATGTACTAGCTAGGAGATGTGAGTGTTGTGATGTTGAGCCGGTTAAGAGAGGGCGAGGACGGCCAAGAAGTGTTGGAAAGAGACTATACGAAGGGATCTTAGCTTTTTGGATATAAGACCGAGATTGACCCAAGATAGATCTGAATGGAGGTGAAGAATCCATGTAGCCGATCCTACTTAATTATGTGAAAAGGCATTGTTGTTGTTGTTATATGAGACAAGAAAGCTTATTGTCATCATGCTTAAAAAAAGAAAGAAGAAATGCAAATATTAGTCAATCCACTTTCTGATCATTTTCAGGGGCGATTTATAAATAATCACATTTTCACAAGTGGAATGAGAAGTAGACCCACGTAAATGATTGAGACATCACAAACAACAATGCCTTCCTCCTCCTTTCCAAGTTCGATTATTTCAAGAATTGCCTGGGGTCAACTATTATGATGAATTGGGGGTGGGGGGTGGGTATGGCCTCGAGGTGAAAGGCAACTTTCGCTCCCATTTAGGCCCCCTTTCTCGAGGATCCTTTCATGTTAGCTCACTCCAAGATTCATTGCTCGCTAACTTGTATGCGGGTCTGATATGGAGATGCAATGTACCATCGCTTGGTGCGTTGAAGCTAGAGCGTGCCCCTTTTGCACCTCCAAGCTACTCAAGCCATCTGAACTAATAAGGGGCACTGGCCCCCCATGATGTTCCTGGTCGGTGCTAGTAGGATCATCCACTAGCGCTCTGACCGTTCCCGCCTTTCGGAATTCGGCTATTTCGTCACACGCTACCTGGATCTGCTTTTTTTAAGCTGGGGGATGATGATAGACATCGAATATTTATTTAAATCAAATCTGCACATTTTCCATATAATATCTCTCATTTCTGAATACCATTATGTTTTCCGAGTTTAACTTGCTCAAAAACATCATTGGTTGACTTCTGTTTCCTGATTCTTAGCTTTATGCAAATATAGAAAAAAAAAGACTATTTATGATGTTAGAATCTAATCTCAAGGTAGTTTGAACTTCCATCTCATATTTGGGAACAACTAACAGTCCCATTGTTCTTTAATAATGATTCCATTTTCCTTGGAATTATGGGTCCTTTTTCGGAAAAGAATACATGCTTTAGAAATTGGATAAAGCACAGTAATGCCATTGTTTCTTTATCTGTACCTCGACAAGCTCTAGATTTTAGATTTTGATTTCTGTTCCTTTTCGGAGAACATTCAAACAGTGGAAGTGGAATTTAAAAAACTCTTTGGAAATGGCTGCATCCTTGATGGCAAATCACTCAACAAGAATAAAGAACATGCTGGGTGATTATCAGCCTCTGGTACCATCCTTTGTCTTTGAATAAAAAGGAAGAATGCGACAATGTAAATCTGATGCAAGTTGAGTCAAATTGTTAGGCAGATCCAGTCATCTTTTTAAATAAACTATGTATACTTTGTTAATGTTGTTATTTTTCTTTAGCGTCTGTTTAAGAGATAAATCACTGCCTGGAACTTAAAAAGGATGAGCGGGCAATGCATATCTGATGCGGGGTGAATCGAATTCTTAGGCAGCTCCAGCCACCTTTTTTAAATAAATTATGCATACTATGTTTTTATTGTTATTTTTCCCAGTATCTGTTTAAGAGATAAATCTTGATCCACAATTAAAAAGGAATAAGAAGAATACGACAATGTAAATCTGATGCAGCCACGCAGGGGTGTGCGTCAAGGGTGCCCTCTTGCGCCAATGTTATTCATTCTCGCGGCCGTTGTGCTTTCTGACATGGCGGATGGTGTTGTTACACGCGGCCTGACTAGAGGCTTCTCGAAGGACGGGCTGGAGGTTCCGATCGCTCAGTACGCTGATTATACTCTGTTCTTCATCGAAGGGGGCATTGACGAGGCTAGCGGCATGGCGATGACACTAGAGATATTCTCTGAGATATCGGGCTTGACTAAGAATAACATGAAATCGATTTTCGTTCCTTTTGAGCAGGCGGAGCGGTTGTCTGAGAATCTGGAGTCGGTGCTGGGATCGGGGAGATCATCGCTCCATCTTGAGTACCTGGGTACGCCTTTGTCTCTGGGGCAGACTCGGATCCACGATTGGTTGAGGGTGGTGGAGAAGATTGAAGCAAAATTATCGGGTTGGAAAGTTGCGGTCCTCTCGAAGGGTGGCAGATTGGTGCTTTTGAAATCTGCCCTGTCCTCCATACCCATATTTCTTCTCTCCAACCGTAAGATGCCAAAGGGGTTGCGGGCGCGGCTGGAAAAACGTATGCGCTCATTCTTGTGGGGCAATGGTGCGGGCGGGACTAGGGGGATCCATTTGGTGGGCTGGAAGGTGGTCTTGCACCGGAAGGTCGACGGGGGCCTGGGGGTGAAATCACTTGAACAAATGAACGAGACCTTTTTGCTTAAGTGGGCTAGCAAGATTTGGGGTCCGGGGAATGACCTTGCCTGCGCTGTGATACAAAAGATTTACGACGTCAGGGGCGTTCCTCCATCGTTGTCCTCAGGCCCCAACGCCCCGACTCCTTTTTGGCGCAGCGTGGTGAAGGCCTTTGTGAGCAACATCGCTCTCTTTAGACCGGTTCTTGGGCGGGGTGACTCCTTCTCATTTTGGACTGATGATTGGTCGGGGGGTGGGGCGTTATGCTCTCGATTTCCCCGGTTGTTTGCGCTTGCAGGGGACAAGTCTTGCTCGGTTGCGGATTGCCGGGACGATGGGCTCTGGTGCCCTACCTTTGCTGCCTCCCTTTCTGACCAGAGGATCGACGATTTCTTGGCGTTGATGGAGTCCTTACGGGAGGTGGGGCCGCCTGGTGGGAGCAGGGATCACTGGAGTTGGAAAGAGGGTTCCTTCTCGGTCAGGGGGGTCTATGACGCCATTTCTAGACCTCCCCCGGCTGGCTCCGACGTGCTTTTCAGAGATTGTTCTCTTATCTGGGCGTTAAGGCTACCGGAGCGAATTGGCTTTTTCCTTTGGCTGCTCAGGCGAAAGAGGCTGATGACGAGGGATAGGTGCGTCAGACTTCTTGGGGTTCATTCTGACAGGTGCTTAATCTGTAATGCGGCGATCGAATCGGTGGAGCATCTTTTTTTCTCATGCCCCTTGGTGTTGCAATTATGGCAGGAGATGGGTCCGGATTGGTGTTGCAGCGATGACTTCCAATCTTTTTGGGAATCGGTCCATGCAAATTCACACAGGCCTCGGAGGGAGTGGATATACCCCATGGCCATTCTCTGGGCAGTTTGGAGGGGAAGAAATGACCTTATGTTTTCGGGGCAGCGTTTTTACAAGGAAAATGTGTGTGTGTTGGCTAATCGCTTGCTGGACGAGTGGAATATGTAATGGGTAGGGCGCTGTTGTTTTGGTTCGTTAACTCTTTGTTTCTCTTTTGCCTTATTAATAAACTTGGGGCGGACACCACTGAGTATTTCCCCCTACCTTTTAGACTTCAAAAAAAAAGGTTTAGTCAAATTACTAAGTACTAAGCAGCTCCAATCACCTTTTTTTAAATTATGTATTCTTTGTTATTTTGCTATTTTGTTTTTGTCTATTTAAGAGATTAACCATGATATAGAACTAGGAATAAAATATCTAAAGTTAAATAACTCGGGTAGTTTAGTCGGGTGTCAATCATTTAGGATTTTCAGTATCTATTTTTTTAGGTTAAGCATGATACTTTGACGAGAGAAGTTTTTTTTGGAAGCTGGACTTCCACATTGTCTCCTTCCTAGGATTTTCTTCTCCTTCCCTCTTCTTCATGCTTTCCTGATCGACATCATGAGCATATTGGACCGTCTCTCATAATCGTTATGCTTCTCCCCACCCATTCTTTTTACCAAGGTCTGCATAACACGCGTTCCACTTTCCCCCCATTGCCGATGGATCTCTCGTCCTCTCCACTCCTGAATCTTCATGTTTCCCCACCAAAACCCCATGCAACATACATGTTTTCTTCCTTTTCTCACCCCCAATCTCTTTCCTCACAAGTTTTCTATCCTGCATCAATTTGAACTAGAAGATCTCATCCAAATTGTGTCATGATTTGGTGATCTGAGGGAACATGCAAGTAAGAAGATTGAAGGGCAAACCTTTATCATATTTCATCTATTTTTCGATCTACATGGAAGAAATTCTATGGGAATCTTGTGGATAATCAAAGTTTAAACCCAATAACTAAAAATCAATTGGAGCCTTAAAAGGACCAACATGAGAGGAAAGCATAAGGAAAGCTTTGTTGACAATCTAGCTTACATGCACGAGAATCACCATTGTTACCTATTATGATGACATTATGTTGAAATTACAACATTTTATCACCTTTGTTTTCCCATCCACCATTGTTGGTTGTTCGACTAAATGTATTCACTATCGATCGTTGAAGGTTCCATCTACAACATCCATCCCTTGGGGATGCATCTTATGGAGAAGTTAGAGAGTAAGCATGTGATCTAGAGGCCTTTTTGCTTGTTGATGAGCATGCATTTGGTGCTGCTTAAGGTCATTTTGTCTTCTATTTTGATATTTTCTCTCGAAGTGTAGATTGTATATTGGGATTCAGATGCCTCGAACGTTGTCGATGCAATATTTCTTCTGGTCTGCTGTGTGGGTGGCAATTGTGGTATTCCTTTGTTGGAGTGAGTTTCGATTATACAATGTGAGGGACATGTGCGTAGGGGTGTTGAGACTTGGGGAAATGAACAAGATTCTTCTTACTAGATGGGTAATCCGAATCCAGGGGGAGAAAGATGACTTGCTCAACTATCTGGAACAAGGGATGTATGGGGTTTTTACGGGTTACTTCCACATTTTAGTGGCTTTAAGGTCATGCCTAGTTTTTATAGGGGATTTTGCTTGTTCTTGTCGGAAATCACATCCAACTAAGATTTATTCAAGGGATGGTATAACAGGTTCAAGTTTTGGTTAGATAATTGGTATGATATGGGTACGTTTTGTGACCCTTTTTTGAAGCGTTTCATTTAGTGTCAAACTGTGAGGTTAAGGGTTCTTTGTTTCTCCGATTGTTTTAATGATGACATACACACACATCATAGTCGCTCGCTTGTTTATTGTGATTGCATGACTATAGCGTGATTCAGCTCAGACAGTCTAGGAAGCGGACTTCAACATCAAAGTTGCAAAAGCCTAGAAAGTTGCTTAACTTGTTTAAAAAGTTATTTTTTTGAAAGAAAAAAGGCTTCAAAAAGTTGTTGCTTTATTTACATTGTATTTTTGGTAAGTTGTAACCTCCACAACATCTTCAGAAAGTTTCCAGAATATCGATGAAATCAACAATGATTGACCATCTGTTCTCACTGATCTATCATCCCTAATTGACGATGTGTTTCTTCTGATCTATTACCCTTGATCGACACCTTAAATCATTATAGGTCATATTTTGAATATTTAATCCAACAGTTATAAAATTATTGACCATACCATTTGACCTGATCGATCATATTAATCATATCGATCATTGAATTTGACCGGTCGATCATTTGACCCAAATCTTCACCAATTTGTTGCTTATTTTGTTTCTAACAGCTATATTTCTTGGACCTATATATAAAGGACAACATAGCCATTGTTGGAAGACCCACCATTCGAGCCATTCACTCTTGTTCTCGTTAAAAAAACAAGAAGCTCTCTTTGTGTGATTTCTCGAGTATTATCTCTCCAAAATTTGATCCGATTGATATTTTGAGGAGAATATTTTCTGAAGATAGCTCCGCAAGAAACAAGTCATCAATGTTTGATCGCTCGATAATGCATAAGTTTTTCTGATAGCATTTAGAATACTTTTAGCAGTCTTCTCTAGCTTGATAATATTTGTTTTGTGTATTATTATTGCTTATTCACTTGTGTTACATGTGATATAATTGTTTTGCTTATATTTGAGAATATCTGTGCAATTATATTATGTTGATTATCCTAGATTGTACCGTTCTTACAATTACGGTTTATTTTTGATATCTGTGATATGTTTATTGTTCATGAAAAGATTACTGCAAAATATATCTATTTCTGTCGTTGACCTCTTCTGCAAGAATTTGTTGGTGTTTTGCCCTCAAGTTTGCAGGAAGTACTTGGATTTGCAAGACCTGTTTATTTAAGTGGAAGTTGGAAAAAATCAAAGCTCGTCTATTCTTCCGTGGTTATACAATATGTGTGATTTGTAGTGTTGATATTGGTATTTGATTCAAGATCATGAAGCTATATGCTTTGTAAAGAGTTGCGATATCCACGCAAATATCTCGGACTTTATAATAAAGTAGTTGTTTAGCTCAGCTAGCCGGAAAATCCTTAATCAGGAAACTCATGTTGTGGTTTTTATCCAGGAGGGTTTCCAGGTAAACATATTGTGCATTGTGCTGTTTGCCTTGATTGATTGATTATTCGTGCTTATTATATATTTCGCGAGAAGTTTCAAAACTGCCTTGAACCACTATTCACCCCCCTCTAGTGGTGTCGTGATCCTAGAATTCACAACTAAATCTTTATTGAAATGATACTTGTTTGCCTGATTTTTTTTGTGGATTCTCGGTGTAGCGATTTCACGATTTTTTAAGGTAAATCAAAGTCACCGACTCGGTTGAAAGGTCTCGGAGGGGTAGGTTTACTGGACTTGGTTTAACGATACATTCTTGGTCAAGAAGGCATATATGGCCTACATTTGAAGCTTTATCCTCGTTATTTGACAATGGGGCAGATTGATATGGGAGTACAAGATGTTGTTGAAAGTGAATGTTGTCTTATGGTTTCTTAGAATAGGACCAATCATGACCAAGTTGAGAGAGTGGGGATTTTGCATGAGTAATGTAATTTATCCCGTGTCTTCTGGCATGCCTAAGGATATGAAAGAAAACTTGTTGGAAAACTTAAATGCAGAAGCGTATCAGAAATAAAAGATAAAGAACAAAGAAGAATGTGGGATTTTACGTGGAACCCTACTCTTTAAGGAGCAGGAAGAAATCACGAGAGAATGCCTCACAAGGCTTGAGTGTCTATTCATTTTCTCAACTGATACATAGGGTAAGGGGCTTCTTATATAGCCCTCACTGAGTCCACATCTCACAACTAGTAGATGTGGGACTAAACAACTGAATGTGGTAAATGAATCATGGAGTGATCCTTTTACCCATCTAATGACGCATATACTCCAACACTCCCCCTTAAACGGGAGCATGCAATGCTCAGCTTGGACAAACAAAAAGAAATGTCAAACTCATGCTACATGACACTACGAACAATATCAACTCAATGCAAACACAACTGTCAGCTGCTGTCGAGGATGTTGCTTCTCATGCCATGCATATAAGGAGGAACAAATGAGCTGGAGTCTGAGTTAAACTGAATCTCCTCGTCGGAGAGCATCTGCTATGTTCTGCGCCTGTTAGAATCACTGCAACTGAAAATGAGTCTCCACTTGGAGAACTTTAGCCCGCCACATCATGTGGACAACTGCTCCACCTCTCTCAAAGGGCCGGACTGAAAAAGCCGTGGAGACATTCTCATTGGAGTCCACGGTCACTGGAGAATGGAGTTTGCAAAAGTTTCCTCGTCGGAGAACTGAGTCTTTCCCATAGTGGCTCAGAGAATGGGTTCTCCACTATGGAGTCGCTATGAATTTATATGAAAACCCTAGCCCACATGATATAGGGAATGAGATCTCTACTATGGAGTCCCTATGGAACACATGTAACCTTGAGTCGATAAAACTAGAAAGTTGGGGACCTCTGAACTGATGATTGCAAACATATGCAAATGAAACTGAAGACTCAGAACCTGATCGTCAAGTCTGAAATTTGAACATCTCTATAGAGTCTGAAAACTGGCTCGCCTATGGACTGGAGAATCTGAATACGACCTGTGACTCTACACAATACCCCCTTTCTCTCATACTGGTCGAAATAACAAACATCGACCAAGTTAGGAGAAGACAAGAAAATGGGAAAAACAAGAATCATATAATCCGACAATCGTTTTTCGGCTTTCTCAATTTTTTAATCATTATTTTCTCGGCTATTCCAATTTTTTTAATAGTTGTCTCTTCTTCTTCTTCTTCTTTTTTCTCAAATAAGCCTTTCACATTTTTTCTTGGCTTTTCTTTTTGCAAATTTTTTTCTAAATCATTTTTTCCCCGACTATTTCAATTTTTTAAATAGCCACCACACTCAATTTTTTTTGTAAATAAGCTATTTCATTTTTTTCGGCTTTTCTTGCAAATTTTTTTACGTACAGCTTTTCTTTTGCATGTGTCTTTTTCTCAAAAAAAAATTTCTTCAAATGAGGCCAATCCTTTTTTCCTGCCTCTCTCCTTATCTTTAAGACACACATCCCAACTTTGGGCTCAAATATGCAGCAACCCACTGTGTTGGGCTAAACCTAGAAGTTTTTTTTTGTTTTCCTTTCTATCCTCCTCCTCTCTCTCTTTTATAGCATTAGGCTTTATCTAGGGTTCCCGCTTGGGAACCCTCTTCGAAGATTCATGTCGCCCCTGATGGGCTCCTCCTATCGCCACATATGCAGCTAGAGGTCGCAGGGGCAAGGTCCCGCTGCGGCGCCGCCTGGGCCACAAAGCCTGACGATGCGGTGAGGAGATCGTAGCGCCCCCGCCAGGTTTGTGCGCGAGGGAGGTGTGATGCGCGAGGATGCCACCATCTTGCACGCTCGCCTTCGCCTGGAGTCTGTTTCTCGCGAGGCGCCTGAAGATGAGTGCAGCATGAAGCGTTGCACTTCACTGGAATCGCCCGGAGGGAAGAGGATCCTTCCCGATGGGTCGCCACCTGGGGTTTGATTTGTTCCGCCCCAATATGGCAAGGACTCCGCCCTGTCTGGAAGACTCGCACGAGGGGAATATCGCCTGGGCTTATGTTGCAGCCCCGTATGGAAGAAGGGGGCGACAAGAGCTATGCGTAGAGGCTTAGGGCTCCACCTGGAGCTGGAGCAAATCCAGGAGGTTTGGCCGATGGTTGCCGAATTATCGTGCAACGGTGGTGTGGAAGAACAACATCGCTACGTCGTCAATTGAATAATAATCTTCAAGGAAAAATCTGGAATTTGCTAGAAATGGAGAACGAACTTCGAACAGATCTTGGACAAATCTTCGCGTAGCAACAAGAACATGACCCAATATGATAATCGAATCTTGAAAAAAATCTCCAAGAATAAATCTCGAACATAAAAAAACTATATCCTTGAGAATCAAACCCGCTCTGATACCATGTTAGAAAACTTAGAACCCTACTCTCTAAATGCAGAAGCGTATCAGAAATAAAGGATAAAGAATAATGGAGAACACATGATTTTACGTAGAACCCTACTCTCTAAGGAGCGGGATGAAACCACGGGAGAACGCTTCACATGGCTCGTGTGTCTATTCACTTTCTCAATTAATACAGAGGGTGATGGGCTTCTTATATAGCCATCACCGAGTCTCCGCATCTCACAACTGGTAGATGTGGGACTAAACAACTGGATGTGGTAAATGGATCCCGGACTGATCCATTTACCCATCTACATGACACACATACTCCAACACATTCTTTTCTTGTGATTAGTATGGTGTGGGAGTTACAACCGTGGCATTCCCCTGTTAAAGTGGGCTTCAATGGTAATGTGTGGAGGACATGTCCCTAGCATAAAAGGCCATATCGTGATATATCGACGATATATCGGTATCGAGAGGTAGGGGATATCGATATCAGGTTGCATATCCATTTACCAGGATATCGTCGATATATGATCGATATATCGGCAATCGTCATATCTGTAAAAAATGATTGGATTTAGTACCAAAATTCCCGGATATCGACCGATATCCATATATTGATGAATAATACCCTTGTAAGCTTGATTTCGCTATTTATTTTGCCACTCCTATTATTAAAACACATCATGTTTTATATATTTTGTTTCGGGTCAGGGGTGCTGCCTCCGCACCCCTGTCTGGTAGGGTATGGTGCGAGGGTGCATGCGATGGTTCTTCATCTTGGGATGTCTACTTGGAATATCCGACAGGTTTTAATTCATCTTCTTTCCCTTTCTAAAAATATTATTATGAATTATGTCTCTTAAAAAATGCTATTATGCTCTTTATTTGTTTGGTTCCAAAAAGAGCTCAAACATTTTGTTTATACATAATATGTGGTGCAATATAAGTCTTGGATGAACTTCATTTCCAATATCTATAAGTCAACAATCAACATTAACAATGGTATGCTCAATATGACATATATGTGCAATATATTGGTCATAGATTATCGATATGTGTGATATAAGTGTATATTTGTAAGTTTTTTAATGTTATAAGAACTTGTATGGACTACATTTTCAATATCCACAGTTAACAATCAACAGTAACAACGATTTGTTCGATATGACCGCTATATGCAATATAAGGATCATATATGATTGATATGTGTGATCTAAGAGTATATTTTTAAGTTATTTAGTGTTCTAAGAACTTGAACGAACTCCATTTCTAATATCTATATGTCAACGATTAATAGTATCAGTGATATGTTTGATGTGGCCGATATGTGTGATATAAGGGTCATTGATGATCCATATGTGTGATCTAAGAGTATTTGTAAGTTATTTAGTTCTAAGAACTTGGACGAACTCCATTTCCAATATCTATAGGTCAACAATTAATAGTACCAGTGATATGTTCGATATGACTGATATGTGCAATATAAAGGTCATAGATGATCGATATGTGTGATCTAAAAGTATATTTGTAAGTTATTTAGTGTTCTAAGAACTTGGACGAACTCTATTTCTAATATCTATAGGTCATGAATCAACATTAACATCGATATGTTCGAAATGATCGATATATGGGGTATAAATGACCGATATGTATGTGTATTTGCAAGTTATTTGTTGTTTTAATTTCTTGGATGATCTTAATTTCTGAAAAAACAGTAAAAAATGCCATTTTTGAGCCATTTCCAATGTTTCCACTGATATCGTCTATATCATGGAAGGACATATCGATATCGGTATCGATATCGGTACCATGTCGATACGATATATCGACGCCATATCGCCGACATTGAACATAGATTGTGAGTAAAATGGCTTGTATCGACCCGATATCGACCATATCGACGATATATCGGTGACCTGTCGATACCGATATATCGCCGATATATCGCGATATGACCATCCATGGTCTATATATCAGCGATATATCCTTTTTCGTGCAGACCAATACGATATCGATATGAACTTCTATGGTCCCTAGGTGTTTTGAGATCTATAAAAATGAACAAGTCACTTCTTATTAAATAGGTAATGAGAATGCGGTGGGTGGGGGGTGACTTGTTGAACAGTCTGGTGCATGGGATGTACGCGGTTTTGGTGGGCTCGAGCATTTTCTTGGTTTTAGTTTGATCGCCGTTGAAATTTTATAGGTGTCTTGCTGGATGTCACATCAATCCTAAGGCCCATTATAGGGGAAGGCAATCTGTTCAATTTCTGACTAGATGATTTGTCTGATGTGGGGACCTTTTGTGATCCTTTTCGAAGCTCTTCGTTTACCATCAAATTGGGACATGAAGGTGGTCAAGGCATGGTCGAAATAACACATGGGTGCATGGGTTTAGTTTTGGTTTCTCAAAGTAGTGCTTGCAGGACCTTCTACGGTTGATCAAAATTCTTCACATGACTGAGAGGTTGTCTGAACAGTGGGATCATTGGACTTGGTTAGATGGTACCTTCTCGCCCAAAAATGTGTTTAGGGCACTTTTGGAGTTTTATCTTGGTGATGTGGCTGTGGATTGTAAACTGAGCTGGGAGTACAGGATGGTGTTGAGAGTGATGTTTGTCCTGCGACTTCTTTGAAAAGGCCGGATCATGACCAAAGTGCATAGAGCGATGATTTTGCACGAGAATGATTTGGTTTGTGGTAGTGTGTTCTGACGCTCCTGACGATATTGAACAGTTCACTTCTTGTGCTTGGGAGGTCTAGGCAGGTGCGACAGTCTCTTAGGTGGATTCTACTAGCATGGAAGGGTTCATGCCTCTCGGGTAGGGCTGGCTATCGAGCCCAACGAGCTGAGCCATGCCCTGGCTCGAGCTCGGGCTCGATAAGCCCAGTTGGGCTCGGGCTCGAGCTCGGTCGAGCCCAGTCGAACTGGCTCGGGCTTGAGCTCGGTGAGCTCGAGCCTTTTATCGAGCCAGCTCGGGCTCGATAAGGCTCGAGTCGAGCCCGTTATCGAGCCTGAGCCCCTTATCGAGCCTGGTCTGGGCTCGAGCCCGATCTGAGCTCGTTAAGGAAAAGAGTTATTTTTGGGTGGAAAAGTGTTGTTACTTGGGCTCGAACTCACAACCTCCTCTTTGAAAACTGCGTTCCTTACCAATAAGCCACCATTCGAGTTGTATATAAAAGTTATATTATAATATATATTGTAACATTCTATTTGCTAATAAAAAAAGGAAAAACTAGTTATATAATTATAACCTAGATTAACATAGATAAGTGTAGAAAATCCAAGTCTACAACATAATCTACCAAATATTGTCAAAAAAAAAAATAAACCACATAGACACATAGTCCTTCATTCACAATGTTGCAAAACTAATGCAAATAAAAATAAACATCATTACAGTTTCACAAATAGAATATATATATATATATTCCTTATCGAGCCCCTTATTGAGTTATCGAGCCGAGCAGAGCTAGGCTCGAGCTCGGCTCGTTAAGCTATCGAGCCCAAAAATCTGGCTCGGGCTCGGCTCAATAACCTAATGAGCCAAGCTCACGAGCCCTTATCGAGCCGAACCCGAGCCTGGCTCATCGAGCCGTGACTCAATAGCCAGCCATACTCTCAAGGTGCTGTATGTTTCAGGACACTATGTTATAGGATGAAGTAGTTGGCTTTTGTATGCTATCTGGTTTGTGAGAAATGATATGGTGTTCCGTTAGAAGACTTTGTGGAGAATGTAATCGAACGCACTAAGTCGTTACTGGACTGGTCCATGTAACTTAAAATATGTGATGATTAATATATATCCGTACATACATACATATTGTGCTCTACTCCATTTTTTAGACGTTCACCTTTCTTCTTCAAAAATAAAAATAAAATGTGCATGGAAATGCACTAATATCCTTGGACACATTTGAAACGGAAAGAACTCTTCTAACAAAGAAAATATGGCAAATTGCTGTCAATTGATTATCAATGAAATATTAAGAAAGATTTCCTTTATTAAAAGGAACAGCCTTCTGGAGAGTTCTCTGCAAAAAGGATCTTAAAAATTTGGAACAAATTATTCTTGGCTCTAGATTGGTCCAATCCCGACCCAAGTGATGTTTCCTCCCTCCTATTTATCGAGCAGAATTGAGAATATAGTCTAATTTTTATGTCCCAATGCTATTAGATGTCAAACTTTATGTATGTCAAAATTCCTAGTTTATAAAATGTATATTTCTGCCGCAGTGGCTTTGTATACATAGCATAATATGCAGGTTCGTGATTGGTGGTGTATATCCTCCCGTTATTGGGTTCAAAAAAGTTTATTAATACATGTAACGGTAGGACCCTTATTGAGAGAGACAACCCAGTAACAGTGTAAGACCACAGTGTTGAAACACGTTGTTACTTGTTTGTGTGACGCACATCATAAACTGTATAGTCCTAACAAGTAACTACAAAGTTCCAGTAAACCCATCCTTTTATTTTGTGATAAGGTGCTGCACTTTTCCTTGGTTATGCGATCAAGGAAGCTAAATAATTGCCTTATGCTGGGCTTGGTGTACATGATTGCCATTTGGGGTTGATATGAGACAAACTAGATAGTTCGTGAAATTTTTTCCGCTATGGAGATGAACCAAACTCGGGTAAATTGAGGAGGGTTGCACGTTAGGTAGCCGACAACCGGAGACAAATTCACAAATATTGTTCTTGTTAAAAACACTATTGAGGATTTTGTCTCAAAACAATTCGATCTTTTCAACATAGATTTAAGCAAACATTTAGATTTTGTTTGGATGTTCCCTACTAGTGATGCATTGCATCGTCCTGATGCAATGAGAAGTTAGCAAGGGCTGCTACATCGCTGCCCGGATGTTGTTCAAAATTTGCAAGTGTTCTCGCATGTGGAACACGTGTGAGTAAATAAACTAGTTCCACTGCATTGCCCCTCGGATGCAGTTCAAAATTTACGAAGATTCTCACACGATGGATGCATGCGAGTAAAGAAGTTAGTCCAAAAGAGGTTGCAAAGGAAGTTGCGGTTAGGTAGTTTGAATATTCCGATACGATGGAACAGAAGAAGATTTCGATATTTTCTCCAAGAGACAAAATGTGTTGGAGAGAAAGTAAGGGAGATCGAGAAGACATGCTTTAAACTGTGGTATTCATTATTCATGTAAAGATAAGTGTGAGAATAGTTTTGGAACGGTTGTTCATAAGGATTTGAAGGATTGTGTGGTTGAGGTGCACATATTTGGGGATTGGATTATTTTGCTAAAAGTAGTGCTCGAAGAAGAATTTCTGAATACCATCTCAATTTATGCATCCCAAATTGGTTTAAATGAAAGGATTAAACAAGCTTTTTGGGAGGATTTGGATAAGATTATGCAAGGAATCCCACAGAGAGATATGATTTGACTAGGTAGAGATCTTAATGGACATGTGGGGAATGATGCTTCAAGGTATGCTAGTGTTCATGGAGGCTATGGCTTCGGGGATAGAAATGAAGAGGGAAAAGTCATTTTGGATTTTGTAACAGCTTATGATCTTTTCATAGCAAACACTCTCTTCAAAAAAAAAGAGAAACATTTAATTACTTATAAGAGTGGCTCGACTAAAACACAAATAGGTTATTTTGCATTTAGGAGAAGAGATCGGTCGTATCGTAAAGACTACAAAGTAATCCCAGGAGAGAGTCTGACAACCTAACATCGCTTGTTAATCATGGATGGGCAAATAAAAGGGCTAGTAAAGAAAAGGAGGGTTTCTAAGATCACTAGAACTAGATGGTCGAATCTTCAATTGAAACAGTCGAGCTCCAGGGAGAAGGTTTTAGAAGACTTATCTTGAGATTGTAACGTAAGTGCAAACTAGATGTGGGGGATAATAGCATCTTGTATCCGAAAGGTAGCCAACGAGATGCTAGGCGAGTCAAAGGGAAGTACTCCAAGCCAAAAGGAGGCTTGGTGGTGGAGTGGAGGGGTGCAAGAGAAGCTCAAAATTAAAAGAGTGTGCTTTAAAGTTATGACTAAGGATAGAATCGATGAAACTGTCGCAAACTACAAAATAACGAAGGAGGAAACAAAGAAGGCTGTAAGCGAACTAAGTCAAAAGCTCATGAAGTTTTGTACAAAAATCTCGACTCTAAGGAGGATCGGAAGGATATATTCAGGTTGGCTAAAGAAAGAGAAAGAAAGACTAAAGTCATTTCTCAAGTGAGATGCATTAAGGATGAGGAATGTCACATGCTTGTTACTCATAAGGATATAAAGGCTAGATTGAGGCGGTACTTCCATAAGCTTTTCATTATGGAAGGAAATAGAGAGATCGCTTTGGGAGATCTAGCTAGTAGTGAAAGTTACTTGAATCATACAAGCTATAGATGAATAGGAAGGAATGAAGTAGATAAGACTTTGAAGATTATGAGACATAGGAAGGGTGTAGGACTTGATGACATTCTTATAGAAGTATGTAGAGTTTTAGGTGAATTGTGGTTTGATTTGGCTTACAAATTTATTCAATGCTATTTGATGAAGCAAGAAAATGCCTGAAGATTGGAGGAGAAGCATCGCGATGCCTCTTTATAAGAACAAATGAGACATTCAGAATCGTTCAAATTACAGAGGTACCAAGCTGATGAATCACACTATTAAAATTTGCAACGTGTGATCGAAAGAATGTTGAGGCATGTTTCCAAAGTAAAAGAAAATTAATTCGGATTCGTGCTAGGTCGCTCAACTATTGAAGCCATTTACTTGCTGAGGAAAATAATGGAGATTTATAGAACTAAAAGGAACTAAGAACCTCCGTATGTTTTTTATTGATTTGGAGAGGGCTTATGATTCTGTCCCACGGGAGATATTGTGAAGAGTTTTGGAGAAGAAACAAATACCCGTCTTATGCATAAACCTCATAAAACATACGTATGATAGTGCTTCTTCTTGTGTGAAGATACAGTCTGGGAAGACTTACTATTTTGACATCAACATTGGTTTGCATCAAGGTTCAACTTTGATCCTTTTCTTTTTATTTTGATTATGGATGAGTTGACAAGTCACATTCAGGATGAGATACATTGGTGTATGTTACTCATTGATGATATTGTGTTGATTGATGAAACTAGAGATGGAGTAAATGAGAATCTTGAGGTCTGGAGACATGCGTCATAAACTAAATGATTTCGTATAAGTAGTGCTAATGCTGAATATATGGAATGCACTTTTGATGGAAGCAATGATGAAGGAATCGAGGTAAAGATTGGTAACGGTAACATTCAGAAGAGAGATTCTTTTAGATACTTGGAATCTATTTTGCAACAAGGTGGAGAAATTGATGGAGGTATGTTACTAATAGAAGAATTGCAAGTTGGTTGAAGTGGAGAGGAGCCTCTACTCATCTTTGTGATAAGAAAATTCCTTTGAAAATCAAAGGAAAGTTTTACAAAGCAACCGCGAGACCTGTTATGCTCTATGGTCTGAATGTTGGCCTATGAACCATAGACATGTGAAGAGAATGGTAGTAACAGAAATGAAAATGCTACGGTGGATGTTTTGACACGCACCTAAAAATCGTATTCGGTATGATACAATCAGAAGGAAAGTTAATATAGCTCTGATCAATTATAAGATGCGTGAAAATCGATTAAGCTAGTTTGACCATTTGCAAAGGAGGTCTGCTAAGGCGCCATTGAGGAGATGCGAGTTTTGGGATGTTGAGCCGACTAAAAGAGGCGAGGAAGGTTCAATAAGTTGTTGGAATGAGACTATACGAAGCGATCTTAGTTCTTTGAATCTAAGCTTGAGAATGACCCATGATAATTCCGAATGGAGGCAAATAATCCATTTAACCGAGCATACTTAATCTAGGAATAGGCTTCGTTGTTATTGTAGAGAGTATTATTATTATGTGTTATGTACTGTTTAGTATTTTCCGTATTGTTCTCTGGACTACTCTGTACTTTACCTATTAGGTCTCTCCCTATATAAGAGAGGCCAGGGTTCTCTTGAATAATCAGTTGCTTATTTTCTCCCAACATGGTATCAGAGCCTAAACCCTAGGGCTCATCCCACCACCCGTCGTTGCCCCTCCTCTCGCCGACTCCCTCCTCTCGCCGGCCCCTCTCCTCTCGCCGGCCCCTCTCCGCTCGCCGGTTCCGCCTCCGGGAGGCCGCCAACCCGGCTCCCACGCCGTGCCCTTGCCCGGCCACCACGCCGTCCAGCCGCTGCCGCCAATCCAGCTGCTAGTCCAGCCGCCGTCGCGCCCTAACCGTGCCCTAGTCGTGCCCTAACCTTGCCCTAGTTGTGCCCTAGCCGCCGCTGTGCCCTAGGCGGTTATCGCTGTGCCTCCTGTCGACTTGATCGCAGCCCGCTCGTCCTCCGGAACTATGGATTTGGGTGTGTAACGTCTACATACACACTCAAATCCTATGCAATCTCTGTAGACATTTGTCACTCTGTCTGCAAACCCTAGTTCTTCTCCAGCGGCGATATGTCAGAATCCAAGGTGGATATGCCATCCATAGGTGCGTTCAAAGGTCCCGCGCCAATAATGAAGATGGATGGTTCAAACTACGAGCTCTGGGCAATGCAATTCATGAGCCTCATGAAGTCAAACAGTAAGAAGCACATTCTTACCGAGGATGAGCCAACAGAGAAGACATGGATTTATGCCTCGTGGGAGGCTGATGATTCATATGCCAAGGTTTGGCTGTCAGGCACACTGTCGATAGAGATTGCCAATGATGTCCTCCATCAGCCCACTGCCAAGGCAATGTGGGATATTCTGGCTGCAACATACTCACAAGTGCGGAATGAAACTAAGTTGTTACATCTTCAGCATGATATATTCACGATGAAGCAGAACGGCAGACCACTTCACTCCTTGTACACGTCCCTAAGAGGGATGTTTGAGAAGCTATACAGTACCATTCCACTCACAGCAACCCCTGAGCAACAAAAGACGTTTCGGAATGCCATCATAGTGGGCATTCTACTTGCAGCCCTAGATCCTGAGTACGAGGTTGCCCGATCTCATATTTTGGCAGATGCAGTTATTCCTCCAATGGAGGATGTTTACCGAAGGCTCAGTCGCATATCAGTGCCTTCCAGCTCATCTACTCCATCCCCATCGGCGATGGCGGTATCGCATGGGAGAGGTGGTCAGTCTTCTGGTCGTGGACGTGGTCGTGGAGGTGGTAGGGGTGGTCGCTTTCATCACCCATGTTCGTACTGTCACCGCACAGGCCACTCGGAGGATACATGCTACTCTAAGCATGGGTTCCCGGCATCATCGAGGGTAGCTGAGCATGTTCTGCCCCAGTCAACATCCAATGCAGACAATCGTTTTGAGGAGCTCGTGGCACGTCTACGTGATATTATGCCACAATCTACTGCTGATTCTCCTGTTGGACCTTCTGATGTTGTTGCCTCTGCCTCTGCCAGTTCCTCGGCTATCGCTAGTACCTCAGGTAGTGCTACTGCATTTACCACTTGTCACGATATATCTGATTGGATTATAGATTCTGGTGCAACACATCACATCTGTCGAGATCGAGAGAGACTTGAGTCCTACATGGACATTCCCCATGGCCGTTCAGTACAGATCGCAGATGTACTCATTCCCCCCTTGTTGGACAGGGGGAGGTCTTCCTATCTCCTTCCATGCGTCTACAGAATGTTCTACATGCTCCTCAGTTCTCCATGAATATGTTGTCCATTAGTCAGATTACGAAGGATTTGCACTGTCGTGCTATATTTGACCCCTCTTCTCTTATTTTTTAGGGCATACTAACGGGCAGGGTGATTGGTTGTGGCTCTGAGCAGAATGGTTTGGATCGCTTGGTCCGGAATTCTTATGCAGGTGTCTCTTCTTATTCCGCCGGATCAGTATCTTCGTACATCTGGCATCTTCGCTTTGGTCATCTCCCGCTCCAGAAAATGCGACATCTTCTGCCTCAGATCTCTCCCAGTTCTTCCTTTCGCTGTGATGCGTGTCAGTTGGGAAAGCATCATAGGTCCAGCTTTCCTAGTCGTCAGTCGGAGCAGTAGCTCTCCGTTCGAGTTGTTGCATATTGATATTTGGGGTCCAAGTCGTGTTCCCGATTATCAGGGACACATGTTCTATCTGGTTGTAGTGGATGATTTCTCTCGTGTATCTTGGGTCTTTCTTTTAAAGAATAAATCTGAATCAGGAGATGTGATTAAAAATTTGATTAATGAAGTGCAGAATGTTTTTTCCTCTACTGTCAAATATGTTCGTACAGATAATGCTCTGGAATTCTGCACACGGTCTCTCTCTCAGTTTCTCTCAACAAAGGGCATTATTCATCAAACTACTTGTCTTTACACATCTCAACAGAATGGCGTGGCAGAAAGAAAGCACCGTCACCTTCTTGACATTACACGAACCCTTCTTATTCAAAGTTGTGCTCCTATATCTTTCTGGGGGGATGCTGTTCTAACAGCTTGTTACCTAGTCAATCGTATGCCGTCTTCTGTCCTAGGTGAGAAAATTCCTATGTCTATCCTTTTTCCTGATAAGGAATTATTCTCACTTACTCCTCGTGTCTTCGGTACTGTGGCCTTTATTCATCTTCTCACTCCAGGACTTTTTTTTGAAGCCAAGAAAAGGGGGATACACTCAATGGTGTTCACCCCAATATATTAGAAAGAACGAGAGACAAAGGTACAAAGAAAGAGCAAAAAAGAGCGACCCAGAAGAGGAGGCGAGACACCTCCTGATTTGGGCAAAAACACAAAAGAAAAAGGATACCACAAACTAATCACCACACCAGTCATCCACCAAACCCCTCGCGCGGACGAGCACATTCTACAAGTAGAAGCGTTGCGAAGAGAAAATGGCCTCGTTGTGGTCAAGCCAGATCGACCATAATCTTGCCACCGGATTCAAAAGTCGCCTTCTAGCTATATGTCTATTTATGAAAAGAGAATCACAGAAGGTCTCCACATCGCAGGCACGCACCCAAGCCACGGGGGGTCCTCCCAGAGCCCCCGGACCATAGGGCAAGCAAAGAAGATATGATCCAGGGATTCCACATTCGATTCACACAGGGCGCAAAGATTGGAAACCGAGGGCATCAACCTTGAGCATCGATCACGCGTCATAAGCCTCTTTCTGCGGACCAGCCATAAGAACACAATGCGCAATGGCAGTCCCAAGCTCCAGAATAAACCACAGTCTCTCTCCAGGGGATCCGAGCGAGCAGGCAAAAATGCCATCAACCCAGCATAGGCCTTCCGAGTCGAGAACCCACCATCCCTCCAAATCCAGTGATCCAAGCCCACGGAAGGCGAATCCGCATGAGCTAGGACGTCCATCAGAGCAAGAAAGTCCAAGAACCTCTGATCCGAGAAATTCCCCCCAAAGCGAGGAGACCAAGACTCATTCTCCCAGCAGCAAGCGACGGAGGCATCCTTGTTCTCCGCCAACGCAAAGAGCCGGGGGAAGCGGATAGAGAGCGGATCCCCCCCCCCCCCAACCAGCTATCCTTCCAAAAGGAGAAGGCACGACCGTCCCCCAGGACCGGCTTGAATCTCGCTCTGTTCTTCAAGAAGACCTCCATAACACCATGCCATAACGGAGATCGCGCATTCACCACCCCCACCCCGTCCTCCCCAGCCCACTCCCTCCCGTGGAGCTCCCTCATTATCTCAATAAAGAAACATCCATCTCTTCCCCACACCCTGCTTGTCCACTTAAGGAAGAACGCATCATTGACCAATTGGAGGCGCCTGACCCCCAACCCCCCAGCCTTCTTCTCCCTCGCCACCTCCTCCCAAGCAACCAGGTGAATCCCTCTTCCAACAACACCTGATTTCCCCCATAAGAATCTCTTGAAGCAAGACTCTAGTCTCCTGCAAATCCCAATAGGCAGACGACGAGTCGACAAAAAGTGCACCGGAATGGCAGCTAGGACCGATTGAAGAAGAACCAGCCTTCCGCCTTTCGAGAGGAGCGCCGCGCGCCAACCAGCCAATCTCGCCTCCACCTTCTCCACCACCCCACTCCAATCCCTAAGTCTTGCCCTTCCAACCACCAAGGGAAGGCCCAGGTAATCAATCGGAAGACTCCCCAAAGCAGAGCCCAGAATGTTGGCAAAATCCAACGCCATAGCCTCCGAAAGACCAAAAGGAATAACCTTCGATTTGGTACCATTTATGCGCAGCCCCGATAGTTCGCTAAAGAGGTCCAAAGTCACAGACATGGCAGCGACCTCAGTAGCGCTCCCTTCAATGAAGCACAAAGTGTCATTAGCAAATTGAATTAACGGCACGGAGATGGCCCCCTTAGAGAAGCCCCTAGAGAGGCCCGCAACAACCACCCGATCCACCATACGAGCCAAGACATCCAAAGCAAGGACAAAGAGAAGGGGGGCCAGTGGGCATCCCTGGCAAAGGCCCCGTTTCGGCTGAAAGCGCCCCCTTCCAAAGCGCCGTTGAGCAATAGAGAGAAAGAAGCAGTAGTCACGCATCGCTGCATCCATGAAATCCACAGCTCCGGGAACCCACGTCTCCTAAAGACCGACCAGAGGAAGGCCCAATCAATGCTATCATAAGCTTTAGATCTATTTTCCAAAGCACCCCCTGTCTCCCCGAAGCTTTCCAATCAGCCACCAATTATGACCCCATAAATAAGAAATACTTTGTCAGTGCTGATGCCACGTTCTTTGAGTCTGTTATGTATTTCTCTCCTGCAGGTGACAGGTTGGTACCATCCACTACCAATGACGATGTCTATGTTCCTCTACCTCCTACATGGGGTTCTTCTGAGTCTACTCCTGCACCAGTTACCACGTCATCTTCACCACCACCACCTCCGCCACCACCACCTTCACAACCTCCTATTCCACCTTTACCAAAATTCTATACGCGTCGGTCAGGTCCTGCTCAGGCTACACGTCCGACATCCAGCACGCATCAGGTATGTGTTGATGACATTACTACTGACGGGTCAGATATAGTACATGTGCAGGATTCTTTACTGCAGGAGGAGACTACACCAACCAGTTCAGTGGACGATGACCTAGATATTCCTATTGCTATTCGGAAGCAAAAGAGGACGTGTGCTTCTTATCCCTTTGCTTCTCAGGTGTCCTTTCATCGCCACACAGGCGATTTCCAGAGATTTGCAGCAGCTTTGTCATCTGTGGACATACCACGTACCTATCAGGAAGCTTTGAAGATTGATGTCTGGCGATTGGCTATGGAAGACGAGATGCGGGCCTTACAGTCTCGTGGCACATGGAGCTTGGTTACTGCTCCTCCTGATGCATCCATTGTTAGCTGTAAATGGGTATTTACAGTTAAATACCACACAGATGGCAGTTTAGATCGCTACAAGGCTCGATTGGTTGCTCGAGGCTTCACACAGACATATGGTGTGGACTATATGGATACATTTTCTCCGGTGGCTCGTCATTCTACACTTCACATACTCCTATCAGTTGCAGTAGTACGTGACTGGACTGTATCTCAACTTGATGTCAAGAATGCTTTCTTGTATGGAGATCTGCAGGAGGAAGTCTACATGCAGCAGCCACCAGGGTTTACTGCTGAGGGGGAGAGCCATAAGGTGTGTAGACTTCACAAGGCAATTTATGGCCTTAAACAGAGCCCAAGGGCGTGGTTCCAGAAACTTTCTCATCTGATTGAAAGACATGGGTTCAAGAGATCGATTGCAGACCACTCACTGTTTATTCAGAAGTCCTCTACAGGTACGGTTGTCATCATGGTTTATGTTGATGATATTATGGTTACAGGAGATGATGTCCAGGGAATAGAGAGGGCAAAAGCGTTCCTAGGCCGTCAGTTCGTCACGAAGGATCTTGGAACCCTAAGATACTTTCTGGGGTTGGAATTTGCCAAGAATTCACAGGGTCTAGTGATGACCCAAAGGAAGTACATTACAGATTTCTTGACCGAAACAGGCATGGCCGGATGCAGACCATCGAGTATTCCCATGGATCCGAGCATGAAGCTGTATGATGATGACACTGCGGAAGTAGACAAGAGGAAATATAGAGAAATGGTGGGTAAGCTCCTTTATATTACCATAACTCGACCTGATATTGCATTTGCAGTAAGCCGGGTGAGTCAATTTATGGAGCAGCCAAGGAAAGTTCATATGGACGCCATATACATGATACTGAGGTATCTAAAGTCTTCTTCAGGCTCAGGGTTGCTATTCCGAAAGGGCACAGATCTATCTATTTCAGCATGTGCAGATGCCGATTATGCAGGTTGCCCTAAGGATAGAAAGTCAACCTCAGGGTTTGCCGTTTTTGTAGGGAGCTCTTTGGTCTCTTGGAAAAGCAAGAAGCAAACCGTTGTGGCAAGGTCCAGTGCAAAATCTGAATATAGGGCCATGGCGCAAGCAAGCACGGAAATGATGTGGGTTCGATTTGTGCTAGAGGATCTGCAATCTACATGTAGCCGTACCTGTACCTATGCAAATTCTGTGTGACATTCAGGCAGCATTGTTTATTGCCAACAATCCAGCATTCCATGAGAGAACAAAGCATATTGAAGTTGACTGCCACTACACTAGAGACTTGATCCAGAGAGGCTTGATTTCTACATCTCATGTGAGCTCAGGGGATCAGACTGCTGATATACTTACCGAGCCGTTGCTCAGAGGACCCTTCCAGAGATGTTCTTCCAAGCTGAGCATGATCGGCATCTATGCTCCACCTTGAGGGGGAGTGTAGAGAGTATTATTATTATATGTGTTATGTACTGTTTAGTATTTTCCGTATTGTTCTCTGGACTACTCTGTACTTTACCCATTAGGTCTCTCCCTATATAAGAGGCCAGGGTTCTCTTGAATAATCAGTTGCTTATTTTCTCCCAGGGTTCTCTTGAATAATCAGTTGCTTATTTTCTCCCAACAGTTGTCATGGAGATGAGATAAACAATGTTGCATATGCTTGTTCTACTTTTTGTTTACTGCAATGCTTATTTACTTCGTAACTGTTCCTCACCAATTACTTTCTGGGCAGTTAATTTTCTTCTTTCTTACCAAATCAGGTGATAGCAATCAGGAGGGAGAGGTATACTGTTGGGGAGGCATTATTTCAACCTTCTATATTGGGCTTGGAGGAATATGGAGTTGTTGAACAACTTGTCCGTTGCATCTCAAGTGTGTCATCTGAGAACCACAGGCAGCTATTAGAGAACACTGTTCTTTGCGGAGGAACTGTGTCGATGACTGGTTTCTCTCTATCTACTTTTCTCTTGTGATATTTCTGGTTGTCTTTGACACTGTGCACTTCTTAAGTAGTATTTAGTTTGACATCCTTACCGATCGTATTATAAACTAAATATCCATAGTGACAATTTCCTGAACCTTGACCTTAATTCTAATGGAGACTATGGACTCAGGAATGCACCAACGTGGTGCTTGAATTTTCACAAAGAACTAATGCAGTCCTGTTTATTTTCCCCTGATTGTGAGCCGGCACTGGGGTCATACAAACATTGGTTACATTGAGGATAAATCTACTCCTGGCCAACCTTTGCTTCTCCATTTTGTAGAAGTGCCGACGATTGCTGATGTATGGCCAGAATAGCAAATCCCTCTCAAAGGTCTGTAGGCACATTTTTGGGACTGTCCCTTGGCTGGGAAAATGTGGCCCTTTTTGAAGTGATCAAGAAAGACTCATAGCATGTCGTGATTCTTGTGAAAGTTGTAAACATGCCACCATCTACACAGGCATGCTTTTGATGGATTTGTCAGAGGAGATTTCTATAGATTCCTTTTGATTGAAGATTCATACACAGTTGTAGATAGTATGGTGGCAGAGGAATATCTATATACTTTTAGGTTTTAAAATGACGTTGCATGCATCTTTCTCAAATTGCAATGAGAATATATGCATTCGTGGATTCTAAAAAACGTGCATTCCGATTTTTTTTGAAAGTTAACTCGGTTGCATTATGCAAGGGGCGAACATGTTGATTCTTGGACCACATTGGCACGCTTCAAGTACTCATCCTACCTTGAAATCAAAACCAACATGAGACTTGTGCAAATTATGAAAAGGGCAATCTCGACTCAAGATATGAAACTGTTATAAAAATACCCAAATCAATACATGGCAAATAATATTGCAAGCATGTAGCTTATAAACAATGCAGTTGATTACAAATTGCACCAGTAAACGCATGATTGAATATATGCCAATTTAAATTAAAGTGAACTTTAACATCCCATAATTTTACATTTATGCAGCACTTTTTACATAAAATCCCTGCCTTAAGAGGATTCCTTGCAGTTGCAGTCATGCATTTGGGTTCTCTGTTGTCCATCAGCAAAGAAAGCTATTGTCCACTTTTAACTTATTATTCAAGCAATTGCATGTTGTAGAGTTTCTGCACTTAACTGCTTTCCAGGGTTTCAATCCATGCTACTTGTTATGATTTTTCTAGTAAACTCATGCATCATTTTGTCTTTGTCATTGCTTCTTATCTTCCCAGGTTTCGAGGAAAGATTCCAGAGAGAAGCAAACTTGTGTTCATCATCCATACGTCCCTCGCTTGTAAAGGTACACATCACTTTAGTTCATGTTGAAAAATAAGTCGGAATCTACATTCATGCGCTGTTCTTTCTTTCAGCCTCCGGAATACATGCCGGAGAATTTATTGAAGAATTCAGCATGGATGGGTGGTGCAATACTTGCGAAAGTCGTTTTCCCCCAAAATCAGCACATTACAAAGGGAGAGTACGATGAGACGGGGCCCTCCATAGTCCACAAGAAATGCTTCTGAAGACGCATTCTTCGGTGTCCATCTTCTGATCATCAATCATGCTAAGAGATACTTGGACTCATTATGTGTCATCTTCTGTATTGCATTCTTGATGTGTATATTTTTGCTGTAACTCCCATGAATGAAATGCTAGCGGATTAATGAATCTTGGCAGATGAGAGATGCTACCTCATCATACGTATACAAACTTGAAGTTTTGTAGATTGGTTAATTATGAAATGCTAATGATCCTTTTTCTGGCGTGTTAAACTGCATCTCATTTGACTCTGATTCACTAGGTTCATGACATGTCTTTCCATTCTCGTGAAATTGGTAAGTGATGAAATTGAATGATACCTGCAGAAGCGTGTAGCAGATTCCCAGCTTCAATCATTGCGATCATCTTCCATTCATTTTGGCATTACATGTAAAACTGTATGAACTGTAATGGTTATCTACCTGCAGTGATCAGATTTTGGTTTTTTCCACTTGTGGATCACCATTTTGAGTGGTTCATTAACAGCATGAACATCATGAGCCTTTGAAAGGTTGTCTGTTCAGTGTTCACCGATTTCTGACTTCTAGGGAGATTTTACATGTGAAAATGCCATTCCACTTCCTTTCTACATTGGTCATTTCTGGATAATCTACAGATGCCTTCCAGATGGTGTCCCTGCATGACTGCAAGTTGAAATCGCCAGATGAAGAATTCAGAGTGTGTTTACTGCCACCCCTTCTTTGCCAAGAGATGTGTTTTCTTTGCTTCCATGTTGATGTCAAGAGTAGAGGGAGCAAGATCGAAGCTTGTGTTTTTTTCCGAAGAAATCAGAACTAGTATTATTTGATTAAAGCGAGTCGTACATTACAGTAGGGATATCTGTGCAATTCCAGCTCCCTTGCCAGTCATATTTCATACGAAAGGCTGTTAGATTATGGGCACGAGCCACATTCCTTCGTGATAGGAAAAGCAGCTGGACGTTTTGAAACCTGTGCAGTAGATGCAATCCTGGATCGAGAATTGGTTGATCTGATCGATGATCATTTTGCAATCCGATATGATAGGAATGACATAATCTCCATGGGCAGTGGCTGCTTCTTAGCCTATCTCAATTGCCGATAGTTCCGCTCCGTGAGCGGGGTTGTGAGAGGAAGGTTTCTCCTTAACCTGTAGCAGTTCAGCTTTGGAGTTGAAGCAGACAACGCGACAAAAGGAAGTGCATCTAAGGAAGGTTGAACAGGTTGAATGCATGAGTCACCATACCGATAACGGAGAAGCCATTGCTCGGTTGACCAACAAAAGAATTATCTGAAAATTTTCACCACCACAATACCAATCAAATTGAAATCTTTTTACAATCAAATTATAGATTGAAGATCCAACAAATCGAGGCACTTGCTTTCTGTGGCAACATGTATTTTTTCCTGACAAATTTGCATTTCAGAGCCCAAGTTGCAATCTGCAAGTGGGGCAACCTTGAATGGATGTGATTTTATGTTGCTTTCATTAATACAAATCAAGTGGCACATGTGATGAGCATTCTCTGTTCTGTTTTTAAAGGTAAACTTCCACATTTCATCCACAGCAGTCAGGAGCTTTAAATATCTATGCACTTCAAAACTAGAGTTCTTCTAATTGTCCTGCATTATAGTTCGTACAATGGAAAAAAAATGAAAACAGTCTCAAGTCAAGACTCTCAAACTCTCTGATCAATGAGGTGAAAAAACAGGAAAAGAAAGGGTGAAAAGAAAAAGGTAAACAGTAGATCTTTATACAGATCAAACACAGAGAGGGTGAATGCCCACTGGTAAAAGGGATGTCTTGGTGTGGTCACAGCATCCGCAGTACTTTATGCATTGGGAAATGATGTCAGAGTAAAAGCACCACTAGACTGTTAAATAAAAAGGAAAAGGAGAGGCAAAAGGAGGAGGATGATATCCATGGGAAATTGTAAAACACCAGATCTCCCTTCCATCTTATTGGCAGCCCATTTGGCAGACCCTATAAAGAAGAATCCACTTCCATCCAACCACTTGAGACAAACCCAACTCCCCTTTTCACCTCTCCCTCTCCTTACTACACCCTCCATTTAAAGAGAGCCTCTTAGCAAGGAAGAGGGATCATAGTCAATCCATAGAGAAGGGAAGCAGTTGACACCTTGTTCTTGGTTACCTGCTAAATATAGAGAGGAGAAGTTTTCATGGGAACAGTCGATGCCTTCTTTCATTCACATATGTCCATCTCCTTCCTCCTACTCATTAGCTCGCTATTTTTCTCTTTCAGTCATATAACATATTATATGCATGTATTTATTTATGTATCTGAACATGAAGGGGTTGTGCCTGGCTCCCTGTATGCCACACGTAGAAGCCAATCCATGGGAGAGATCGGTTATACGGGTGGCGTACGAGGAGCCAAGCATACCCTTGTTCACTCACATACACAATCACACGTATGCATACATGTGTTTTTTTTATGTAAGCTCGTCTTCCTCTCAAATTCTTCCCTTCATAACCATGGTTACTAGCTGCAGGTATAATTTACTATTGATTATCTCGATGTTGATTTTGGTTTTCTTCTTTGCATTGCAGTGCTTTTGAACTCTACTACACATGACTCAGGTTCTGTTGATTAATCTTGAGGATTTTTCTGTCTTTGAATGTTTTCTTTTTTTGGAACAAACATGTTGTGTATAAATCGTGACAGAAAACGGATTTCTGTTTGATATCTTATCTATTATTGTTATCTTATATTATCAGCAGTGTTATTCCAACCATTATACCTCGACCATATGAAAAAAGAAGCTGTCTGCGTTTCTTGCCATTACTCGTTATGGTAAGTAGTTGATGATTTGCCATTATATGACTTCTGCCCATTTCCAAAGAGCACAATTTTACAGATATATGCCCTGATCAAATCCCACTGCTTTGAATTTCCTTGCTGAGATTTTAAAAAGAAGATATCCCTTATACAGGTTTGCTGCATTGGCATATAATATATATATATGAGGATGGGGAGCTTGCACAAGGTGCATGTAACTTTACATGCACCGGTGCTTATATCTTCCACATTTTTTTACTTTTTTGAAAAATACCACCATGTGTATTCATCCATATATCCCTCCAATTTGTTATTCGAATTTCGTCAGAAACAGAGACTCCTATGACCTCCACCCAGAACATATAATTTTAACGGTCTTAGAATTGCTGTAATCGACCTGTTTTAGATGGAGGTCATAGGAGTCTCTGTTTCTGACGAAATTCGAATGACCTATTGGAGGGATATATGAATGAATATATATGATGGTATTTTTCCAAAAAAGTAAAAAAATGTGGAAGATATAAGCGCTGGTGCATGTAAATTTACATGCACCTTGGTGCAAGCTCCCCATCCTATATATATATATATATATATATATATATATATATATATATATATATATATATATATATATATATATATATATATATATATAACTTTCCATTCAAACGGAAGGAATGGAACTATTTTTCTGAACATCTATGTTAGAGCATTTCACTCTATTAAAATCTAATTTTCTTTGGACAAGGCTTATGCTTGTGATCAGGTTCTGCATGAATCCTCACAAAGTGCGAATTATATGGAACAGGAGGGGGTGGGTACCGACTAGCTGCAAAAGGCAACGTGAGAAATCCTACTGATATTTCTTTCTGCAGCCCTACTGAGCTGCCAAGTTGGTCTCCTCTTGGCTGTTGCTTACAGCGTTGTGTTGGAAGTACCCTACATTACATGTTCACAAGTACACCACATGTGTCTAGGAAGATAGCACAGCAGTGTTCTCATATTCTATAATGTTTATCAATGTGTTTGAGGAACTCTCATATTTTAACTATCTTGTACGTTTCATTGTCTATATTCACAGATCTAGTTCAAGTTCAGCTCAATTAATCCACTTGTATATTCTGAAGAGTTAATTCACCAGTCTGTCCATGAGCTATCTTCCTCATTTTTAGATGATTTAGATTTTTCAAATCAGTATATTGCCATGTCTAAGGATTCATCTACAGAAGATGTTGCATGCTATCATTTTAGTAATGATATGCAGAGGAAAGTATACCAATAACTGTGTCTGCACAAACAGTTATTCAGACTTCTGCAGAGAGTTCAGTCGGCAAGTATTTATATTTGTGTTTTAATTATAATAACATGGTAAGTAATAACTGGTAAAAAACTGCATCTTGTACCATATAAAATAGTAAAAGAAATAGCTGGCGTATGGGCGTGACTTGAATTGGCAGCTGGATTCCCTCATACATACTGTGAAAGTTGTCATGTCAACAAGGAGATGCGGTCTAGGGCACTGCAATATTCCAAATGTAGGCCTTCCATCCCCTTGTCATCATCTTATGTTTGCCCCCTTTTTCCCTGAATGATTCTCCTAGCCTCCTATCTGCATCACTCAAGTACTCGCATCATCCAAAAAAAGAGAGCTAGCCTAGAACTCATGTACCATCAATGATGTTTGATTTGTCTTCCTTGCTTGCTCTCTCACCACCATGTTGATTTCCAGTATGCAAATGGATCTCAAATTCAAAAATATATTTTTAATGTAGGTTTTTGATGTCATGGTGTTATGTTGCCCTACTTGACCATCCAATTAGGATTGTTAGCTCATCTTTTTTGGAAAATATCGACTCATGATTTGAAATGGGTTTCTTTTTTTCCCACTACTTTAAAAAGTTGTACCCCTTATATATGACAAAATAAGTTTTGACTCCTTTAAAATTTATTTTGCTAGGCAAGGATAAAGGTTTTTTAGAATTATTCATATCTTTTTTGAATTTCATGCTATCTTAATTACTATATAAAGAACTCATGGATCGTGAGAATTTGCGTGGCAAAAAAATTCTTCTTCCATCGTCTGCGGTGACTCATAATGGAAGAAGCTTGCCCTGATTAATGCTAATTAACCCAACTATAGGTAAGATTGTTGGTTGAACTATAATTAGTGGTGGATGGATAGAATTAAGTTTTGTTCTTCTACCAAAGAATCAAAGAAAAGAGGGTGGAGACACAACCCCGTGATGCGAGATTTGTGGTTTGGATATGTGGTGACTATATGTGAGGATCAGAGAGGATCCTTTGCTGTTACAACACCTACTGTAATGCAAGGGATCCATTGGATGACGATCAAAAGACCCTCGTAGAAGCGTAGACGAGGTCAAAGAGCAAGTCTTATGCGTATTAGAGTTCCAAAAGCGCTAGCCCGTCCCACGACTCATCAAAGAAACAAAGAAGAAAGGCGTCATTAGAGAGCTGACTTCCTTTCCTACTACTGGTCCGGAATCTTCATCCTCACACCAATTTGATATAGTTTCGGGGCCCTCATGAATCGGCATCTCTGACCAGGCTCATCAACTAGAGTGAGTCGCCGGGCATGACAAGATGTAAGTAATTCCATGATGATTCTGACATACTCTATATATGAGGTCCATCGAAGAAAGAATCCGTTTCAAACTACTACTTTGCAAAGAGACCCTCGAAGACTATATCTGAGTAAATTGCTGAAACAAGATTCCAGAGAGATCTTCCAAGTCAGAGAAGGATGCAAGGGAGTTGACGGGCCAGTCATGCGAGTTCACCTCGCCCAGTTGACCCAGACCAGAGAGAGAAGCGAATCCTATCTCTTTCACCGACAGGGAAAGTAGGATTGAGGATAGTTGCTAGTGAAGTAGAAAGCAAACGTAGAGCTTCAGTAGACCCTGGAATTTCTCTAGTATAGCTTTGGGCCTCTCTTGAAAGCAAGGCAGTGCACAGCAAAGGGCATTCGCTTTCCTTTTTCGCTAAAAGGAAGACGCTAATGGAAAGAATTGTAATAGCTTTAAGTGTGCTTGTAGGTAGGCATTTCTTCGCTTTCTAGCCCAGAATATATAAGATAATCGCCAGTCTGTTGAGATTAGATATTAGGACTGAGGCCATTTCCTAATACTGATCCTATTGCCTTTACTCCTAGCACCAAGAGAAGCTCTATATACGACCGCTTTGAAAAGAGTTCGAAAAGAGCTAAAAGCAACGGAGGACAGAGCTGCGACACCAGCTAGATTGTTCTCTCAGGCATGGGCAAGGGTAAAAGGACAAATCGCAGTTTGCAATACGCACCAGCCTTCCAATTCGTCAGTTTACGGGAAAGAGATCACATTCACTCTATGTAATATGGGCAAGCAAAGCCTTTCGTCAGCCTTTCCTTTCCCCTAGGGCCTCCACCCCCTTCTCATAGTTGCATCACAGGACCATGGATAGTTGGCACTCAAAATTCTTTAACATTTTCATTGCTTAAAAGTTCCATCTCTAACAATGTTCAAAGGAGGTGGGGGTGTGTCTACATCTAACTTACCATCCTATTAGTACCCTACCTAGATTACTTGAGCTATTGCTGCCACCCTTTTTGTCTTTGTACCTGCTCCTTATTGTTTCTCCACAATTTTAAATCCTTTTCAGATGAGGATAAGGAATTATGTAGGATAAGGGATACGCGAGATTTATCGTTCATGTTTGCTTGATTTGAGATATAAGAAAATGGTAAAATAATAATACATAAACACAATGGGTGATGTAAATACGATGCAATCACTTATTTCAAGATAAAGTTCTTTTATGTTGGGATAAAAGGATGCCATCCGAACATGGCCTCAAATAAACTATAGAAGAGAGAATGATTGGATCCATTGGATCCATTGAGGGATATGTTTGTGTTTGTGTTTGAAACCCCTTTCCCTCATTATCGTTTCTTTTTTGTAATGGGTTGACTTAGATCTCTATTATATGAAGATCTTATTTGCCACTTTCTTACTCTATATTTTCTTTTCAGATCACAACCTTTCGGATTTAAGATTTGAGATGTTATAGAATGGTCACATTGGAAAAAAGAAAGACAGGTCTAGGGAGATTTGATAGAGCTTCGGGATGCATTCCTTGCGGATTTGTTAACAATTAAAAAAAAGGAAAGTGAGCCTACCTTACGAAGTAGGTAACCTTACCTACTTCATATCTATATTTTGTCTATTTTTTTTTATTTTTTTGAAAAATACTACCATGGATTTTCATAACTATATCCCTCTAATATGTCATTCAAATTTCGTCAGAAACAGATACTCTTATGCCCTCCATGCAGAGCATGTCGATTACAACAAATTTAAGACCGTTGAAATTACATGTTCTAGATGGAGGATATATGAGTCTCTATTTCTAACAAAATTCGAAAGTCATATTAGAGGGATATAGTTATGAAAATCTTTGATAGTATTTTTCAAAAGAAATAAAAATGGTTAAAAAATAGATATAAAGTAGGTAAGGTTACCTACTTTATAAAGTAGACTCCCTTTCCCTCGTAAAAAAGTATAGATGAAATTATTTTATCTTCCATCTTTGAGATCTGTGCTATCCCGTTCCCGTGATATGTGATTTTGAAGTCTCGAGTTTCGTTTGTACATCTATGTGCTTTTTGTTATTTCATGAGGGCCTAGTTTTTAGGATTGACAAGACATTGAACAGATTTAGTTTTTGGAATTGGCATGATATTAAACAGTTTCTTTGAAGGTTTTTTATTTTCGAAGTAATGATTACAAGTGTATGCAAGTATTAACCAAGATGTTATTAGTTTTGAAATAGTAAATTCTGAAATTGTCGGTTCTTTGCCATATTGTTTTTGCAGCCATATGTTATGATGTGCTTAAAAATCATTACCCAGTTTAGATCTTGTTGATATCTCTTGAATTCTATTTAAGCATGCAGAAAAAGTTCTATTTAGTTTCGGATTCAAAGTCTTGTTTGCTTTAGGATTTGAAGTCCTATTTGTTTTGAGATTCAAAGTCCTATTTGTGTTAAGATTTGAGGTCCTATTTGTTTTAGGATTTATTTTTGTTTGAGATGATGAACTATATAAACCTCTATAGGGTTAATGTTTTGAATCATCTCTTTGTCCTTCAGTTCTTTCATTACATTGAAAAGATCCACCACCGTCGCCAACGGTATCCCAGTTACAGGCGAACTTTGTAAATATGTGTCTTTGTGCTTCCTTGTTTGACCCTTTGTGTTTTGCTTTCGTAATTCGCAAAAAAACTACTATCGGAGAATTATGTTCTGTCAGGATCATCAAGCAAGATGATGTCGTACAATCTAAAGATCGAGAAATTCACAAGAAGGAATGAGTTTAGTCTATGAGAGATTAAGATACATGCCCTTCTGAAGCAACAAGACATTTAAGCGCTGCCAGATAAAGAGAGGGCGAAGACACTCGAACCCTCCGAGAGTTGATGGTACATGAAGAGAAAGTGCACTCAACAGTCATGCTATTTCGGAGGCTCTTGATGAGGATTTTGTAACCGGTCTGTGACTAAGACTCCAAAGTCTATATACGACAAAGTCTATGACAAACATGTTGTTTTTTAAGCAACATCTATTCTCTCTCTACTTGCAGGAAGGTATATTTTCGGTTTTAGTTATATGAAAAAACAATCTTATTATACTGGTGTTAAACTACCAGACTATCGATACTGTCGTGGGATCTCACAACACGAGACCACAGTCGTCAAGGTGACCGCTCACGGAAGTCGATGAAATCCAACAACAATTAATCCACATATGAAATATAAAGCAATGCAATATGAAGTGAGCTAAAATGTATTATAACCCAGAAAAAAATGTGTATAGGGTACAAGTATTCTAGGTATCGAACCACTGAGAGCTACGGGGATAAACAACTACAAAGAATAAACAACAACTATTTTTTTGTGTATATTTGGATTGTTAATTTTTTGTAGGGTTTCAATGGTATTTAATTTTTATGGACATTTTATTTTATATTTTTATAATTTGTTTTTTATTCTAATTTTTTATTTTCTTTTTATATTTTTTATGAACTTTTAATTTCTTTTTAACATGTAATAAGTATAAATAAATAAATATATATATATCACTATGTGTAATATAATCCTATATATGATATAAATATATAATAAATATATAAAATAAATAAAATATAATTAATTACAGTTCTTTTTATTTTTTAAAGGTATTAAAAATATTTTTTAGTATTTATATAATAGTACTCTTACTAATAAGTATATAATTATATATAAGTACATATATGTTGTATATGCTTTTATATTTATAAATATAGATAATAATATAAAAAATTACAAAATAAATTTTCTTTGTATTTTTTTATATTTTTCAATGTTATTTATTTTTCTTGGAAATTTGCTAATTTTTATTTATTTTTATGGTCTAAAATACTCTAAAATAGGGAGTTAATAAATAAGGTGTATTGTTTTGAGAATAAAAAAATAGAAAATAAGTTCAAAATTCTCAAAACTATTTTAATATACAATAATATCTATATTTTAAAATATAAAACAAAAACTATTTTTTTATATTTTTGAGAATATTTTTTTATTTTTAGGTTTATTAGGATTTTTTAATTTTTAAGGTTTTATTTTGTTATTTTTTGTAATCTATATTATATAGTAATATTTGACACATATATATTTTTAGAATTTTTAAAAATGTTTTTCTATTTTTGTATTTTTATCTCTAAACAAGGAAGAATTACCACCAAAATGATTTTTAATAAATGGAAAAATGTATGAAATGCTAAAATAAAATAGCAATGCGAACATGCAGAATATGAAGCACATTAATCTATTTTTCACTGATTTTCCAAGAATAAGAGCTATTTAATCCAAAATGAAATGTAAAAAATTAATTACACAGTCCTAGCATGGGTATATTTGTAATAAAATATAAAGTTAGGGGTTTACATGCAAAATACTCAAAAGTTTAAATGTAATATACAAAATTTAAGACTAAACATAAA
The DNA here is from genome assembly GCA_037367405.1 of Ottelia alismoides. Classification (NCBI taxonomy): domain Eukaryota; kingdom Viridiplantae; phylum Streptophyta; class Magnoliopsida; order Alismatales; family Hydrocharitaceae; genus Ottelia; species Ottelia alismoides. Next base: position 236,482 of record JAZKJV010009362.1, read on the forward strand.
TAACCATAGTTGGGGGAGTCTAGTAGCAAAATGACCAACTCACGTGGGGCGCCACGTGAGCTGACCTAGCACTGGACTCGGATGTAATTTTTAAGACAAGTAGGGGTACAAGTGTAAATTCACAAAATTTATAATGAGAATAAATATTTATATGACTAATATTTAAATACAAAAGTGGAGAGTGTTACTAAACAAATTACCCTCTAAATGCATGAGATCAGATGGTCTCGGGGCTTCCGTGTGGTGCTTTAGATGGCAGATGAGGATACCGATTCCCCGAATGATTGAATGGGCCAGATTAGATCTGGGTCGCCTTTGTGATCCAACAACTCTTAGGGGTTCCTGAAGAACACTCCTAGAACACTCCTCCTATGGGCTTTGATCTTCTCATTCTCCTTGCTCCGGCCGCCAAATGCTTCGCCACCGGTCCCTACACACTCCTAGAGGCTTCGCACGCCGACATGCCTCCTTAATGGTTTCCGAGTCTTATCGGAGGGGCCCTGGAGCTCATATCTCTTGGAGATCTTGTTCGAGCTTTAGAATCGTGCTCCAGGCACTCCTCTCGATCATTCTCCTACATAGAAAGCTTAGAGGGGATGAGGGTTATCTCCTCGTCCCTCTGTTGAAGCTGGTTGCGTACAAGGGAAGCAAGTCTATGGGTGCTCTAGAGGCTTGATTCCGTGCATGAATCAAGGTGGAATCAAGGGGGGAAATACGGAGAAGAGTTAGGGGAAGAAAATGAGGGCGGAAGGGAGGCAGAACATGGTTGAATAACACTGGATTTGGTGTCTAGGCCTAGTGCTCCAACGATTTTAAATTTTTAAATTAAGCTAATGGAATAATTAAATGCTCAAATTAAAACCTAAACTATGCTAAGGAAACCAAGTGAAAGGGAAAGATGATTACCTAGTAGCTTGATGGGCTTGGGAGTTCAGAGCAGGAAAAGTTACCGGAGACGATGTTCGACTGGCCTGAACCACCACGATCAGGGCTTTATCCACACAAAAGAGAGTGGGGAGTCGGAGCTATCACCTCTAGCTCAACCCAAGTGGCCTCCCTTGGCAATACTCGGGGACCAAAAATGAAAAAGGGGATGGAGAAGGGTATCTATAGGGATGATCCCTGGCCAAAAGATGGAGAGCATGGGAATCGAAGGTGGTAGTTGACAATGTGGGAGTATTGTGGTGGTAGTCTCGATTAGGGAGGAATATGGAGGTGGCATGATAAATTAGGAGAAAAAGGGGACGTCACGAGGTTCTAACAAACTGGGAGGCAGAGGCCGGACAGTTGATCGGGCGTCAACGGTCCGTGACCCCTAGTTGGTCCATGTGGACCAACTAGGAAAAAGATTGAAAAATATTTTGTTAATTGTATTGAAAATATAAAATGATTTATTTAATTTTTACTCAAAACATGAAAAATACTTTTAATTTTATGTAGTATTTTATTATAATTTTCATTTATTTTTATAACTTAATTTGTAACATGTTAATATTTACATGTCTATATGTAAATATACATGTATTTTATGTATTTTAAATTTATTTGTGTTTTATATTTTATCATTATTTACATGTACTTTATATACTTATAACCTATTTAAATACATATTTTGGTATTTTTATTATATTTTTCTGAGTTTATTCATATTCTTAAAGAATTATGAATGTATATCATATAGGTATATATAAGAACAATTCATCTATATATTACAATACAATATTTATTTTAATGTCATTTTAATGGTCTTATGTTAATTTTATAATGTACATGTATTTTAAATAATATCTACAAATTTACAAAAATATAAGAAAATGAATAATGTAAAGAATAAATATAATGAATATTATATACAAGTATATTGCACAATGAGGGCCCAAAACCTAACTTTTCTATCTTAACTCCAATTTGGATGAAACCACCGTCATTAAATAGCTAATTTTATTTTATGAATAATAAAGATCAGTTTGGTCGATTTTGAATATATATATAGAGAAGATATAGGTTTACAAAATTTTCTTTACGACTTTTTGTTTTGTATGTCCCGAACATACTATGCATTATTTTTTTAGTGAAATCAATTTTGTGTATTTTTATTTATAATTTTATGTATAATATTGGTGTTGAATGTTTATTGATTTGAGTTATAAAAATTGTAAAATTAAATAGGTCCTCTGCAATTATTGACCTGTGAATTTAGGGTTTTTGAGATGTATTGTCTGTGCAAGTGGTTGCCCTATCTCTCCCTACTTTATTCCATGTCGACCAAGTTATCATGATGACACAGTCTCGAGGGCTGGGGTCACTCAGTGTCTTTGACACCTCATTCCTTTCCTTTTCTTTATCCTTTTATTTTATCAACAAATACAATATTGTGTACAGTCTTTTATACAATATTTATTATTAATTATCGAGTTCTTATTTCCACAAATCAATGATATATACTTGCATTTAGCTAGGGATTTAAGACCAAAGTGAAAGAATAATTGTAATGAAATGAGGATTCGTCAACATGCACACAAGGTGAGTCACCTTATGCTCAGCGATATTCATGTATGCTCCCAATCAATGAGGTGATCTGCTCGAGATACCAGATTCAATATCACACCCCAAAGGAGTCACACAAGCTTACACCACCAAAACGTATACTAAGGTCGAAAACAAATCCTTGCAGCTCCCAAATCCGCAAATTGTTTATTGATTTAAGAAATGTAGATGTTAAAATTGAAGATGAGAACGCTGATTTGATTTTGTTGGTTTCTCTTTCGCTAGCGTATGAAAATTGTGTTCAATCATTTATTATGGTAAGATAAGAGATAACCCGAGAAGACGTTCACACGAGTCTGCATACGCATGAACTTCAACACATGGCTAACGAGAAGCAAGACTCTGACGCTGCATGTTTGGTTATGATTCACGAAAAGAGTCATACTGGTTTTGGCTACACAAAGCATAAGTCTATGTCAAAGAATCACAATTCTAGGGATGTCTACAATTACTGCAAGGAATCTAGACAATAGAAGAAAGACTGCTTGAAGAAGCCATAATTGTTGTAGTAGTTTGAGGAAGTGGAGATTCTAAAGATGATTTAGTCCTCACCATCATAGATAAGAAAGTGATCAACAACACATGGATTCTTGATTCAGGATATTCTTACCGTATGACTCTCATTGAAGATTGGTTTTGCAATTATGAGAAGATAGATGGTGGAAACATCGTTATGGGGAATGATGTAATGGGGAAGATTGTAGGAAGTGAAGATTAATGCATGATGAAGTCATGAGGATAGTGATAGAAGTTCATCATGTTTTTAATTTGAGAAAGAGCATGATATCCCTTCGAGTCTTGGACTCTAAAGGATACAATAATACATGAGACGTGGAGTTATGTAGGTTGCCAAAACAGGGGTCCTTCATGTCATGCAGGGGTCTACATTTCTTGGGAGTAAGTTTAAATATTGATTAGAATTACTCAATATCGATAGTTGGTAATATCTTAAGGAGAGGTTGGCGGTACGGGTGTTTGCGGAGCGAAACCCCCTCCACTTATACTTGACACGATCCAAACCATGACATCGGATAACGGTTCAACCTGCTCCAATCAAAACACTTAGGGATATTTACACCCATAACATTGAATAATTTCATAATTACCCCAAAAATCCTCGATAATCACGATTACACCCAAGACCCTGAATAGTGCTTAACTCTTACATCCATAATCCCATGTTAAATTCCATCCAATCTCCTCTTAACTATGACGGTATCTGTTAAAGAATTTATATTTTATATCCTTTCAGTTCCCTTTATTTACAAGTCAGACCCCCTCCCTTCCTCCTCTAGCCCCTCTCCCTCCGTCGAAGCCCTTGTCGGCACCCCCATCCACCGTAGCCTCCATCGACCCCTCCCCCCCATCGCCACCATAGCCTTCATCGACCCCGCTTGCAAGCCTCCGTCACACTACCCCCACCGTCGATACCCTGCTGCCGCCCTCATCAAAGACCCATGGGAAGCCTCCATCGTCGCACACGCCTCCCTCGCTGCAAGCTCTCCCTGTCAGCATACCCCGCCTCCCTCGTCAAAGCCCCTGCCTGTAGCAGGCTCCCTACCCCCGCCTGTAGTGTCGTCGACCCACCGTTGCCTTCCCATGTCAGAGCCCCCTCCCCCTGCCACCTGCAACAGCAAGCCGTCGACCCCCCACTACCCCCTCCCCCCTTCTCTCTCCGCCTGCAGGTCGTCGACCCACCGCCGCCTTCCTCGTCAAAGAGTGCAAGCTCCCCACCCCTCCTGCAGGCCGTTGACACCCCCCTATACAACCCCCGTCGCCTCCCTCGTCAAAGCCCCCCTCCCCCAGCACGACCTATGCCACCTCCCTCGTCAAAGCCCCCCCTCCCACCCTTCCCCCGGACCCCGCCTGCAAGCTCCCCCTATCGACCCTATAGGCCCTACTCCCACCATCGACACCCTGTTGCTGCCCTCGTCAAATCCCATTAGCAAGCCTCCATCACCGAACCTGCCTCCCTAGCTGCAAGCTCTTCCCGTCAGCCTACCCTTGCCTCCCTCATCAAAGCCCCCTCCTCCCGCAAGCTCCTCATCCCCACCTATAGACCGTCGACACCCCCCGAAATCGCCCGAACCCCGCCTACAAGCTCCCCCCGTCAACCCCGACCCCTGTCGCGTGCATGCCCTACCTCTGCCATCGATACCCTGCTGCCGCCCTTGTCAAATCCCCCAGCAAGCCGACGTCATCGCACCCACCTCTCTCACTGCAAGCTCTTCCCGTCGACCTACCCCCATCTCCCTTTTCAAATCCCCCGCATCCCGCAAGCTCCCAACCCTCGCCTGCAGGCCGTCGACACCCCCGACCCCCTGAACCCCGTCTGCGAGCTCCCCCCATCGACCCCCTACCCATGCCGCCTCCTCGAACCCCGCCTGCAAGCTCCCATCGTTAGGGTTGCTAATTGAACTGAATCATTCGGATTCGATTAAGATTCGTTCGATAAAAATTCGAAAAAAGTTTGATTCCAAACCAAATGAATTGAATTTGAATTTAGCTTGTGGATTCGATTCCCAAATGAATTGAATCTTAATTAACCTAAATTCATTCAATAATAATTCGATTCGATATTTATATACATATACATATATATATATATGTGTGTGTGTGTGTGTGTGTGTGTGTGTGTGTGTGTGTGTGAGTGTGTGTGTGTCCATATATTTATATTCATATACCTACATACCTACCTACCTACCTACATACATACATATTTACATACGTGTAACAACCCCACATTAGGTTAATTAGAAGTCTTTGAGAATATTCTTGTGCAAGGAATTATAGGAATAATACATAAAAAGTTGACATGCATTTATTGAATTCATTTGGGAGTAAGTTGATGCAGAATACAATGTATGAATATGTGTTAAAAAAAGTTACGACAATAATTTACATTGAAAGATTTAGCATTTGCATTATATCACTAAGCATAACGTGTGCAAGCATCTAAAGATACTCTCAGACCAACTTACTACAACGATTAAGTGTTTACTTCTGAACTTATAATTATATCTAGTCTCCATTGATATGATTTATCATGTCCATACTTCATCATTATGATTTCCATACTTAAATGCTACACTGGCATGACTTGCTAATGCGTAATGTGTATATGCAATATTAACCCCCATAGTGAGAGCAAATCTCTTTCATTGCCCCTTTATAACTAATTTTAAGTGTTTGTACTTTGAAATATGTTATGAATCAGAGATGTAGGTCCTTCATGCATTTGTTATACAAAACATATAAGTTTCTATCTTTACTTCTTATTTTAGCCTAGTGACAGTAGTTTAGGTATGTGTTACTTTGTATAGGTACAATAATCAATCTTAGCATGCTATTCATAAATTTTGAGACATTAAGAGGATCACAAAATACTCTAAGCCATAAGTAATTTGTTATGTATGTATGTGTGTGTATATATGCATGTATAATCCTATCAGTTAAAGACTAAATATTTAACATAAAAAGAGTAAAAAATATTAGTCATAAAATCTACAAGGCCTGATCAAATATTTAAGATCGTTATTGTAATCCCTCACCCGCGCATTTATTTATATGTTCCCATGTTCCTTACATTGTATTTTCTATTTCCCTTTCCATTATCTACCAACGATCCAAAAAACCCATGGTAGATTATGATGAACTTTCCCCTATCACATGACAATGAAGGTTTTGCTATTTCGAGTTCCTCCTTGCCATTTGTCGTGGTTCAAAATTTATCTAGATACCTCTCCTCTGTTTTTTTGTTGTTTTGATTTTACTTACATGACAATTCATGATTATTATTGTTGTCAAGACGATATTTATCATCACATGAATGTTATGCAAGCACCATAACATAAGTTATTCATTTGTACATAAAAAATATGTATATTTCATTTTCATAGCTTAGTTTTTCGATATTGAAGATCCTCATGCTTATGAAGAGGTTTTATCTTGCTATATTATTTTTACTATTCCTATTATTGTAAATAATAATATTAATTTGTATCAACTTTCTAAAAGCTTGATCTTATCTTATTTTAACATGCAATGATAAGTATAACATATTCAACTTTTCATCATTGATATTATATCTCTTTGATATGCCCATATAATTATACTATATTTATATATTTCTTCATCAAAGAAGAAAAGAGTATATTCACATTGTGAAAGGCACATGATAAGTGTAAAAATTAGATAATTATCCATTGTATTGTATTGTATTGGTTTGGTGTTTTCCATGATTATATAGTTTTTCAACTTATCCTAGTAATATATATTTAAAATTAGAATTATACAATAAAATCTTTATATATATAATATTATTTATATAATCTCTAAACATCAATTAACATTTCAAATTCAAAATAAAATGAATCGAATTTGAATATTCGAAACTCAAAATGAATTGAAGTTAACAAATTCGTTTAAAATTCGATTCGAGTTTGGATTCGAAACTTTTATAATGAATTGAATCATAATCCTGGTGGATTCGAAAGTATTCGCTTCGATTATAACCCTACACGTCGTCTCCCGCCATTGCCCTCCACCATCGTCAATGAAGGGATTTTTTTTATTTTGATTAATCTCAGCTGGTAGATAACTAATTGATTAGATTAACTCAATCATCTGGTTGAGTTAATGAACTAAACTAACAGGAGATTATGGTTGTAAAACGGAGTATTTATTCAGGATCATGTTCGTGATCATCGAGGGTTCTTGAGGTAATTATGAAATTACTTAGGGTTATAGGTGTAAATATCCCAAACAATTATCCTTGTCCATATTTTGAAATAGATATTGGATTATCCATGGCTATCCGTGGATCCAAAACACAATTAGATACATGACAAATAAAATGTGTTGAATCTAATATTCTGAACTAGGAATTTATGTTAAGTCAGAAATGACGAAAAAGGCCAACAATACAAGATTTGCTAGTATGTAGTTTAAAGATCAAAACATCCCGAGTCTTTTATCTCAATCTTCATACAAAATTTAAGAATATTAGTGCATGATTACTGAATATGTATAATAAGTGATTCAGTGATCGTCGAGGGATCTGAAGGTTGAGGCAACAATATCAATTAGTGCTCACGAATGCGGGATGAACGGTCGTATATGCGGCTGCATATGCAGACTCCTTATCAAGCCACATACATGAAAATCCTCACTATGCATCCCTTGCGCATGTGGACCACATATACAGGCTATGCATCCGTATATGTGCATCGTGAGCCCGCTTCCAACTCCAACGATGCTATCAGGTAATCGGATCCGTATCTTAAGATCCGGATAGGAGTTTAGGATTTAGGCGACCCGATTTGGATTTGGATTTCTCCTCCAGAATCCTCAATAGGTTTGTTGTTGCTGCTCTCAGTCTCAAGCCTGTAGCCTCCTCCAAGCCGTGCCTCCACCGCACGAAGCCCTCTACCTTCGTGCAAACCTCCTCTCCCTCTAACTTATTCCAACTTATATTTGATTTTTGTGATTTTCTTATGCCAACAACCAACTTATTCCAACTTAGGTTTCATTTTTGTGATTTTCTTATGCCAACATCCAACTTATTCAAATTATGTTTGATTCTTGTGACTTTCTCTGAAGTGAACTGTAATGTAGTGTACTAACAATGTTTAGGCACATAAAATGATTACACTTAGATCTTCTATTGGACCACACTTATTCATAATACAGTTTAGAAGTAATCACTTTTGTAGATATTTTTTATTTTTAAATAAAAGATTAGTAAACCGTGTAGAACCACATATACCCTGCATATGTTCCTGCATACCTCTTGATCGTTATTCAGTGACCTGTCCGTACGCATACACGTACGGCTTTTCTGAACTTGGTATCGATTTGTGCCTATCAATGAGTCCGGTGACCATAGATAGGTCCCAAGTAGGAATGCAAATGGGCGAAAATATATATGGATATAAGTGTTACAATTTAGTATATATGCACATTTAGTATATGATGTAGATACAAAAATAGATGCGGTACGAAAACAGATATGGAAACGAATACAGATGCAAATACGGATATGATATGTGCACATTAATATATTTATATCATATGTGCATATTTAAACTAATACATGTAGTATTTCTAATATCACTCCTATTGTGGTTAGTATTCGTTTTACTTCCATATTCATTTTTAAGGATATGGTAACATAGATTTCAAATCCGTCAATATCCATATCCATGTTCCTATTTGTATTTCAAAATGGATAAGGATACAAAAACAACTATTTCCGTGAAACATTTTATTAAATAATTGCTAATTAAGTGTAATTAAATAAATAGCTATCGATTTATTTATACATGGGAGGCGTGATATATAAACCTCCATGGGGTTAGTGTTTGGAATCATTCCTGTACTTTCTTCTTTCTCCACATAGTGAAAGTCGATCGCCCTTGTCGAAAGACGTAGCTCAGTTATGAGTGAACCTTATAAATATCTTCGTGATTGATTGTTTGTGTATTCCACTTTTGCAATAAGCAATAGATCTATTGTGTGATTCAAGTATCCGTCAACTAACAAGCATAATTTATATATAAAATCATTTATCTATCAATTCATTTCTATACTTCCATAGATGCATAGTCTTTTATATTACGCCTATTAACCATAGCTTGGTTGTGTTGCATTCCTTGTTCTTGGCTTCCTCGAACAACTCTTACATATAGATAGTATATGGTGCTCCCTCTTGATGGCGATGGTTTCGTGATGGCGAGAGAATCGTCTGCTGTAATACAACAGGTGATGTATTACAGTGGACCATCCGATCGGGATCAGGAGGCCATCATAGGGGGCCCACTATCCTCAGCCCTCTAGGAGGGCCGTCCGATCCCTATCGAACGGTCCACTGCTGTATTACAGCAAACAATCTGGGTCTTTCGTGATGCGCAGAAGAGGCAATGGTGTGTACTGGTGTAGAAAAGAAATTACTCTCAAGTAATTTTCAAGAAAATACTAATTTATCCTGAGCAGTTACATAAGATGGGTAAGATTTTGACTACCTTTTTATGTTTAAATACTATTTTCCTTCACGAAATGCATGTTGGTCTCGTCCATAAGCTTTCTAATTTTTTTACTGCAAAATAAAACGATAACAATAAGCTCAAATCGTCCGATATCTATTAATGATTAATAACAGAGACTGCCAAAAGCCAAGCACAAACTCGAGATATCATATGTACAAAATAATCCACGAGCATCTAAGATCGATCGACATGGTTCAAATATATCTATACACACACACAGATGTATCTCAATCTCTGTCACAGATTGCAGTGATGGTGAGGGACGTTCGTGTGGCATCTGATGACGAGAAATCGGATTTCAAAAAATCGCTGCTCGTCCCTTTACTGGTTTCCACGTCCTTGGGCATCAGGAAATCCGAGATGAGTCCCGGCTTCGTGATCTTGAACACATCCACATCCTTCCTGCCCTCCAGCATCCTCGCGATCCTCGACATCGGAGGCCGCAGCTTCGCGGAATCCTGCGTGCACAGAAGACCCACCTTCAGGAATCTGCAAGCCTCCTCGGCGTCGAACTGTCCGTCGAGGTTCGAGTCCACAGCAGCAACCAGTTCGTTGCGCTCATGCAGACGCCACGTCTGTTCAAGAACAGCACACGAACATCATAAAACCTGAGCTTGTAGGTACAATTAGACAATACAAAATCGAGATCATGGCTCTTACCATTTCGAGGAGGTAACGATCCTCGTTTGGCAACCTAAGATTCGTGTTGCTTCTACCGGAAACAATCTCCAGAAGTAGAACTCCGAAGCTGTATATATCACACTTCCTCGTTACATGTCCACTGTATGCATACTCTGGTGCCATATAACCTCTGCCAACACAGAAATATACAGATTTCGATTAATTAGATCGGTCTCATTATATATGAATGATAAGAAACCATCTCTACTTACATCGTCCCCGCGACGCGAGTCGAGACGTGCGTCTTGTTGGGCGGGATGAGCTTGGCCAGACCGAAATCCGAGATCCTTGCGTTCAGGTCCCTGTCCAGAAGAATGTTGCTCGCCTTGATGTCGCGGTGCAGGACGTGCGGATCGAGCTCTTCGTGGAGGTAAGCAAGCCCACGAGCGATGCCGATGCAAATCTTCTTACGTATTTTCCAACTGAACTTGATCCCATCGTTGCCATCTCCACCTATCGGTAAAATCGTCCATGTAAAGACTCTCCAACATATTGGCACGCGAACTTTGAATGGATTCTTACCGAGGAATGGATTCTTACCGAGGAGCGTCTTCGATAGGCTGTTGTTCTCGAGGTATTGATACACGAGCATCCGGTGTCTGCCTTCGACGCAGTAACCGTACAATTGGACGAGATTTTCGTGGTGTACGTTGGAGATGACGTTGATCTCCGTCAAGAACTCCTTCACTCCCTGTTGCGATTCTGATAAGAGCACCTTCACTGCTGCAAGCGATCCATCCTTGAACTTCGCCTGATAAATCGATAAAAACCCGTTCTTGATCAATTTCTGCGTGTGTACTGTTGATCTGATCCGTTCCCAACAAATATTACCTTGTAGACTTTACCGAAACCTCCCTGGCCGAGTTTATTGGCATCGCTGAAGTGGTTGGTCGCGTTGCTCAGTTCTTTGTAGCTGTATCCTTTCACTCTCCGAACACCTGGAACTGATCATGATTTCGGCATTAGATCCTAGAAACCAGAAGCACAGGTCAAATAGAAAGCGTTTGGATTACCTTCATGGACTCCGATTTCGTCGTCGTCGACTGCGGGTTTGGATCCCTTGAAGAGAAATGAGAAACAAGCAGCTGCCATGCCGTGTATGGTATGTGCTAATTCTTTCCTGCATAATGTTGAACAAGATCTAGATTCTTAGCTTACATCTAAAGAACCCATCATCGTCAGATGAAGAGGAGGAAAGAAGAGAATTAATTTGCAAGGTACCTGCAGCTGAAGCATCTGAAGAACCCATCATCATATGAAGAGGAGGAGGAAGAAGAAGCTCTGTAATGGGCAATCTGAGATGTGGATTCGATTTATGATGGGGCAGAAAGAAAGGAAGAGCAACTTGGATAGATAAAAGGAGGAAGGAGATGGGAATGAGGGGATTGGGCGTGTCCAATTCTGACCCTTAAGATTAACCTTTGCATCCAATCCTCAGCTGACTTCGCCTTCTTTTTTGTTGACTAGGGTTTGTTCGGTTGCAAGGTTGGGCAGGGTTGGGTTGGGTACTATTCACAGGGGTACCCCCTCCTCACAGTACTGTTCACACAGCCCTCTGAATAGTATCCAACCCTATCCAATCCTGCAACCAAACGAATTGTAGAGCAAAGTAGGATTACATAGGAGTCCAGGTTTATTTGGACAGTATTTTAGGGGTCAAGTCGTAAAAGTCTATACTTTGAAATTTTTAGAAAAAGTGATTATAAATGTGCTGGTATTATTGTGAGAGATGATGGGTTGAGAAATGGAGGTCAAAGAAGGAGAGGTCTTATTTCAGATGGGGGGGTGTGTGGGTTCACATTGAGGATACAAAAGCATCCAGAAGCTTTGGATGGTTACGAATATGTGTGAAATCAGAGGGCCTCTCTCTGATTCAAAGATGACAATCGTTCTCCTCCTTTGAAATCATGACAGGATTACGTGAGGATGATGTGCTCCCTACGAAATCAACCGCAAAATTTTGGGTTTTGATGGAATTGGATCTGGGCTGATAAAAAAAACGAATCTATTTCCGAAAATTTGGAGGATATCCGAGATAAAATTCCCTTTATAGAGGTTTAAGCGCTAATACGTGGCTTTTATTATGCCACGAGTGCCCCTTTATTTATTTTTCGGTATCTTTTGGAATTTTTGCGTAAAGTCCCCTATGAAAAGTCATATGTCACAGAAATATCCCTGCGATCTCAGTCGCATTCAGTTAATTAATAAAATAAGGTTAACGAGCACCGACTCCAAGGAGATGTGCAGTCATCAATATTTTTAATCCTTGATTTATTTTTTGCCTCCGAATTAATTGGTTCAAAATGCATCCAGAGAAATCTCTACATCAGCATCTGAAGCTGACATTTACGTGGCTTTTCCAACTAATCGATCCAGACCTTATAGCTAGCTTTCGGAATACATTAAATCCAGGCCCATCCCTCATTACTCCCCAAGACTATCATCAAACACGACAAAGACACATGTGGTCCGTTTGGTAATCGGGGTAAAACGGTTTACCCCTCTTTGATCTTGGATTGGAATTCCATCACAAATAATAGTGACATCACATCACATTCCTTATTCCAACCCTCTCCAACTCTCATAACCATCCCAAACAGCTACTATTCACATCAGGTTACCTCAATCCATCTCATCCCAACAACCAAACAGACCTGTGATTTTCATCGTGGCAGCGAACGTTCTTCTCAATTCTTGCGTATACTCGAAAATCTTGCGATGAAGAGTGGACTCATTTACGACGGACTTGCTGTCGAATCATTCTCTCGAGGTGCACCAACTTGATGTTGACGCATTGTAGACTCGTTCGTAGTTGACCAAGCATCTTCACCGCGGATGTCTTAAGTGTACATGGTCTTGAGGGCCCAACATGTTTAGCTTGGGGGTAGATCCATGGTCACGGGAGACGCGGAACATTTTAAAGAGATTTAGAGTTAATCTATGTGCATCCATATCCCTCATGTGATACCGATTCATTTTCATTTATTGTCACTGATTATGAAAGACCAAGTCTCTTCTTGTTTTTTTAAGCTAGAAAATTGCTCCCATTAATTCAAGATGATGGAATACAATAAACGAGGAATAGTTTTGTTGATCATTCATAGTTTGCATCGTTACATAAAGAGTATGTGCAAGCTTACAAGATGTGGAGAACCTATTTCTCGTGGCGAAAACTATTTTGATTGTGTTGGTCTTGAGAAGTTTCATCGATGGAGTTTTCCAACAATCTTCCGATCATCTAAGACGGAGGATAAACAATATTGATCATGTTATAGTCTTGTAATCGGGGTGTGGAAACGTGTCGCCATGTTGATTGATGATTTTATGGCCAAAGTTCATGCCTCCTGAAGACTATGGGCAGTGACCAATCTACATTTTGCTAGAAGGAAATCCTCATCGTTAGAGGAGAAAATGATGGTGGCTACTTTGTTGTGATTGTAAGCCTCATCAACTACAATAGTGATATGCGGTATCTGCTCTTGGGTTGCGGCCAGGGTTATGGCTTGCTTGGGTGCGGATTCTGCTCTTACCGTCTGGAGATCATTAAGAAGTCTTTACATATGAGCTCTCTACTGTCATTTTCTTAGTTTATTGAGTGTGAGCAATAGATTTGGAATATGACCCATGTGTTTACTAGCACATCTTTCTAGTCATATAAGGTATAACAACTTGCTGGCATATAGAAAGAGTGTTTCTTGATTGGATCGTCGAGCATTTCAAAGTATAACTCAATGACGTTGATTTTATGGGCTATCTTGTATCCAAAGCTAAATTATAAAGCACGTGTACATGGGGGCAGATTCTAATGAAGCCGTGTTTCATGCACCTAAGAGCCTAAAAGCGAGTTAAAATTCTTAACAAACACATTCATGCATGCATTAATATTATTTTTTTATAAATACATGTCTATAAAATAAAAACACTTTTTTATCACTTAAAACCCACTAAAATATGCAAAACAAAAATCCAAAAATAAATAAGGAAATAGGGAATTAATAGAGATATAAATACACAACAATATACACAAACTTCAAACAAATGTACTAATTTTTATACAACCCTAATTGAGATGATTCCTTTTGCATTAATTCACTATATATAATATAAAAATATCATAAAAATATCATCATAAAAAATTTACAATGAAACAACTTCACTTTTTCAATATGCATGTAATCCAGATTTTATATGTGGAGCATATGAACTCCATTTCACCCCAGCTCACTTTTAAAGTTCATCATTTGAAAAATCTTTAAATTCTAAAAATACTTGAAAGTGATAGACCATATTTGTGAAATGTCGATTCTAGGACCCATTTATAAAATAGTTTGTGGCATTTTCTTTCTTTTGTACGAATTTATTTTAACTCATTTTATTTTTATTTCAATTTTATTTTATTTTTTGTATATTATATTTTCTTATAAAATATATAACTAAAAATACAAAATCAAAAAGGAATAAAATTAAGTCTTTTCTATATAAGTCAATTTGACTTGTATTCAATATTTATTTATTTATACTTTTTTATTTTATTAAAAAAATAAAAAATATGTTTAAATATCTTATAATATATATTATTATCACAAAATATGATAATATAATATTATTAAAAAGAAACAAATTTAAAAATCATAAAACTCCAAAATGGGTATTTTATACAAAAAAAAACAAGTTTTAAATTTATGTCTTTTATTCTAAACAGTTTTGGAAAATCATTCTTATGCAATGTTTTAGATAAATTTATTTTGAGAAAGTTTATATTTTGAGTTTTTTATTTTAAGGTCTCCTACTATCTATTTTGTATATAATTCAATTATTTGAGCTTCCTTTTTTATGATTGTTCCACATGGGCCAAGTTGGCTTCCACTAAATGGCAAAAAAAAATTCAAAATACTCCTCTCCCATTGGTGCTTACCCCTCCATCTCACCTATGACCCTTCTTTTGGTTTGTTTATCACAATTAAACTAGCTCATCTCTCCTTACCCTACATTTTCCATGCAACAACCCATCAATCACCTTATACCTTCTTCCACCTCGGGCTTCCCCCATCACCCTCATCGGTCGTGCCCTGCTTCCACCTTTTTACCCCTCGGTCAAAGTCCCATAGGAGCGTCCTTCTCCTTGCATCTCTCCACCTAATAAAAGATGACACATGCTCCATTTTTGAACGCATCTGATGAATATCAGATTCATCATGCTAAAATCTATTTATTAATCCACATGCTTAAACAATTCAATAAAAACTACTAATAATTCACTATTATTAACTTGTATTGTGTTTTATATATTCTGTGTATAATTAACATATAGATAACACTAAACACTAACTCTAATTATTGTATTTAATTACTAACATTTTCCTTGTTCTTATATTTTATTAGAAACCTCTAAAAATTAGATTAAATATTATTTATATTTATTTCAGCTTTTAAAAGAAATAAAAAATACAAAAAATCTTAAAATTGCAAAATCAGTGTTTTTGCCTATTAAAAATACTCTAAAAAATTCACCTTTGTACAAATGACCTCTTTTGAGTTTTTATTCAACATGAACTTGTAGATCTCATTGAGATCTACAACTTTTATGTTTTGACTTTTTTCTAATTCAATCTCTAACCAATTCTTTTTTATTTTTCTTTAATTTCTATTTACTGATTTTTCTGGACCGGTCACGTTGCACCCTTTGGGCCGCCCACGTGGCCGCATCTCTCTTTGCCACCGGCGCCTCCTCGACCATCTGATAACCTTCCCCCGCCTCCATCTGTGTCACCCATTCCTGCTTCGCTAACAGACGTCAGATCTGATCCCAGATCAGATCAAGGCCTCCTATTCCCGCCTTCCTCTCAACCATTTGATCTACCTGCATCTAGTGGCTCACAAGTAGCCACGTTGCCCTTCTCCAATAACCATCAGATCTCCACTCCCATCTCATCCATGCTGTTCATCGTTGCATCGCCCTCTGCCGCTGGATCAGATCTGATGATCTGATCTCAGCCTTCTGCTCGCGCCATCTTCCTGACCGTTGGATCGATAGATCCAATGGTCCATGAATCATCATCTACCTCAAGCGTCCCTTCCCCCGGCGTTACGCCGTGTGATACCTCCACCCCCTTCGAATTATAACTCTCAGCTTTGACAGCCTACACACAACCTAACGCTACCCCTCCATAGCCGTTACCTTCACCTTTCTCGCGCACCCATCAATGATCTCACCCACCGCATCCTCGCCTCGTCACCACCATAACGGCCGGAGACCCCTTCCTATAAGTTGATCTCCTCCGCCCCTGTACACCTCGTCCACCATTTCCAGGCAATAGCCCAGCTTCCCCCGCCCCTGCGGTGACAGCGGAGGGGAAGTTCGTCGAGGCGACGACGACTCTTCGCCTTAGTGTCAACCCATTGCCGCCATGGACGTACTGCGGCAGCTCCGCCACCGTTGAGCACCTCGCCATGGCTGAGCGAGTCGTGTGAAGACAGGAGCTTCATCTGAAGCACATCCCAAGCCATCTCCGAGCGCCATTCTTCTTCTCAATTCCTCCAGGTCTGGCCCTTTTTATTTTCTTCGATTTTCTCTGCATTTTTCTGTCATCTACACCTAATTTCACCGTCGCCCAATCAGCTCCACACCTTCGCCATCCATCCCTCATCTTCGCCAACACTCCGACCACTCTATCCCTTCTCCAAGACCTCCCTCCGCTCCGCTCTGCCCCAACTCCACTTCGGCCCACCGGAGATGGAGACCTGATCTCCCAGTTCTTCTGCCCACACGAGACCTCATTCCACCCCACTCGCATGTACGCTCAATCCGCACGCTTCAGTTATTGCTGACTCTGGCAAGAACTTCAATGGACGGAGCTTCGCGTCCCTCTCCAATCTCGAGCAGCCTCTCCAACAAGGCGACGTCGACCGCCATCATCCGCTACCATGGGAGCTTCCTCTCCCATCAACCATCACTATCAGGTGATCACGGAGCTTCGTCGAGGTTCTACGATCATAGAGGAGCACGGAGGGGCTCTGGCGAGCTCGTCGGAGTCCCGTTTACGCCGTCGCTTCCTCGATGGAGAAGAAGCACATGCGCCGTTGGATGGCGTCTCTCAACGGCCATCCGACGACCCTGATGGATCCACATCGTCCCTTCGAACCTGCAACCATGGAGGCCCGAGCCCGAGCCAGGAACCGAAGCAGTCATGACCTGCCACGTAGCCCGCAAAAGCTGCTCACATTCCGAACCTCTCCCTCATGCCTCACACGTGAGGGTTGGGGGTTATTTGCAGCTACATCCACGAGCATCCTCAATATTACATACATGTCCGTCGGGACATTTTGCAAAAGCACCCTATTGGTTTGTCATAATTATAGAAAAGCCCTTGCCTGCATGGATAATTTAGACAGTGGCCCAGACGGTTTTTGGTATTTGCAAATAGGTCCTTCTAGGGACCTACTTACAATATTTATCTTTCTTTTCCTCGTATTTTTATTACATTTATACCCTTGCATTGTTTTTAGCATATCTTGAGCATTTTGAGTCTAAATTGAACGATTTCAGTTTCATTTTGATGCTCTATTCATTATCTTTCTAATGGAATTATTAATTTTCTGATTTGTCACTAAGTTAAATGTGATGAATTTTGATGACTTATAGTGTCTCTTGCTTTATAAATCCTTGCCGTTATTAGATACTTGTTCTTGATTTTGATGCTCGATTTGACTCTGAAATTAAACCATAATTTGCGCTCATTGAGTTGATATTATGTAGGGTATATTATTGATAGTCTTTTGCATGCTTTTCCTTTGCATGTAATCATGCATTATGTTCATGCATCATCTTTTAATTGCATTGAAAAATCTAATAAAAATTACATGCATCATTCCTTGCATTGTTTTATCTGCATTTTCTTGTGCATTTGCACGAAGACCTTGGCCTATGAAAATAATCAATCTTGGATGAATTTTGATAAATAGATGAAGAGAATTGTATCCATGTGTTTGACCTTGATATGCTTGCCAAGTAAAATAACTTCCACATATTCGACGGTGTGGATTTTGTATGATCAAAATCTGTTGTCTATTGCTGGAGCTCCTCTCATCAGTTCTCAATGAGGACCAACAGTGAATCCCACCAAGACATTTTCTCTCATCTCAATCCCCAGGTCTGCTCCCAATACATCTCAACCCATTTCCAGCGAGCGAGATCTTCCCGAAGACCCCTCTTCATTAGCCACATCTGAAGATGTACCTTTGACGGGGTGCGTCTCCAGTAAACTCGAGCTTCTTCGAGGGGACACCACATGAAACTAGGAAAACGAGCATAGTACAACACCAACAACCCTCCGTCCCTGCGTTGTTGTTGTTGCACACTGCTTCTCATCTACGACCCCCCACACCGCGTTGCTGCTGTTGTTGATCCCCCCACCCCTCTCCCTATGCACCGCCCAACATCATCCCCTCCCTAGGTTGTTGCTATTGCTCTCCACCTCCATCCCCGTGCGCCATCGAACGCCTGCCCCCACTCCCCATGCCGCGCAACCGCCACTCTTGGATTGGAGAAGTATGTGGGTTGCATGGAAAGGAAAGAGGAAGAGGAAGAAAGGGGAGAGAAGAAGGAACAAGAGTGGAAGAAAAGATATCGTTGGATTTATTTTGGTTTGATTAACTCAACTTTAATCCAATCTAGTTAACTTAAGATATTTCAAATTAACGACAAGTTTCATGGGGTAAGACGGAGCAAGTTTATAGGATCGAGGGGATAATAACGATATTTACAAAGTCGAGAAGTTATTTTACAATGTGTCAAGAGTTCGTGAGATATATTCCCTAAAAAGAAAGTCAATGAAATGAAAAGTTTGCATGAGCCATTTAAATACAATTATACAGGCATAGTTTTTCCATTTTTGTTCTTATTTACGAGGAAAAACACGTGACATTTACACACTGACCTCTGTAATGTTGCCCAATTACAGAAAATACTATTGGTTAAGATCAGATTTGGCAAATTTCAAGACATCAAATATCATGGACATTGTATTTGTAAAAAGCCATTGCAACATAACTTTCGTAAATGGCACTTCCTCTTTTTCAAATATGCATATTGTGGGATTTTATCTGTTTTTTCCGTCATTATATTTGCTGGTTCAAATAATGTGACTATGACAGGCAAATAGCAAGAACCCCGTGATCTCAATGTCGGACTATAAAATTTTGTGTCTTCTTTTTTGATGGATTAAATTGCAGACAAGTTCCTAAAGTATACGTCGAATTTCAATGATATACCTGGACTTTGAAAGTTAATAATTTGGTACTAATCTTTAATATTTATTTCTCGTTTTAAATCGCATTAAGTCAAAGGTACATTGAAACGTATCTTGCATTCTAAAATCTCTGTCATACACTTGAAATTGGATGTATAGTCCAGATAATTTTATATCTTATCAATAAAATGTAACATCTCATATATAAATGCCGACCAATATTACATAAAGTCTGACCTAATCTTTTTATAAAAAGGGAAGATAAGGAAATATAACTTACATGTCCAAATGCAAGATTTGATCAAAATATCATCTATTGAGAATCGTGCCACCAATTTTTATTAAATTGTCAAGAGGTCTTCAAAATTTTCATCGGATATCAATGCGGTCCTTAAAAATATGACGATTCAAGAAATAAATTATTTTAAAGGTAACATTGTGGTTCTGATCCAACCTAAATTGCTGGAATTTAACTGTGGAAATTCAGTAGAGGACCACCTTGTTATCTTTAAAATTATTTGGGCCTCAAATCATTATTCTCAATACGTCTGGACCTCATGTAAATTAGATTAGATTTTTTGACATATAAAATTTGACAGATAAATAACTTCCCAACTGTATTAATCGAAACGCTGCTTTTCACAATCCGATTCAAACGGTTCCTTTTCGTGCCATTAAATTATTGGAAAAAGAAGATGTTCCGGAGTTAATCTATTGCTAATAATATCACGTGCTTAATTAACATAACACGTTATCCCTCTCGTAATAATTTTTTATAGGCATTTTTATATCGATATTCCTGTACGTGTTTTGTATTCCTCGAGCAGCGTTTTCTTCCTGTGTATTCTAAATAGAATACTTTCGTAGGTTAAAATTTGTGCCAGCAAATCATAAATATTTGTAAGTATAAAAAATTGCAATGCTTGACAACGATGATCTTTGATTCGTGGACCGTCACGGTCAAAATTATGGTTTCCATAAAACGTGGTGATTTCTTTGGCATTGCATAATTTGATGGACATTTATGTCAGGGATGTCAATTTAATAGGAGTGTATTCGTAAATTCAAAGAATAAAAATTGTTCTCATGTTTTCCCTTTATTTTATTTTCACGGAAAAAGGACCACTGATCAACCAACTTATATTCGAGCCGATAGATTTCCAAATCTCGTCCTCCCATCAAAGAAAAAAATAAGAGAAAATGATCGATTCCACTCTCAATCACATCAAATCCGACAAAGCTACTTCATTTATCTAAAAAAATCATTATATATATAGATATAGATATAGATATTTTTCCAATGGATATGCTCCTAAAGCCAACGATCTCATGCATTCATAATTGAACCGACGGCTATTATAAAAGGTATGTTAGTAATATTATTTAATTAATCAAAAACTTATTTTGGTTATTATACAATATCTAAATATAGTATGTAATCACCTAAAATATCTCCTCATCAATCTCTCTCTTAATCTTTCCTTTCAATTTCAAAATCTTGCAGGGGCGGCGGAGGCGTAGCAGCGATGGGCGATAGGGACGAAAGGCGATGCTCAACTTGGGGCGATGGTTCCTCCTCCAGACGGTCAGGTGGACCAGATCTGATGTTGAGTGCAAGGAGGCGAGCGACGATATGTCGTGGCAATGGCTTCTTCTCCGAACAGGACCGGTTTTGATTGTCTAGATGATACGAAGGCGGCGATGATTGAAGCTCCAACGCTTCCAGATGCGGTGGTTTCAGATATGCACGATCAGATGATGTGCTCCGGGCGATTCTTCTTCGAGCGGTGGTTCTCGATCCTCGAGCTACGACGATGATCATGGATCTGTAGGCAATTGCTCTCAATTGTCCAGATCAGGTCCTAGAAGGCTTGATGGCTCGGTTCCAGATCAAATAGAAGTTGATATGTATTTTTACACATCAATTGGGTGCGAATTATCATTATAATTTTTTATATATCTTGTATATTTTATGTGTATTATACATTTTGGGCGTGCATTATACATTTTGGATGTGTACTTATATATTTGATTTGTATTTTATTTATCGATTTAGCAATAAATGACGGATATTAGGTTGTATATTTGATGTGTATTACACATTTTGGATGTGCATTATACATTTTAGATGTGTAAATATTTGGTCTGTATATCAAAAGCGTGAATGACTACCACATTTTTACAAAGAACCATACCCATTCTATTATACAAGGAACCATACAATCGTTACAAAGAACCACACATTAATTACTAATATGAATTCTATTCTACAAAAAACTATGCAAAATTTACAAATAACAGACGACTTTTTGGATAAACTACATATTTTACAAGAAAGCATACAATCGTTACAAAAGGAACCACAGATTTTACAAAAAAACGCGTGAGGGTACAAAGATATGCCCCACGTAATGTCACCCACAACCAAACTGGATATTATTTAAATATGGTACTGCGAAAAATACCAAAAATAAAACTACCTAAATTAATATTTTGAAATATTAATTTGCGTGCATAATTAATGCAAAAGATGACGACCAAAATACTCTTTTGAGCAAATAAATTGATGATGTTGTTAGATTTGAATCTAACGGTTACGATCGTTGGCCTTCCTTAAGGATGGAAGGATCAAGCCCTATTGAAAAGACCCCCTATATATAATGGGTTTGATGGGACAGCCAACGTGCAGTCCTCTGACCATTTTTCCACAAATTATTTTTATTTTTTTAAAAATATATATTCATATATATATATATATGTATGTATTCCTCCAATATGTAATTCAAATTTCATTAGAAATGGAGTCTTCTATACCCTCCATCTAGAACAGATCAATTATAACAATGTTTAGACCATTAAAATTACATATTCTAGATGGAGAGCATAAGAGTCTCTATTTCTTACAAAATTCAAATGAAATATTGGAGGAACATATATATATGTGGAAAAAGGAGCCTACCCAAGCGGGTGCAGGTAACTCCCTACACCCGGCCTAATTTTTCATTATTTTTTGATTTTTTTGAAATGAAACCTTGAGGGGTTTAGATCACTACGTATCACCATGTTGTCATTCCAAATTCAACTTAATTCGAGACTTCTTTCATTTCCATCAAGACTACCAAATTTTAACGGACTCAAAATTGTTGAAATTGACCCTGTCTAGATGAATGTGTTAGGAATGTTTGTTTTGCATGAAACTTGAAACACATATTTCCCTTAACATATTAAGTAAATCCCCCTAACTTTTAATCCAAAAAAAATAAAAAAATAATCGAAAAATGGGGATGGGTTTAGGGAGTTTCCTACACCCCAAGGTGCAGGCTCCCTGCCCCCTATATATATATATATATGAATATACATGGTGATATTGCAAAAAAAATTAAAAAAATGCAAAAAAATGACACTGAGGTAGCCCCCAATTTTTCCATATACAATACACACGCATTACAATGTTCAATCGAAAAAGTCCGACGATGCGATAGCTGCAGAGGATCCACTCCTAAACTAGTGGTTCAATCAATTACACATCTCAAAGGATGGAATATAAAATGCTTCGATATATAATAGAACGAGTGAGTATGATAATAGTTAATAATGCGTGAAGTACGCGATAAAATGATCACTTTATAATTACATCATATATTATATCTCGGATTTAGGGATCCTAAACCATGGTGTAGGTAAGTTTCCTACACCCACCATATTTTCTTTCAGTTTTTTTTATTATTTTGAAATGGATCCTCATGGGGATTTACTTAAAATATTAAGTTGAATATATGTTTCAAATTTCGTGTAAAAAAAACATTCCTAACATATCCATCGAAATGAGTCGATTTCAGCAAATATGAGACCGTTAAATTTTGACAGTCTTGATAGATAAGTTAGAAGTCTCAAAATAAGTTGAAATTTGAATGACATAACGGTGATATATTGTAATCTAAATATCCTAAAGAACCATTTCAAACAAATTAAAAAAACTGAGAGAAAACATGGTGGGTGCCTGGGTTTAGGCTCCATTTTCCCTTATATCTCTATGGGTGCGTTTGGTTGGGGGTGTGGGTAACCCTAAACCCTCATTTTTAACCCACTAGTGGGGCCCACTCCCTTCCCATCAAAAAAATTATATATTATATCATCATATCATCTAAAAATCATAAAATACTCAACTTCTACTCACTATTCCAAACTTCAATACCACACATTAATTACTAATATGAATTCTATTCTACAAAGAACTATGCAAAATTTACAAATAACAGACGACTTTTTGGATAAACTACATATTTTACAAGAAAACATACAATCGTTACAAAAGGAACCACAGATTTTACAAAAAAACGCGTGAGGATACAAAGATATACCCCACGTAATGTCACCCACAACCAAACTGGATATTATTTAAATATGGTACTGCGAAAAATACCAAAAATAAAACTAGCTAAATTAATATTTCGAAATATTAATTTGCGTGCATAATTAATGCAAAAGATGACGACCAAAATACTCTTTTGAGCAAATAAATTGATGATGTTGTTAGATTTGAATCTAACGGTTACGATCGTTGGCCTTCCTTAAGGATGGAAGGACCAAGCCCTATTTAAAAGACCCCCTATATATAATGGGTTTGATGGGACAACCAACGTGCAGTCCTCTGACCATTTTTCCACAAATTATTTTTATTTTTTTAAATATATATTCATATATATATATATATATATATGTATTCCTCCAATATGTAATTCAAATTTCATTAGAAATGAAGTCTTCTATACCCTCCATCTAGAACAGATCAATTATAACAATGTTTAGACCATTAAAATTACATATTCTAGATGGAGAGCATAAGAGTCTCTATTTCTTACAAAATTCAAATGAAATATTGGAGGAACACACACACAGATATATATATATATATATGGAAAAAGGAGCCTACCCCAGCGGGTGCAGGTAACTCCCTACACCCGGCCTAATTTTTCATTATTTTTTGATTTTTTTGAAATGAAACCTTGAGGGGTTTAGATCACTACGTATCACCATGTTGTCATTCCAAATTCAACTTAATTCGAGACTTCTTTCATTTCCATCAAGACTACCAAATTTTAACGGACTCAAAATTGCTGAAATTGACCCTGTCTAGATGAATGTGTTAGGAATGTTTGTTTTGCATGAAACTTGAAACATATTTCCCTTAACATATTAAGTAAATCCCCCTAACTTTTAATCCAAAAAAATAAAAAAATAATCGAAAAATGGGGGTGGGTGTAGAGAGTTTCCTACACCCCAAGGTGCAGGCTCCCTGCCCCCTATATATATATATGAATATACATGGTGATATTGCAAAAAAAATTAAAAAAATGCGAAAAAATGACACTGAGGTAGCCCCCAATTTTTACATATACAATACACACGCATTACAATGTTCAATCGAAAAAGTCCGACGATGCGATAGCTGCAGAGGATCCACTCCTAAACTAGTGGTTCAATCAATTACACATCTCAAAGGATGGAATATAAAATGCTTCGATATATAATAGAACGAGTGAGTATGATAATAGTTAATAATGCGTGAAGTACGCGATAAAATGATCACTTTATAATTACATCATATATTATATCTCGGATTTAGGGATCCTAAACCATGGTGTAGGTAAGTTTCCTACACCCACCACATTTTCTTTCAGTTTTTTTTATTTTTTTGAAATGGATCCTCATGGGATTTACTTAAAATATTAAGTTGAATATATGTTTCAAATTTCATGTAAAACAAACATTCCTAACATATCCATCGAAATGAGTCGATTTCAGCAAATATGAGACCGTTAAATTTTGACAGTCTTGATAGATAAGTTAGAAGTCTCAAAATAAGTTGAAATTTGAATGACATAACGGTGATATATTGTGATCTAAATATCCTAAAGAACCATTTCAAAGAAATTAAAAAAACTGAGAGAAAACATGGTGGGTGCCTGGGTTTAGGCTCCATTTTCCCTTATATCTCTATGGGTGCGTTTGGTTGGGGGTTACCCCCACTTTGTGTGGGTAACCCTCAAAACCCCTATTTTTAACTCACTAGTGGGGCCCACTCCCTTCTCATCAAAAAAATTATATATTATACCATAATATCATCTAAAAATCATAAAATAGTCAACTTCTACTCACTATTCCAAACTTTAATACAATCACATCACTTCAACCACCCACTTTTCGAATTTCAATACAATCATATCATAATAACTACCAACTTTTTCAAATTCCAATACAATCACATCACACAAACCCTCCAACCCTTAATCCACCAACCAAACACACAAACACAAAACCAGGTTATCCAGCCTGGATAACCCACGAACCAAACACAGCCTATATGTAATAATCATCTATTCTTTCTTCGTCGAATTCGTGTGCTTAGTCACTGCATCCTTTAACACGGAGATAAACTCCAGTCCTCAAGGAGTTTGGTTCAATCGACCACCGTAATACGATACATTCGAAGTTGCTCAACATCAAAGGAAGTTCTTCCGAACGCATTGACCGACCACCGTTACATTGTCTTCATAAGTAACGGTTCTAATGGTTGAAAGCAAGCAAACAAAAGAGTAAAGAGAACAGCACAGCAGAAAAGAACAGGACAACCGTAGCTATTCACTTTCCCAATGGCACCAACCACACCAAGTCCATCTTCCTCCCCACTCCTCCAATCGGATCAAAGCAAGAAACCCACCTCGCAGATCCCACTCCCGCTGCCGTTCTGCTCGGACCACACCACCATGAACAGCACAACCCATCAGCAGCAGCAGCAGATGAAGAGGAAGAAGAAGGTGGACGTGGACAAGATCTTGCTTAGATTCGTCTGGACTAGATACTGCTTGGACACCAAGCTCCTCCTCACCTCCCTCTTCCTCCTCTCCTCCCTCTTCACCTTCCTCCACCTCCTCCCCACCTTCCGCCTCTCCTCCTCCACCACCGCTTGCTTCTTCTCACCACCATTGCCGTCACCACCTCCACCCACTGCTTCCGTGGAGACCACCACCAACACCACCGACCACCACTACCACTACATCAAGCAAGAAGAGCAGCAGCACCACCACCACCACACCAAGCGAGCATTCCACGCCGTCGGCACCGCCGCCTTCCTCTTCGTCCACATGGGCACCTACAGAGCAGGACCCAACTCCTTTGCCGTCATCGGCCTCTCCTCGAAGCCGCTCCACGTCTACGCCAACCCGGTCTTCTCCTGCCACTGGCTCAACCACTCCTCAACGGCCGTCAAGCTCCTTCCCGACTGGGGTTACGGCAGGATCTACACCGTCGTCGTGCTCAATTGCACCTTCGATTCCCCAGTCGGTGCTGACGGCTCCGGCGGGGAACTAATCCTCCACACGTCCACCGCGGGAGGCGACGGCAATGCCGCAGCGGTCACCGAGAGAATTGTGGTCCTCTCGGAAGCTCCCGGTGATGATCGTGTGCTGCTGATGCTGCCCTCGTCGCCCAAGTACGATATACTCTACTGTGGGTCTCCTCTGTATGGCAATCTGAGCCCGCAGAGGGTGAGGGAGTGGTTGGCTTACCATGTGAAGCTCTTCGGGAGGAGATCGCACTTCGTTCTCTATGATGCCGGTGGTGTTCATGGAGGCGTGATGGAGGTGTTGAAACCGTGGATGGAGATGGGCTATCTCAGCCTCCATGACATCAAGGAGCTGGAGAGGTTTGATGGGTACTACCACAACCAGTTCCTTGTGGTGAATGACTGCCTTCACCGGTATCGGTTGGACGCCAAGTGGATGTTCTTCTTCGACGTCGACGAGTTCATCTATGTCTCGCCGAGGACAACGCTGGAGGCGGTGCTCGACGGGATGTCGGGCATGACGCAGTTCACGTTCGAGCAGAGACCGATGTCCGACAGGCTCTGCCTCACCAGGGATTCAGGGAGGGCAGCAAGGTATGAAGAGTTTGATGATGGTTTGCTTATTTTTTATACCAGATTGTGCAGCTTTCACTATTCGTCAACTCTGGGTAAGATTTTCCATATGAATGTTGTTGATGATACTACCATTAACTTTGTTTTTCATGTAAGATTAGGGAAAATCCATGGACTTATCGACCACATAGATTAGATCCAAGTTAGCTGATGGGGGAGATTGAAATATCTCTGCAACTGACAGATTAGGATTCAATATATATTAAGTCTCCATCTTGAATTGAATCCTCTTAAGAACAACCATGATAGTTAGAATCTGCCGCCGCCAAAACCGTAATTGGGACTGTTACCAATTGTCGATGTTGAGCAAGTCCACAGTGATGGAACTTGCTACCATGATTCGATTGGGTGAACATGTTTGCAGGATTATTAGTTGTCATATTCTTATTTCCTCTTCATTTTTCAGATGATAACACCAATGTGTTTGTTTCATTATGATGCTCCAACTCCTTGACTAAACATATTGTACTTAGGAATGTCAACAAGTCTGCATTTGGAGTGGATATCAATATTCTCAAACCCTTACCCATCTATAAAGTCACTACCCAAACCCGTCCATTTATCAAATGTAGTTCTAAGCAGATCCCATATACACAACGGGTATCGACATACCCAATGGGTATCCATTTCTCCAGTATAAAATCTAATAAACTAATCTTACATATGTATTTTATCTCACAAAAATATACAAATTAAGTTAGTTATACAAAAATTTCATACACACATTCAACATGGAGTCTATTCTAACTCAATTAGCGGCATAAATTGTTTGAGGACACATGAAATATATATATATCAAATAAAATATTGAAGATGCACTCTTCAAAACGTACGAGTCTTAATCCAATTAAGACTCATGGGATACAAATGCAGATAGGCTTTGATATAGTATCTCCTTAAACAAATAAATCTTAAAACAAATAGGACTTCAATTCATAAAGCTGACTTTGAATCTCAAATGAAATTGGACTTTGTCTATAAGCTTTAATAAGATTCAAGGCATATATGATGTTCCTCTCAAATAGCAGAATATCCCCTTGACTGCTTACTAATGCTCCTTCCCTAGTTTGCCTTTGAATATGCTAACAACACTCATATCATGAACGCTATTAGGTCTTGTGCATACGGTGGCATACATAAGACTCATGACTATGTTGGCATAGGGAACACGTGACATGTGTTCAGTCTTTGTATCCGACTGAGGTGCGAAAGAAACTTAAAGATGAATATTTGCAGCGAATGGAGTACCTAAAGGCTTGACTGTAGACATCCCAAATCTCATTAGAACTTTCTCAATGTAGTTCTTTTGAGATAAGAAAAAAGCTTCCCTTCTGCATGATCCCTGATGATTTCCATCCCCAATATCTTCTTCGTTGCACCAAGGTCCTTCATGTCAAACTATGAAATAAGGAGCTCTTCATGTCATCTATGATACTCTTCTTCTTGGTAGTAATCCGCATATCATTGACGTACAGTAACAGATAGATGAAATACATGTACTCCACCTTGTTGTACTAAACACAACAATCGTATGGGCTCTTTTTGAACCCATGATCAATCATGAAGCTGTTAAACTGCTTTTTTCACTGCATGGGAGATTACTTAAGCCCATACAAGACTTCTTTAATATGCACACATGGCCTTCTTTTCCTGATGTGAATCCCTCTGGCTACCTGATGAGAATGTCCTCTTCGAGTTAATCATGCAAGAATGCTATTGTCACATCTAACTACTCCAGCTCCAAGTCTCAATGTGCTACAAGAGCTAGTAGCATCCTGATGGATGTATGTCTTACAGAGGGAGAGAATATCTCGTTGTAACGACACTTACTTTTTTACTGTAACCTTTTGCAAGTAATTGTGCCTTGTATCCGTTGCTTTCACTGCTTGAGATTCATGTCTTTTTCTTGAAGACCCATTTGCAACCAACAACTTTCCTCCCATTTGAAAATCCACTGCCCAAATTCTATCCCTGTTGTAGCTACCATGTAAATGGAGGGCTCTGGAGACTCTGTCTC
The DNA here is from genome assembly GCA_037367405.1 of Ottelia alismoides. Taxonomy (NCBI): domain Eukaryota; kingdom Viridiplantae; phylum Streptophyta; class Magnoliopsida; order Alismatales; family Hydrocharitaceae; genus Ottelia; species Ottelia alismoides. The sequence continues at coordinate 265,999 of JAZKJV010009362.1, forward strand.
CTCCGCAACATGTAGTGGAAATGCAACCGTATCTTCAAAACCATATCTATGCGGTAATTGTATCTCTCTAGGGGACCGATCAGGAGCAACACTCGGTTGCCTCTCCTCCGGTTGCTCATCTTCAGGCTGTCTAACTTTAGCCTGGTGTCAGTTCGAACTCCACCTATCCGTGCACATCATCACATGTCCTTGCTTCAACAGACTTGTTACTCAAGTGAAGCATGGGATTCTCATCAAATTTAACATTTCTGCTAACAATATTCTATGCTCAAAAGGGTCCAAATTCTGTATCCCTTTACTCTTGCACCATAGCTTGAACACCCAATTCTTTGCACTTTGTTCTAGCTTTCCTTCACTAGCATGTGGGTGCATGGCATATACTCTATTTTGACATCAAATAGAGGTGCAACATCTGTTGGATAGATGAACACTAGTGGTGGATGGCATATTTGGGGACTTTGTTGTAGACATCCGAAAGCTTGATAATACATTCTAAATATAACTTTTCTAAGGTAAGAAGTTTGCCTTTCTTATGGCCCTTTTAAACTTTTCATTCCTGAGATCTTTTTTGTTGTGTCAAGATCTTTCATATTAAATTCTACATCGAGGAGTTGCTTCAGTGTTTTGGTATCAATTTTATCTCTAGCGATAATAAGTTAATCGTGGACATATAACAATATATAATAAAATCCACTTCAATGGTTTGGTGGTAGAGCATTGCGCCTTTCACCCAAAAAATCATAGTCCAAATCCCCCTCCCCCAAATTTACCTTCTCAAAAATAGGAAGACCACTTTGTTGTGATATGCACACTGTTGGGAAAATAGAAAGAGTTGTTTATTCCTTTGTCCCTAGGCTCTCTTATACAGGGAGATACATGTGGGCAAATTACATAAAGTGGATAGAAAAATAGAAAATATATAAACGATACATAAATATGGAATATATCTCTACACTCCCCCTCAAGATGGAGCATAGATATCTATCATGCTCAGCTTGGATGAACGCTTCTGGAAGGGCCCTCTAAGTAGGGCTTTAGTAAAAATATCTGCCGTTTGGTCCCCCTGAGCTGACATGAGATGTAGCAATGAAGCACCCTTTTGGATCATGTCACGTATATAATGGCAATCAATTTCAATGTGCTTTGTCCTCTTGTGGAATGCAGGATTATTAGCTATAAATAAGGCAGCCCGATTGTCGCATTTCTACGTCATTGGAAGAGGTACATCTATATGTAAATCAGTTAGGACTGTTCGAACCCACATCATCTCTGTACATGCTTGTGTCATAGCTTTATACTCAGATTCAACACTAGATTTAGCAACAACAGTTTGCTTCTTACTTATCCATGAAACTAGTGCGTCTCCAACAAATATAGCAAATCCAAACGTGGACTTCTTGTCCTTGGGGCACCCTGCATAGTCTGCATCTGTGCATGCTGAAATAGTATTAGAGCTACCCTTTTTAAATTGCAGCCATGCATCTGGAGATGATTTAAGATACCTTAGTATCATTTGTATTGCATCCATATGAACATGATGATGATGTTTCATGAATTGGCTCACCCAATTAACTGCAAATGAAATATCGAGTCTCGTAATGGTAACATAAAGAAGCTTTACAACTAGCTCTCGGTATCTTTTCCTGTCAACCTCATCAGTATCATCATCATAGAGCTTCATGCTTGGGTCCATGGGTGTAGTTGCAGGTCTACATCCAAGCATACATGTGTCACTTTGCAGGTCAGTAACATATTTTCTCTGAGTCATTACAAGCCCATGTTGATTTCTTGAAAACTCCAATCCCAGAAAATATCTAAGAGCTCCTAGATCCTTGGTAACAAATTCACGACCCAGAAATTCTTTCGCCCTCTTTATTCCTTGCATATCATCTCCTAAAATAAGAATGTCATCCACATACACCATAATAGCAGTCATACCTCTAGATGTTTTCTGTATAAAAAGGGAGCGAGTTGCATTCGATCGTTTGTACCCATGTTTCTCAAACAAGTCTGAGAGCTTATAGAACCAAGCTCTAGGGCCCTGCTTAAGGTCATAGATCGCCTTATGAAATCTACACACCTGTGAATACTCCCCCTCAACAGCAAATCCTAGCAGTTGTTGCATGTAGACTTCCTCTTGAAGATCACCATACAGAAATGCATTCTTGACATCTAACTGAAATAGCGGCCAATCTCGAACTACGACAACAGAGAGAAGAATTCATAAGGTAGAATGACGAGCAACTGGTGAGAATGTGTCAAGATAATCTACCCCGTATATCTGAGTAAACCCTCATGTAACCAGGCGCACCGTGTATCTGTCGATTCTACCATCTGCATTTTGCTTCATTGTAAAAACCCATTTACAGCTTGCTATAGACACGCCAGTAGGAGCTGGGACGAGGCTCCAAGTACCTCTCGACTGAAGAGCAACTATCTCTTCCTCCATAGCTAAACGGCACCAACCATCCTTTAGAGCCTCTTGATAATTCCGTGGAATGGCCACGACAAATAATGCAACTGCAAAGTTCCTGAAATTGTCAGTCAAGTGATCAAAGGAGACCATGGATGCTATAGGATATGACGCAAATCTACACTTCTACTTTCGAAGCGCAATAGGTAAGTCCAAATCAGCAGCCTCCACATCTATCCCCTGTAAAGAATCCTGCTCAGGTAGACCATTAGACCCATCATTAGAAACTGTGTTTTCAGAACATACCTCATGCATGCCAGATGATGAGTGGTGACAATGAGCAGAAGCAGGCCGACGTGTATAGTGATGTGGCAATGGTGGAACTGGGACCGTAATAGTAAGTGGAGGTGGCATAAGTAGTGGAGGTGGTGGTGGCAGTGGTGGTAGTGAAGGAGGTGGTGGTGGTGGAGGTGGAGGAGGTGATGGTGGTGGTGGTGGCATGTATATGTCATCATTAATGTCTGAAGACTTCAACCGATCACCTGTAGGAGAAGAGTACACCACAGACTCGAAAAAGGTGACATCGGCACTAACGTAATACTTCCTGCGCATTGGGTCATAGCACATGTACCTTTCTCTGTCCTGGAGTACCCGACAAAGACACACTTGACAGCTCTAGGATAGAACTTGTCAATACCTGGGGACAACTGGTGTACGAAGGCAACTGAGCCAAACACACGAGGAGTAAGTGAGAACAATTCCTTTTCAGGAAAGGCAAGAGAAAGGAGTTTTCTCACCCAAGACTGACGAGGGCATGTGATTAATAAGATAGCATGCCGTTAGAATAGCATCGCCCCAAAAAGAATGAGGAGCACGACTCTGAATGAGAAGTGTCCTAGTAACATCAAGAAAATGACGATGCTTCCTTTCTGCAATACCATTTTGTTGGGAAGTATAGGCACATGATGTTTGATGAATAATACCTTGGGTTAAAAAGTAATTGGAGAGAGTATTAGTACAAAATTCCAAGGCATTATCAGTTCTCACAATTCTCACGGAAGTAGATAACACATTTTGTACTTTGGTTAGGAAAGTTTTGATAACATCTCCAACTTCATATTTATTCTTTAATAAAAAAACCCAAGACAGACGGAAGAAATCATCAACAATAACCAGATAAAACTTGTGTCCCTGGTAATCAGGAACACAACTGGGACCCCAAATATCTATATGAAACAACTAAAAAAATAGAGCAACTGCTCCGACTCTGGCGACCGGGGAAGGAAGAACGATGATGCTTTCCTAACTAACATGTCTTACATTAAAAAGACGCGTGAGGCGAGATCTGAGGCAAAACACGACACAATTTCTGGAGCAGGAGATGACCAAAGTGCAGGTGCCACGTAAATGATGAAACATGTCCAGCAGAAAGAGAGGAGATTCCGGCATAGGGAGTTCGAACTAGACGATAGGGACCGCCCTGCTCATCTTGCCCATAAGGATGTCCTGAAAAATAAGAGAGGATGGTTCAAAAATGGCTCGACAATGTAAATCCTTCGTAGTCTGGCTAATGGACAATAAAGTCATAGAGAAATCAGGTACATGCAACACATTCTGCAGATGCGTAGAGGCCGTCAAGTTAATCTCCCCCTGTCTAGTGATTGGAGAATGAGTCACATATGCAATAACCACAGTTCATCCTGGAGGAACCTGTCTGTAGGCTGTAAGTTAATCCTTGTCTCCACACAAGCGATGTATGGCACTGGAGTCCATAATCCATTCTATAACATCTGATCCACTACTGCCAGTGAGTGCATAAGTACTACCTGAGGTACTGGAGGAGGCTGAAGCAGCTACATCTGAATGACTCCCGGGAGCTGATGAAGACGTCACATGACTGGCATGAGGTATAATGCCCCTCAATCGTGCTACAAGATCATCGAAACGTTTGATCCAAAGAGGAAGCAGCTGGGGGCTCAATCTGCTCAGCCACTTGGGCAGAGGCTGGGAATCCATGCTTGGAGTAGCATGTATCCTCTGTATGTCCAGGACGATGACAGAAAGTACATGGCTGACGAAAACGAGCTCATTTGCCCCAAGGTCTGCGACCACGAAACTGAGAGGAGCCTCCACGACCTCGGGTAGCCGCCATCGCTGAAGAAGTCTGACTGGCATTAGTAGATGGAACAATGATCCGACTGAGCCTGCGGAAGGCTTCCTCCATGGGAGGAATAGTCGCATCCGCCAAAATTTGGGAATGGGTTGCCTCATACTCAAGATCAAGGGCTGTCAGGAATACACCGATCATGGTAGCATTCCTATACGTCTTCTGTTGTTCAGGAGTAGATGTGAGGCATGAAGCTGTAAAGATTCTCGAACATACCATGCAAGGATGTATATAGCGAATGAAGGGGCCACCCATTTTGCTTGATAGTAAAAATATCATGCTTGAATATGAGAACGGACTGCCTCATACTCAGGAATAGTTGCATCCGACAAAATCTGGGAACGGGCGGCCTCATACTCAGGATCAAGTGTTGCCATGAATACACCAACCATGGTAGCATTCCTATACGTTTTCTGCTGTTCAGGAGCAGATGTGAGAGGTATGAAGCTGTAGAGCTTCTCGAACATCCCATGCAAGGATGTATATAACGAATGAAGGGGCCGTCCATTTTGCTTGATAGTAAAAATATCATGCTAGAGTTGTAGAATCTTCGTTTCATTCTTTGCATGTGAATAAGTGGCAACAATAATGTCCCATATTGCCTTGTTTATGGGTTGATGAAGTATATCATTGGCAATCTCTATGGCCAATGTTCCAGAAAGCCAAACCTTGGCATATGCATCATCTGCCTCCCATGAGGCATTAACCCCAGTCTTTTCAGATGGCTCTTCCTCGGTAAGAATATGTTTTTTACCCGTAGACTTCATCATGCTCATGAACTGCATAGCCCACAGTTCATAGTTTGACCCATCCATCTTTACTATAGGCGCATGACCTCTGAAGGTGCCTATGGAGGGAATATCTACCTTGCTATCTGACATGATGGCTAGAGAAGACTAGGGTTGAAGACTAGACATGTGTTTGTTTACACTAGCATAGAAAGATTAGATTGCATGTGTAGACTCATGCAATCAATATCATCCAGATAAAGTACTCGTCGACGGTTCTCCTAGAGGAGAGCGACAGTACCCCTCCTGGAGAGAGGAGGTATAGGGCGATCAATGGCACTTGGGCCGCGGGACCCGGGCTGTAAAGCCTCCGCGACAGGACCCGCAAGACCCGACTGCAGGTGGAAGGACCAGCAGGACCTGGTGACGGCCAACAGGGGCCTACGAGGGCTTGGGCGGCGGTGGTGTCCCACGAGGGCTGGGCGATGGCGGTGGAGTCCCGCGGGAAGAGGAGGGTCCGTGGGAAGAGGCGGGCAGCGGCGGTGGAGGTCTGCAAGGGCCTGGGCGGCGGAAGCCCTTGGCGTAGTGGGAGGGAGGCTTGGGGTGGGGTTAGGGTTTCGGTACAGGAGCTCCAGTCTAGGATCGTCCCTTTGATACCATGTTGGGAAAATAGAAAGAGTTGTTTATTCCTTGGACCCTAGGCTCTCTTATATAGGGAGAGACCTATGGGCAAATTACATAAAGTGGACAAAAGAACAAAAAATATATAAACGATACATAAATATGAAATATATATCTACACATACCAACCATACAGACTCATGATTAGCCCCGGCTAGCTATGAAACTATTGAATTTCTGGTACCATTATCGTGGAGGTTGTTCTAGTTCATCTATTGAATGTTTGCATATGTAAACCCTCTCCCTTCTTTGAATAAGACACCACTCCAGTTGGTTCACCAAGATCTTTTTTTAGTTCTCCGTGAAGAAATGTAATTTGCTCAAGCTCTAGATTCAAATGTGCGATTAAGGCTCACGACATCCATATATATATATATATATGTGTGTGTGTCTCATAACTAGTGATGAGATCTCATTGTAGTTACTCCCTCTTTATGACCGCAACTTTTTGCAACCAAGCATGTGTTGTGTTGATATGCATTAAATCTTAACCATATGATCTATTGAACCCAGTTGAAGAATTTATTTTCACCACCCTCCATCAAAAGGGTGACCAAAGCCCGTCATCGTACCGTACCCTATCATTGCCAGATCAGCGAGGCTAGGAGGGGGCTAGGGGGCAGGTTCGCCTTCCTTTGCGAGGCTTGCAAGGGGCATCGCCCTCATCTCGAAATGAATTTTTAATTGGATTATTGGATTTATTTGTCTTCGAGATATGTTTGTATCGTGAATACTATGTAAATCCCTTGGGTTAGGTTCTTTGTCTTCTTTGTATTTTTCATTTTTCCACAATAGCGAAACCGATCGCTGCTGCCCAAGGACGTAGCCCAGCTATGGATGAACCTTGTAAATCCATGTATACGTGATTTGCATGTTTGTTTTTGTGATTGTTTGATTATGTTACAACAAATTAGTATTAGAGTATCGAGTTGTCTGGATCATTGAGCAGATGATATCGCATAATAATTGAGAAATTCATAGGAAAGAGTGGATTCAATCTGTGGCAAATCAAGATGTGTGCCCTTCTTAAGCAATATAGCATCTGGGCATCGTTGGATCAGGAGGGCAGAGAAACTCAAGCCCTCCGAGTAAATGGTGCATGTTGAAATTATATCTCTTTATTGTTTTCTTATAAATTTCTATTTCTTTTCTCTCTATGTAATTTTCCCTTAGAGCTTTTCTCCTATATAAGAGAGCTCTAGGGCTACGGTGAATGCTTCTCTTTCATTTCAATCATTTCCACATGGTATCAGAGCGACGGTCCTAGATCGGAGCCTGTGCCCTAGATTCCAAACCCCACCAAAATCCTAGAGGCACATGCCCGCAGGCAGCAGCCCACCACCGCCTCCCACTACCGATGCCTGCAGTCCGCTACCGCCGCCGCCCCTGCAGTTCACCGCTATCGCTCCTGCAATCCGCTGTCGCCCCTCACACGCAAGGGGCGCCGTTGCGTTTCCCCCGAGGGCTCGAGTTAGGAAGGGTTGCTCTATCTTGGTCCTTGTAGGCTCGAATAGGTCTGATTTGGTTCCTAGGGCGTGGTTTTTGGTCTTCTAAAACCATCCTAGGTACCTAAAGAGACTCATTGTTGATGGAAAAGGTTGTGGTATGAGTCTACACCCACAACATCTTCCTATATGTCTGTGTAGACATAGTTATTCCAGTTTGCAACCTCAGTCTTGAAGATCGTTGTCATCATGTCAGACAACAAAGCAGATGTTCCATTCTCGAGTGCCTTCAAAGATCTAGCACCCATCGTGAAGATGGATGGAAAGAACTATGAACTGTGGGTCATGCAGTTCATGAGTCTAATGCAATGTAATGGCAAGAAGCATATTCTCACACAGGAGGAGCATGTTGACGAGACTGGGGTTAATGCCTCATGGGAGGCAGATGACACGTATGCACGCATGTGGCTTTCTGGGACGGTTTCCATGGAGATAGCCAATGATATATTGAGTCAGCCCACGACCAAGGCTATGTGGGACATTCTCACTGCTACATACTCTCCAGTAAAGAAAGAGTCAAAGATTCCGCAACTTCAACATGACATCTTCACGTCTAAGCAGAATGGTTGCCCTCTCCATACCCTTTACACTTCTTTAAGGGGTATGTTTGAGAAGTTACATGGTTATATTCCCTTGACTGCCATACCAGAGCAGCTCAAGGCATATAGGGATTCAATGATGACTGGAGTTTTTCTAGCGGCACTTGACTCTGAGTATGATGCTGCCAGAGCACAGATTCTTACTGATGCCACGATACCTCCAATGGAGGAGGCATATCGCAGGCTGAGTAGGCTCTCCATATCTTCTGCTCTACTTTGTTGTCTCAGACTTTTTCAGCCATGGCGGCATCTCGTGGTAGGGGGAGCCCTACAAAGTTTCGTGACTGAGGTGACCGTGGAAGAGGGGGGGGGGGGCAATCGACTCCCTCATCAGCCTTGCACTTACTGCCACAGGCCAAGTCATTCTGAGGAAACATGCTATTCTAAGCATGGGTTTCCTGCTTCAGGACGTGTGGCAGAACAGATCCAATAGGTAGCAATTCTTCAGTTGCATCTAATTAGAGGTTTGATGAGTTGGTAGCGCGGCTCAAGGAGATTATGCCTTCTCTTGGGTTAACTAGCTCTCCGTCAGGATTATCAGAGGTAGCAGCCTCTCAGCCTCTGCATCTACATCATGTATAACATATGCTTTTACTAACTATTACAGGGCAAACTTGTCGGAGTGGATTATGGATTCAGGAGCTTCCCATCATCTCCGTGGTGAGAGAGGGAAGTTTAGTGCAAATATCCCAACTCAGTCAGGCAGACCAGTTGTGATAACAAATGGGATACACTCTCCCATTACTGATCAGGGGGAGGTGCAATTAACCCCTGCAATGCGGCTTCAGGACGTTCTTTATGCTCCTAAATTCTCTATGAAATTACTATCTATTAGTCAAATCACCAAGGATTTAAATTGTTATGTCGTATTTGACCTTTTTGCTCTTGTGTTTCAGGACATTCTAACAGGCAGGATGATTAGTTCTGGCTGTGAGCAAGGAGGCCTCTACAGACTGTTGCAATCTCCTTATGCTGGTGCCTCCTCTCTTCGCATTGGATTTTCTTCTCCCTATATGTGACATCTTTGATTTGGTCATCTTCCTCTGCAAAAGCTACTCATGTTCTTCCCCAGATCTCTCCTCGCTCTACTTTTCAATGCGAGGCCTGCCAGCTTGGGAAGCATCATAGGCCCACATTCTAGAGTCGTCAGGGTCAAAGTAGTCATAGTCTTTTTGAGCTGATTCATTTTGATATTTAGGGTCTCAGTCGTGTCCCAGATCTTCAGGGGAATAGATTTTATCTGGTTGTTGTTGATGAGTTCTCTAGATTTACATGGGTTTTTCTTCTTAAGAACACGTCTGATGTTGGTCCTATTATTCAGTCCTTTATTAATGAAATAAGGAATGTGTTTTCTGCAATTGTTAAGTATATACTTTCTGATAATGCACTTGAATTCTGCAGCACCCCACTTTCTCAGTTTCTTAGATCCTATGGTATTGTGCATCAGGCATCTTGTGTGTATACTTCTCAACACAATGGGGGTGGCTGAGAGGAAACATCGTCATCTTTTGGATGTCACCAGGACTCCTCTGATTCAGAGCCGTGCTCCCCATTATTACTGGGGGTTTGCGGTTCTCACTGCATGTTATTTGGTGAATCGTATGCCTTCATCGGTTCTGGGGGAGAAGATCCCATTCTCGATTGTGTTTCTCGAGACAGATCTTTTCTCTCTCACGCCTTGTGTTTTTGGATCCGTTGCTTTTGTTCATCAGATGTCTCCAGGTCTTGACAAGCTCTTTCCTAGAGCGGTCAAGTGTGTGTTTGTTGGGTATTCCAAGACCCAAAAGGGGTATCGTTGCTTTGACCCTGCTCGACGAAGGTACTATGTTAGTACATATGTCACCTTCTTTGAATCTATTATGTATTTCTCTCCTACAGGTGAAAAGCTCATTCCTTCAGAAAGTGGAGAAGAGGTTTACATGCCTCTACCTCCGGTCTCACCTACTTTATGTGACACTACGACACCACCACCACCACCACCGTCCTCTGCTCCACTGCCATCTCCACCACCTCCTCCACCTCATGCCTTACCTACTTTCTTTCCACAGGTTTACCAGTGTTGGCCTCATGCTCATGTGCCTCCTCCATCATCCAGCACACCCAAGGTATGTTCTGAGCACTTGAGTTCCACTAATGACACTGGTGATTTGAGTGTGTAGATTGAGGTGCAGGATGTCATAGATGATACTCCTTCTGAAGATACTGTGGACTTGGACATGCCTATTGCTCTACGAAGGAAGAGGCGTGCTTGTACTATGCATCCTCTTTCTTCTCATGTTTCCTTGGCATGGCTCTCTGTGGATTTTCAGAGGGTTTGTTGTTGCCTTATCAGCTGTGCAGATTTTGCGATCCTACCAGGAGGCTTTGCAGAGTGGTTCGTGGCATCTGGCTATGGAAGATGAGATGGTTGTTTTACAATCTCGTGGTACGTGGAGTGTCGTCTCCGCTCCCCCAGGTGCTTTACAATTAAACACCATGCATATGATTCCGTGGACAGATACAAGCCCAGGTTGGTTGCTCGTGGGTTCACCCAAACCTATGGGGTGGAATATCAGAACACCTTTTCTCCAGTTGCACGTCACTCTACACTATGCATTCTTATTGTCGTTGTTGTGGTAAAGGACTAGCCACTTTTCCAATTAGATGTCAAGAATGCTTTATTGTATAGCGATTTGTAGGAAGAAGTGCATATGCAACAACCACCAGGGTTTGCTGCTGAGGGGGAGTCCAGTATGGTGTGCAAACTCCACAAGGCCATATATGGCCTTAAGTAGAGCCCGAGGGCTTGGTTCCAGAAGCTCTCGGAGTTGATTGAATGATAGGGGTTTATCAGATCTATTACAGACCATTCTCTTTTTGTTAAGAGAACCTGTAGAGATTTATATATGTTACGTTTTATTGTTCCGTAATTTCTATTTATCTTTTGTAAGACTCTGTAATTTACCCAAGGGTTTTCTCCCTATATAAGAGACCCGAGGGCTCTATGGAATAACACATCAGAGTATTGTTTTACTCTAACATGGTATCAGAGCCCTAACCCTAACCTAGGGTTTCCTCCACCCCCCCCCCCCCCCCCCCCCGCCGGCTTCTCCAAGCTCTCCCGCCGCCGCCAACCAGCCCTTCAAGGCTCCCAGCCTCTCCGTCGGGCCTCCATCCCCTCCGCCAGGCTCCCAGCCCCTCCGCCGGGCCTCCAACCCCTTCGGCGGGCCTCCAGCCCCTCCGCCAGGCCTTGCAGGCTCCAGCCCCATCGCCTGCGAGGCTCCAGGCGGTCCCACCAGGCCGCTGCCGGCTCCAGCCAGCCCTCGCAGGCCTCCGCCAGGTCCCCACAAGCCCCCCGCCAGGTCCCAGCCGAGCCGCTGTCGGCCCTCTCCCACCGCCTCTTCACAGCCGAGGCTTCATTAGCCTCCCTGCCGTTCGTTTCGCTTCGGTCGGGCTCGGATTGATGATGGATTCAAGTGCATAACGTCTACATGTGCACTTGAATCCTCACAAGTCGTGGTAGACACCTGTCTCTTGGTCTATCATCCCTAGTTATTCTTCTCCGGCAGTATGTCAGATCAGAAGGTCGATATGCCCGCCATCGGTGCCTTCAAAGGTTCGGCACCTATCGTCAAAATAGACGGGACAAACTATGAACTGTGGGCTATGCAGTTCCTCAGTCTCATGAAGTCGTGTGGTAAGAAGCATATTCTTACCGAAGATGAACCGCCGGAGAAGACGGGAATATATGCCTCATGGGAGGCTGATGACGCGTACGCCAAAGTCTGGTTGTCGGGTACGCTCACAACGGAGATAGCAAATGATGCCCTCCATCAACCCACCGCCAAGGCGATGTGGGATATTCTGGCCACGACGTACTCTCAGGTACGAAACGAGACCAAGATGCTGCATTCGCAGCATGATATCTTTACCACGAGGCAAAATGGGAGGCCTCTTCATTCTCTGTACACGTCTCTTCGTGGAATGTTCGAGAAACTTTATAGCACAATTCCACTCACAGCCACGCCGGAACAGCAGAAGACGTTCGCAACGCCACTATGGTTGGCGTCTTACTTGCTGCCCTTGATCCTGAATATGAGGCAGCACGGTCTCAGATCCTTGCTGATGCCACCATTCCACCGATGGAAGAAGTCTATAGACGGCTCAGTCGTGTTCCAGTTCCATCGAACACAACGACTACACCTCCCTCGGCAATGGCTGTCTCCAGAGGACGAGGTAGTTCCTCCTCATTTCGTGGCAGAGGAAATGGTGGACGTGGCCGTGGAGGTCGCATACGCTCTACGTGCTCATTCTGTCGTCGTACTGGTCATTCGGAGGATACATGCTATTCCAAGCATGGTTTTCCTCCGTCTGCATGTATCGCTGATCATGTTCAGGGTCCACCAGCATCTACTCCCGATCACAGGTTCGAGGAGCTAGTGGCACGGCTTCGTGATATCATGCCACAATCATCATCGGAGGGTGCCGATGCGTCTGATGTTGCGGCGTCGGCATCAGCTAGTACATCTGCCTCAGCCAGTGGCTCAGGTAGTCCTTCCGTTTCATATCATAATCATGATCTCACAGGATGGATTGTTGATTCTGGAGCCACCCATCATCTCTGTCGAGAGAAAGATATTCTGCAGTCCTATAGAGTTGTCCAGCCTGGTCGATCTGTACTCATTGCTGATGGCACTCATTCCCCTATCATCGGTCAGGGGGAGATGGATTTGCTACCCTCTACGCACTTACAGAATGTTCTACATGCACCAGAATTCTCTATGAATCTCTTATCCATTAGTCAGATTACACGAGATTTGCACTGTCGTGCCATTTTTGACCCATCGTCTGTTATTTTTCAGGACATACTAACGGGCAGGGTGATTGGTTGTGGTTCTGAGCACAATGACCTCTATCTACTTGTACGGAACTCTTATGCTGGCGTCTCACTCCATTCCCAGGGCTCTGTGTCTCCGTATACCTGGCATCTTCGGTTCGGTCACCTGCCACTACAGAAAATGCGTCACCTCCTGCCTCAGATTTCTTCGAGTTCATCCTTTCGTTGTGAAGCTTGTCAGTTAGGGAAGCACCATTGGTCCAGCTTCCCCAGTCGTCAGAGTCGGAGCAGTCGCTCCCCATTTGAGTTATTTCACATAGATATATGGGGTCTCAGTCGTGTCCCAGATCATCAGGGGCACAGGTTCTATTTAGTTGTGGTCGATGATTTTTCTAGAGTGTCCCGGACCTTTCTTCTTAAGAATAAATCCGAAGCAGGAAGTGTTATTCGAAATCTTATTAATGAAGTTCAAAATGTTTTTTCGTCTACGGTTAAGTATGAGCGTACTGATAATGCATTGGAGTTCTGCACTCGTTCCCTTGCTAGTTTTCTTTCTTCTAAAGGCATTATCCACCGAACCACATGTGCATACACATCCCAACAAAATGGGGTTGCAGAACGAAAACATCGCCATTTCCTTGACATTGCTCGCACATTACTTATTCAGAGTTGTGCCCCATTATCTTTTTGGGGGGATGCTATTCTTACAACATGCTATCTGGTCAACCGCATGCCTACAACTGTTCTTGGGGAAAAGTCTCCTATATCTGTTCTCCTTCCTGACAAAGATTTGTTTACTCTTACACCTCGGGTCTTTGGCACTGTTGCATTTGTCCACCGTTTGTCTCCAGGACTTGATAAGCTTTCCCCCAGGGCTATCAAGTGTGTTTTTGTGGGCTACTCCAGGACACAGAAAGGATATCGTTGCTATGACCCAGTTCATGACAAGTACTATGTGAGCGCTGATGTTACATTTTTTGAACTCGTCATGTACTTCTCTCCTACAGGTGACAGATTGCTCTCCTCCACATCCACAGATTCTAGTGTCTATGTACCTCCACCTCCAAGCCTGGGTCAAGCCTCTACTCCACCACCACCACCACCACCACCTCCAATTGAACCTTTTCCTAAGTTCTATACAAGGCGTACAGGACCAGCTCAAGCTACATGTCAACCATCCACCACGCCTCAGGTATGTTCTGATGTTATCACTAATGATGGGTTAGAAAATGCACCTGTGCAGGAGCCCCTACAGCAGGACGAGGATCATTCGGTCGACACAATGATGGATGATCTGGATCGGCCCATTGCTCACAGGAAGCAGCGAAGACAATGTGCTTCGTATCCTCTTGCTTCTCAAGTCTCATTTCATCGTCTCAATGGGGACTTCCAGAAGTTTGTAGCTGCTGTCTCGTCTGTTGAGATCCCACGGACCCATCAAGATGCCATGAAGATTGATTGCTGGCGTCTAGCCATGGAAGAGGAGATACGTGCTCTGCAGTCTCGCGGGACTTGGTCTCTTGTCCCCATTCCTCCAGGTGCCTCCGTGGTGAGTTGCAAGTGGATCTTTACGGTAAAATATCATGCGGATGGACGTCTTGATAGATACAAGGCAAGACTTGTAGCACGGGGATTTACCCAGACATATGGGGTAGATTATTTGGATACTTTTTCACCAGTGGGTAGACACTCCACTCTTCGTATCCTCCTATCTGTTGCTGTGGTACGTAACTGGACATTTTTCAGCTTGACGTCAAGAATGCTTTCTTGTATGGAGACCTGCAGGAAGAAGTCTACATGCAGCAGCCACCAGGATTTGCTGCTGAGGGGGAGACTCAGATGGTGTGCAGACTTCATAAGGCTACCTATGGCCTCAAACAAAGTCCCCGAGCATGGTTCCAGAAGCTTTCTCAGCTAATTGAACAACAGGGGTTCAGGAGATCAAATGCGGACCATTCATTGTTCATCCAGAAGACCCCTAGAGGTACAGTTGTTGTTATGATATATGTTGATGACATCTTGGTCACAGGAGATGATGTTCAGGGGATTGAGATAACCAAGTCCCTGTTGGGAAACCAATTCATTACGAAGGATTTGGGCACGATACGATATTTTCTGGGGATAGAGTTTGCACGAAATGCACAAGGAATGGTGATGACTCAAAGAAAATATGTCACGGACTTGCTAGCTGAAGCAGGAATGACTGGATGCAGACCTTCAAGTACACCTATGGACCCAAGCATGAAGCTGTACGATGATGATACCGAGGAGGTGGACAAAAGAAGGTACAGAGAGATGGTGGGTAAGCTCTTATATATTACTATAACTCGACCGGATATTGCCTTTGCAGTAAACGGGTGAGTCCGCCTTGTATATGATATTGAGATATCTGAAGTCTTCCCCAGGCACAGGGTTGCTATTTAGGAAAGATACGGATCTGTCTATTTCAGCTCGTGCAGATGCAGATTATGCAGGATGTCCAAGAGATCGTAAATCCACTTCTGGATTTGCTATATTCATAGGAAGCTCTTTAGTTTCTTGGAAAAGCAAGAAACAGACTGTTGTGGCGAGATCCAGTGCAGAATCCGAGTACAGAGCCATGGCACAAGCAACTGCAGAAATGATGTGGGTTAGAGCAGTCTTAGAAGATTTGACTGTAGATGTCCCCTTGCCTATGAATCTCCAATGTGACAATCAGGCAGCTTTGTTCATTGCCAATAATCCGGATTTTCATGAGAGAACAAAGCACATCGAGGTGGATTGCCATTTTACTAGAGACATGATTCAGAAGGGTTTCATTTCCACCTCTCATGTCAGTTCAGAGGATCAGACTGCTGACATATTCACCAAGCCGCTGCTCAGATGACCTTTCCAGAGATGTTCTTCCAAGCTGAGCATGATAGATATCTATGCTCCATCTTGAGGGGGAGTGTAGAGATTTATATATGTTACGTTTTATTGTTCCGTAATTTCTATTTATCTTTTGTAAGACTCTGTAATTTACCCAAGGGTTTTCTCTCTATATGAGAGACCCGAGGGCTCTATGGAATAACACATCAGAGTATTGTTTTACTCTAACAGAACCCGAAGAGGTATTGTTGGTATTTTGGTCTATGTGGATGATATTGTTGTTACAGGCAGCGATAATCAGGGTATTCAGGCAGCTAAGGATTTCCTTGGACAACAGTTTGTGACCAAGGATCTTGGTAAGTTGCGGTATTTTCTTGGACTAGAATTTGCAAGAAATCAGCAGGTAATGGTAATGACTCAAAGGAAATACGTCATTGATCTTCTATTTGAGACGGGCATGACAGGATGTAGACCTGCTACTACTCCAATGGATCCCAATGCTGGGCTATATGATGATGACTCTGTGGTGGTAGATAAGAGACAATACAAAGAGCTAGTAGGGAAGCTATTATATGTTACTATTACCAGGACTGAGATATTGTTTGTTGTCAGCAGGGTCAGCCAGTTTATGGAGCAGCCTAGGCAGGCTCACATGGATGCAGTCAACATGATCTTGAGGTATCTCAAGTCTTCTCCAGGTGCATGGCTCTATTCAGGAGAGACACGACCCTTGTAGTTTCAGGATGTACGGATGCAGATTATGCTGGGTGTCCTAAGGACAAGAAGTCTACTTCTAGCTTCACTGTGTTTGTGGGTTGCTCATTGGTTTCATGGAAGAGCAAGAAACAAACGGTTGTGGCCAGATCCAGCGTTGAGTTAGAGCATAGGGCCATGGCCCAAGGAAGCACATAAATGATGCAGGTCAAGTTCGTTGTGACTGAGCTAACTATTGAGGTGCCTCTTCCTATGCACTTTAAATGTGATAATCAAGCTTCTCTATTCATAGCTAATAATCCAGCTTTCCATGAAAGATCAAAGCACATTGAGGTTGACTGCCGCTACACCCATGATTTGATTCAAAAGGGGTTTGTATTCACTTCTCATGTTGCTTCAGGTGATCAGATTGCCGATATGTTCACCAAAGCTCTTGCAAAGGGGTTGTTTCACCGTTGTTGTTCCAAGCTGAGCATGATAGATATATATGCTCCAGCTTGAGGAGGAGTGTTGAGATATTTATATCTCTTTATTGTTATCTTGTAATTTTCTATTTCTTTTGCCTCTCTATGTAATTTTCCCTTAGAGCTTTTCTCATATATAAGAGAGCTCTAGGGCTACGGTGAATGCATCTCTTTCATTTCAATCCTTTCCACAATGCAAGAATAGGAGGCACACTTAACAATTATGTTATTTTTTATGGATGAGATTATCACGAAGATCGTCGATGAGAAAACTGTGTTGCTGATGTTGATGGGAGGAGATCAATGGTTGACTATCTCTTTACTTTTGGGAGTTATGTCATTAGTTGGAAGACTATCCAATAATCATAAGTTACTTTGTCTACTGAAGAAGCATATCATATTTTGTTAGCAGGATTGCAAAAGAAGGCCTCTGGTTGAAATACTTAGTTGAAGATCTCGATCTACAACAAGATTAAGCTATCATATATCACGACAGTCTTAGAACTACATGCCTATCTAAGGATCAAGTGCATCATGAGAGGGTCAAGCATATTAATGTTAGGTATCACTTATCCACCTGGAACGATATCGAGGGGCTCGATCTGTATGCGACACTTCTTGCAAGTAGGGATAAAATTACACTGAAAATCAGAGGGTGTGTATTCGCATCTCGACCGCGCGCACAAGAGGTTAGAGAGAACCAAAGGTGAAGAACATGGACTTTCGTAACATTTGGAAAAAAATCATAATGCAAGGCCTAAAAAGACACTGATACCATGTAAAAGTAAATCAAGAATCAATACGAGTAAGAACATATTTACATGGAAAACCCAGCTGTCAAAAAAATCAGAAGGGCGTACAAAATCATAATGTCCCCAACTAGAGATTAGATTAACTAAAATGGTTTATTACAAAACTCTAATCTCCCCTACTAGAGATTAGGTTAACTGATTTATCATTAGCCAGTAAGAGGATGAATACAATATATATAGGGTTTAATGAGGCTACCAATAGCGGGATTTTCTATTTCTTAAGGTATTTTCTGAAAACGTCTGGGCAGATTTAGTCCACTAGATGACAACATGTTGCCATTCAAATTTCATTCTAAACTAGTCCATCTATTTATAAGGGGTCAATTTCAGCAACTTCGAGATCGTTAAAATTTGACAGTTTTAATGGATGGGATAGGAGTCTTGAATTGAGTCGAAATTTGAACGAGAACAAGGTGTCATCTACTGATCATAATACTCCAAATGTTTTCAAAAAAAATCTTAAGAAACAAAAAAAATAAAGGTGGAGGTAGCCAAGTTAACTCTCCTTTAGGGGGAGCGAACTAAAGCCAACAACTTTATTTTTATAATCTCTGGAATTATCTGATCATTTGATGCTGCTTCTGGAATACAATTATGGACTTAAACTTGCAAGATAGCTAAGAACATAACAAGTCTTTTTCAACTGAAGGTTTTTTGCCTGGATTTTCAACTGACTGAACTGAATGAACTTTCAGGATGTGGGGAATCGAGAAGATGGTCTACAGGGACGTGAAGCGTGGGATCAGAAGAGACCGGAAGTATGCGCTCCAGCCAAGAAACGCCTTCGCAACCGGGGTGCACATGTCGCAGAATATAGTCGGGAAGAGTGTCCACAGAACAGATGGTATAATCAAATACTTCCACTACCATGGAACCATCAACTACCGTCGTGAACCCTGCAAGCAGTTCATCGATCAAGCCAACCTTACTTACGAAGGCACGCCTTACGTTCTCGACACGACCCTTCGCCTCACCGCCAATTCCATCAAGAAGTTCGAGCTCGACACTATTGGAAAGAGGCTTCAGCGCACGCGCCAATGACAAGCAAATAATCTACTTACAATCTTGACAGACAGGAAAGAAACGATGCAATGCCAGTCTTGATTCCCATGTACTTTTTGCACATAATTCCTGCGTGATCATAGGCGTCGAACTGTTGGGGGGTAAAAATCTCAAATTACAGAGAAATATGACCCCGCAGATTTTTTTTCCTGCAAAGCCCAGAGGGGATATGTACTTGGAACAGGTGCAGGCATTCTTTTTTAGTTTTTTGATGGATTCTTTTCTTGTGGAAGAGATATACAAAAAGGAAACATGTGTTCTCGTAATCTTTCCCCTGTCTTCCTCTAACTACGTGGGCCTAGTCCTCGATCGTTTTTTGAGGAAAAACTGACACTGACAACTTAGTTAAGATCATGCCGTATAAGTCCAGATTATCAAATGGTACTCGCATAATATCATTGTGCTTGAGCTTCTGTTCACATCATCGACGAGCGCGACGTTCCTCAACAATAAAGAGGAAAATGATAGACAGCTATCTCATATGTTCATATTTTTGGAGAAAGCAAGTGGAGTGGAATGCACATATCCCTAATCCATGTAAAGGGGTTTGGCATCAAGTTGCTTGAGGAGAGGTGTGTAAATATCTAGATATATAATAGTTAGGGATGTGTTGATATATATGGTGGAGCACATGGCCAGCCTGAACATGGATAAGCAAAGTGGGGAACAACCAGTCCCCACAGAACCCCATCTCCTCTGAACTAACCCACATGCTCCTCCTCCCTTTATCCCCCCACCCCCTTTCCAAACCCTCATCACATGCACCTCTTTACTCTCCACTCGGTTTCCCTCGCGTGCTGGCGTGCACGTAACACCTGCACTTGCACCTTTGGATTGTGGATAAGGAGACTTTATCTTGGGATAAACAATCTCGGGATAAGGTGGTCTTATCATGATTAAATCATCTATTATATCTCTTTCTACGGTCTTTAAAAAGCAATTGCTCAAAAGATACAGAGATTTACGTGGAAATCCTTTAATCAATATAAACACTGAGCAAAGTACATTGTAAAACATTCCACAACTCTTCAGTTCCAACACCCAAAAAAAACACTGTCCGACGAAATATCATCAAATTGAACACCAATATTCCATCAGAAATAAGAACAAACACTCTTAATATCACACCAAACACACTTTCAGCTAATCTATACACAAGTTACAAACCCGATCAGCACTTACATTCATATGGAAAATTACCAAACACTCGATATAATCTCGAATTGACCTGTTTATATGCTGTTCAGATCCTCAACACTTGCATGGTTAGGTTGCTTTCACTGGATATTATATATCAGATTGGTCGTAAGTTTAGTTAACTTGCTTAATTAGCTGTTGATCATCGAGCACTTCGCGTGGCGGGGGCAGGTGATCAGGTGGTCGTTGGTGAGGCCGGCGGCCTGCATGAAGGAGTGCATGACGGTCGGACCGACGAAGCGGAAACCGCGGCGCACCATGTCCTTGCTTATCGACTCGGATTTCGAGGTCTTGGCCGGGATCTTCCTGCAAGAACGGTACTGTGGAGATAGGGGCTTGTTGTTTACAAACCCCCACAAGTACTTGTCCAATGTTCCGAAGTCCTTCCTGATCTGCATGCACGCAAGATTACTAATTAGACGGTAATTAGTGATGCATTTGCATAATAATCCCAAGTTGAAAATTAATTAATCAACTGTAATTAACTACTAACCTCGAGAATGTGTTTCGAATTGTCGACTATCCCCCTGACCCGCGCCAAATCGATCTGATACTCTTCGCTCAGGAACACGACCTGCTTCTCTGTCAGCTTTGACACTGCCTCCGCATCGAATTCAGCGAACGCAGCCCTGCCAATTTCGCAAAAATTGATCCAAATTACGTTCAAACTAATCTTGTTTGAATTTACTAATTAAATCAATTTAAATGTACCTGAAATTGTCCCGTTTCTTTAGAATGGTTGTCCAGTCAAGTCCAACCTGAGCACCTGACAGCACCAGCAGCTCAAACAACAATCTGCAACCAATCAGCAACTCAAATTTAATGAAACACGTCTTGCACATGAAGATCTAAGATTGATTGATGCATAGTTTCGCAAATTGCATACTTGTCATCATGGATTGGCACTCCCCACTCCTGGTCATGGTATGCAACATACACCGGATCTGCAAAAAAAATCCAATCACCAAAATAATTATAAAGCCAATTTATGTCTATATATATTTGTGTACCATAGTAATGATCTGCACCTGAATTTGGTGTAATGAAGCTGCATCTCTTCTCCTCGAGGCCGCCCACGAGCGGCGATGGTTCGAACGTAGAGACGACCTTCGATTCCGCCTTCCGGCCGTAATGCGCGATCCTCAACTTCCGCTTCTCCTGCATCAAAGCAGCCTGCTCGCGCTGCTTCGCCGCGAGGCTCCCCGGGGAAATATCCGGTGAATTGTCAATCGAATTCTTGGGCTTCTTCCTGAGAACACGAGGAGACCTCGTCGTCGCGACGGCGACGGTTTTCTCAGTGCTGGAGTTAAGGCTAGTGTTGATGTCACTGCACCTCTTGGAAGGTGGGAGGGAGGGTGGTTTCTTCAGGACGGGACGCACGGCCTTGTCGAGGCGGTTGCATGAGGCCGGCTGGAGGACGCGACGGCCGTCGATCTCCGTGGAAGGGCAGGTCTTGATCTTGGAGCTGCACATTGCTGCTCTTGATCGATCTTGGAGTTGGCAATATTGGAGATTCACATCGCATGTCTATATATAGAGAGGACTGGTAAGATGGAGAGACACAGCAAGGGATCTATCTCTTTTCCAACATATATTAAATGCCATTTGCATGCTTAGATGGGAACCTTGTGGAGGTAAAAGGAAGCATAAATCATCCATATTACTTAGACTAATTAATTACTCATATTGATCCATATTAACAAACCGATTGACAGCCACTGAAAATACATAAACCGAAGTCCTTTGACGGTAACAGTGTTGTTAACAAGAGTGCCAACACATATATTAAATAGTAAATCAACGGATCCAAATGAATTAACAGAGAAACAATACTGAATAAGATTATATTAATCGTATGTTTCCCAATCATTATCCGATTATAATATGCAACCAGGAACCGATTAAATGAACGGAAATATAAATAAGGGCATGATCCAGAAAGGGTAAAGCAATAAACATATTGCGACAACCAAAATGAAATAAAGATTAGTTTAGAAGTCACCGAAGCGTCCATGAAATGGACTGTCCTTAGAGAAGATATCGCCCCCACAATACCGGTGCGTAGGGTACTGGCGATCCGCTCCCAGGATACGACGGCTCACGATCTTCGTCGGCGCACACCAACGGGATCGTCCTCGATTGTACCTCAGAGAACTGCAGCCGAGAGGAGAAGAGGGAGACGTTCATCCGTGAGAGGAAGAACCAGAGAGAGAGAGACGGCGTGAGAGGTTTTTCTTGCGAGTGTAGAAAGACGGCGTTGGGTGGGGGATATAAAAAGAGGGGCTCGCGTGCCCTATGGTTTCCGAAAACGCCCCTCAACGGGCGTGTCCATTCGAATTCCAAACCCGCGGCTAAATCGAGCCGTTTGGATCAAGTCTGATTCCCAATGTGATCAAATTAATCTGCCTGATTAATTTATTCGATCAGCCAAATGAAAACCGCAGCAAAGTATCGAGATCCGAATTGACTCTCCCGAGCCCGAGCCGGTGCCAGAGCGAAGCGCACGCGCGCGTGTGGTCCTCCATTCCTCCTCTCTACTATTGCTACAAGAGCTTAGGTTGTGAACTCATATATAAGTCCACCAGAAGTTTAGATCTCTAAGGTATGGTACTAAACTTCAACCCAAACTAATTAATATTTCAAATTTGGTAATTCCCAACTTTCCATGTAAACCATTTGGTTTCCCAATTGAAACCAAATTAATTCCAATTGTAATTACATAGGCTTTCCAATTAAAACCTAAATACAATTTTTAATATAACAAACAGTACTTCATAATCTCGATAATAGACTAATAGTTTCAGTTGAATACTATGTGTAGGTCTTTCTTTCTATCTCTTTGCCGTGGTTATAAGTTATAACAGTGGCAGTTGAAGTTAGGTTTTCCTGAACGAGTTATAATAAAATATACATGAACAGTACAGAAGTAGTATAGAAGCTGTGGATATACATACACGATTGGGTACGTATGGAAGCAAACAGAGCAAAAGTAGAGAATACAATCTGGCATTCGAGGGGATGGAGGGAGGAATCTTCACATCCCATCATAGGTGATATATCAAATCAGATATATATGTATCGTATTCATAGTGCACATGCAAAGATGCCCACACCCATTACTCATGTGCCTTTCCTCTCTCAAGAATCCCACCCACCACTACCATTTGTTTCGCATCAGTCCCATCTGTTATTGCTCATCCATGTCCTTAAGCTCATTATTTCGAGATTTTTGGATATCCGTGTTTAATTTGAAGGTTTAAGCTTTGTTCATTATATAAATATGATGCGCATCCTCGTGCTGTCAGGAGAATATGCATCATATATACGCTTGCAGTTGCAGCGTATCAACAGGCAAGTTTGATCGAGGAATGCATATTAATCATTCTTAGGGCCCGTTCGGTAGGAGAATAAGCAGGAATAAGGGGAATAAGGGTCTATTCTCCGTTCGGCTGGAGGATAAGAATAAGGAGAATAAGGTGAAATAAAGGTAGGTAAGGTGGGATAAAGATAGGAATAAGAGTGAAATAAGATGAAATAATTGGGAATAGTCGTACCACGGGGAAGCGTGTTGGGGGCTTATTCCCCTTATTCCATTCCACCTTATACCCCAAACGAACAGGGCTTTAGGGTTCCTGTTGGAAGTCATTAATTAAGAAGTTTGAAGTGGGTTACTAAGATTGAGAGCCAGCTAATTAGGGTTTAGTTTAATTGCCTTTGTGAACAGCAAGTCATTACAGCTGTCCGTTTGATATGTTCGAAATACTTTCTGTTGGTACTTTTCATACCTAAAACACTAGGTCTAGGGATGAAAGAATCGAGCTAAAATGATCGAAACAAACTTCGCATTATGTATAGGAAATCAAATGGACAGAGACGGACGAGATATATGTGTTACCGTATCTTTATCCTTTATAAAATTTTGGATATCTTGTGGATATTGACAATTGTAAACCGTATTCTTAAATATAGTTATGAAAACAGATATTCATAATTCGGATATAGATATTTTACAAAATGATACGAATTATCCTATTGATATTATATTTTTCAGAACGGTTTAATTCAATAAAATCATTTTTGTAAAGTTGAAATTAATAATTAATTAATTAAAAATACATAAATTACAAATAAAAAAATAAAGTAGTTGGTTAAACTAAACAACTTTTATAACAAGTAGTTAAATAGCTCCCTCTAATTGAAATTTTTGGAACAAAAACTATTGGATTGGATATTGAAATTACTATCGCTTCCCTCTCGAGTTTCCCTCCTCAATGCCTCCCTTTCACTACAAATAAACCACATCCTTCCTTCCATGAAATTACCTAAATGGACTAGTAACAACATCGACAAAATCAAGATGTGTTTTTCCATATCCCATGGGGTATTTGTCGATTGTACTAAATGTCGAACGCCTTGGACTTTTTTATGTTGGTTGCTAGCTACTTACTATTGGGTTGGTTTTTTGTCTAGGTGGCGCTCGTCGCCCCCAGTACAAACCTTATTTATTGAGGAATTGAATATCAATCATTTATCAAAAAGTAATTAAATAGCATAAGATATATATTACGATAAATTACCAAAAAAAGCTCCAACCATACCTTAATTCTTAATTAGAGTCATCATTTTTGAAATGCTACAAAAGTGAACTATATTTTCGACGTTCTCCTTTAACATTGATACAGAAGAGTCATGAATGAATAAGCTTGTATATGAGACAAAAAAAAAGATTGAGCAACTCTTTCTTATGTTTCAAAAATGAGGCCATATTTTTTGAGGTATAAATAATTGGAGCACTTTTTGTAATTTACCATATATATTCTTCTTCTTGCATTTGAAGTGACTCTAAAATAAATTATATTGCACGTAACCATATAATATATTTAGATATTTGTTTACGTACTCATTTGTAACGTTTATGATATACATACACAAGGTAGTAATACAAATATTTGTATCCATATTCGCGAGAAAATTTTGTAACTATATATGTAATTATATCCTCAAAAAATTGAAATGGTATCTATATCCACTCGTATCCGCAAAAAAAAACTCATATCCGTGTATCTGTCAAAATCAAATATACAAATCTATATCTAATAAAAAGCGGATGTGATGGCCTTTGAGTACAGATATACCCGTATCCGATTGCCTCTCTAATAACAAGTCAATTGGAATTTGCGCAAGGTCTAAGAACAATCAAATGGAAATATCGAACCGAACTATATATCAGCCAAAAGTATCGGGGGACTATAAGGGGACATATCCTCTGCTGATGGGGGGAGGGCAACAGGGTATGTTGTAGGCGTGTGCACCGCTCGATCTTGATCGAGCGGTTCGCATGATTTTGCACCTTTTTGTAGACTCGTACCGTGCCAAATCATGTGAACAGCTCGATCACGATCGAACGATTCACGCAACCACAACAGGCATAGCACCACTACAGATGATCCTCTCTGAAAGTATCGAGATATACTGGATTATGGAGCCAAGATATCGATTTGATTAGGGCTATTTAATCAACTCCAGTCATATACTTAAACTAACGTCATCTCGAATGTCTTTGGCTCCTTTTGCGGGTAATATATTCCAGTGGAGGAAGCGATGAAGCTCATCAGAGATGTAGTTTAGATAGAAAGGCCCCCACGAGAGTATTTTCAGCTTATATAATGGACACTCGAATATATATAATTGCATCAATTATTTGTTATATAATATATGCAATCAAATCCTCCATTTCTCACTCGCGCTCCTTACTGTCAGTTATCTTTTACTTAGGGCCCGTTCGGTTCGGGAATAAGCAGGAATAAGGATTGGGAATAAGGAGAATAATGGTCTGTTCTTTGTTCGGTTGGAGAATAGGAATAAGGAGAATAAGGTGAAATAAAGGTAGGTAAGGTGGGATAAAGATATGAATAAAAGTGAAATA
Organism: Ottelia alismoides; assembly: GCA_037367405.1. NCBI lineage: Eukaryota > Viridiplantae > Streptophyta > Magnoliopsida > Alismatales > Hydrocharitaceae > Ottelia > Ottelia alismoides. The sequence continues at coordinate 291,933 of JAZKJV010009362.1, forward strand.
AGATGGAATGAGGATGAATAATCGTACCATAGGAAACCGTGTCGGATGGAGAATAGGCCCCTTATTCCAGGGCCTATTCTCCAAACGAACAGGCCCTTAGACAGGACGGAAGGATATAAATCCTTCTGTTCATCGTGGTTGCTTGTTTTATATATCTTCGATGGCAACATAAGGATCCCGTTGCTGCGAAGAGCTCTACTTGTCCGTAAATTCCTGCGTTCTTTGTGGCTTAATTAGCTGGGGAAGCACATGGTGTTGAGGCAGACCGTTCAACAGTATCCTCTACTTGCAGATCGATCGGCAGCTGTGGAGTTTGTCAGCAAATTCTGTAACTTGCGATGGAAGCAGAGGAGAGACGGAAGAGATATCCCAATCGGATGGGTATGTTTGACCTTAGCGGGGTTGGGTGGGAAGCAGACAATGCATGTGTGCATGCATGCACTAGTAAAGCCATGCATGCATATCATTCCACCTTGTTTGGGTCTGAGTGATGATGTGGACCATGCCCATAAGGGATGACCATGTGAATGTAGACGACGCACCTTGGACCACGCCCATGCTAATTCTATTTACATTTCAAATATATTGTAATTTGATGTGGACCAGGAAATTGGTCCATGCTCCCACTTCAGACGAGGCTCATTGTATGTTCATACATAATGCAGGGATGAGCATTGGGTTGGACCGAGACAACCGAGTCAGGAACTTGATGTCTAGCATGCTGGGCTTGGCCGTAAATTGGACCTTCTAATTAAAAGGGCCGAGCTTGGAAGCAGCTAAGCCCTTATCCATGATCCTGCTCAAAGTCACAACATCACCTTTCTCGCAGTTTGTTTGTTCCTCCTACACGTGGGGTATCGCACGATCCATCGTATTTTAGCTGCGAATCATCATTTTCTAAAATTACTTACATGAAGTCCATTCGTCACCGACATTCGGTCATTAGCATACGTACTTTCAATTACTCTTGTTTATTCTTCATGAGCGCATCCTTTAGATAAAGGGATTTTTACTATTGTGTCCATTTGAGTTTCTATAATTACATTTATACTCCTACCTTTTTTACAATGTCACTTGTGCCCCTGTCTTATTGGTCAAATATCAGTTTTGGAGTTAGTTGACATTCATTCCCCTCCCGAACGGAATTAACTCATGGACACAGGCATAATTGGAAAAAAAAGAGACATACAATTGTGATATTTTAGAGAGTTACCATCCCCTTCCTCCCACCCACCCTCATCACAACCACCCCAACCTCTCCATCCCCTTTAACCTACCCTCCAACCTCCACAAGTGGTTCTCCATTGTCTCTTCAAATTGGACCTATGCCATATTTTTGGCAATCCTCCCCCAACAACGCCATCACACGTCCTTCCTCGGTTGGGGCGATGGCTACTGTCATGACATTGACCATGACAAACATGATCTCAACACACCCGTCGCCCCATCCCCACCTACATTGTCGAGCAAGACCACCAAAAGGAGGTCCTCAACAAGCCCAACTTCCTCATCAGTGGATCCTCCACCAACGAGACTGCCATCGACGAGTATATATGTCACCAACACCGAGTGGTTCTTCTTCGTATCAATAAGGATGTGTAACCTTATTGATACACACATCGCATCAACACTTCCTTCAACCCTTGGGCCACACATGACCGGAGGTTGATCGTCTGCTGTGAAATCCCCCGCTATAACGTAGGGGATCCATCGGATGAGAGATGGACGACCCTGATTGGGGGTTGGGGATAGTCGCCCCCCTATCAGGGCCGCCCATCTCTCATCAGCAGAGGATCCTCTCTGATGCATGACCTAGGGTACCAACAAGGTCGACTAACTACCGTCGATGCCTTTTCTCACCTACAGGGAGGCCTAGCACCTCTATAACGCCACCCTAAAGGGCCTTGCTTAATACAAGTGTTACTCCCAAAGTAAACCCTTAAAACTTATTCTTTACCGGACACATATTTGGTTAAGTCTTTCACTAATAAAAAAATTATATATATATATATATATTCATTATTTCTTGAGCTTAACTTAAGTTGGGCTGCATGGCACAATTGGGCATTTTAAGACATCCTTTTTTTTTTGTATTGGACCGCTCCTTTTCTCCGTTGGGCCACCCTACCGCCCAGGCATTGTCGGCTACACGTGGATAGCACGCAGGCCTACCTGCATTCACCCCTCTAATCAGACCCGTTAGAAGATCCGTTTATCCTGCAATTCCTCACCTGGATCTCGAGCTCACGCCCGATTACTTTCACGGATTCCACGATTACCCGCTTCTCCCCCCCTCGCACAGTAAGTGGGCGGATCCGGCTGCTGCGTCCATCAAGTCGACAGCTCCCCGTTCCTTCTTTCTCGGCCCGTGTGCTCCCTCCAACCACACCCGATTCCACGTCCGACGAATTCACCAAAGGAGGGAGTCTGTTTGCCTACCCTTGCTGTGTTGTGACGAAGATAAGGTGGAGCATTGAGTCGGGCTGATCTGGATCCGACCCTGGTCCGACCCAACACTGATCTATATGTGAGCCGGGCCAAGGCCCTCATATTGCTGAAAGTTCATGCTCGGGTGGGGTCCAGACCGAACTTGTGACGGCCCGGATTTACCTGATCTGGCCCAACCTCTTTAAGTGTGGGTTCTGCATGTGACTTTAAACCTACCCTATATCACATTCTTCTCATAATCCAAATGAAATGCATGCATTTCCCAAACTCTCTCGACTCATCTCCCTAAATCCCGAGTCCCCAACGCAATCCACCGCTCTCTCCATGGAGATCCCTGTGAAGAATTGCCCCGACGTCCAGTGCCGGCTTCTCCCCGAGTTAGCAGTGGAACCATTAGATTTTAGCAATATCGAGGCATCGTCAGTCTCAAGTGCGGTCTTAAACCTCTCGACGACATTGAAGGTCCTCAGGATCGGTCCCACTATCACCGTGATCATCCTCCTGGTGTTTCTTGCAATGTGGTTTGGTATACAGCCGTAGAGGCGGCACCGCGTGGATGTTGTATGCGGCTATGATGTGGGAGTCGTTTGGAAGGAGGGATTGACGGTACATTTCTTCTGGCATTTTTGCATCGTTCATCAACCGACCGAATCCACCCTCCCCAAACATTAGTGATGCCTGCGAAAACTGTAGCAGATATACGGACCTATCAAATTAAAGATGAGGCACGTACTCCAACTAATGAAAGACTTTCTGATTTGTGAATAATGTGTATACTGCATAATCATATGGCTTTCACCATCCGCATGAGAAAAATCACCACCGTCAGGTGATGTGCAGTAGGACGAGTGCATGTGGGGAGGCCCGTTAAGCTGATTTCCCAAATCTCCAACGTGCATCTTTCACCTCATTAAAATGGGAGCGAGAGTCCGGCCCGAACTTGGACCTGATCTTACTGGTCTTGGGCTGGGTCCGGGTCCTAGATTTACTAAAAAAATCCAGGCCTCGATACAGTCCAAAGCCTAGGTTGGACTTTCTCCGGTTGAGCCGGGTTGGATGGCTTCCTTGCACTGCCTTATTTTGAGTAGTATAAGTTCTATTTAGAGAACTCAATTTACTTGGTCTTTTTCTCCTGTCTTTGAGATCTGCACTTTAAAATCTTTGTGGACTTGTGTCTGGTTTTTCTTGTCTTTGTCAAGAACATAGTTGTATCTGTCCTTACCTCGTTCAGTGCTGCAAGTATATTATTTCTGTAGATTTTAAGTTAATCAATGGATTTTGGCCTTGTTGCTTTTAAGTCAAGAACCGTTTTAGTGAAAAGTAGCTGTTGACGCTGACTTTGTTTTTTCGGATTTCAAGAAGATCTGTGAATCTTGATATTTACTGTTTGCAGTGGATGGGTGTTCTCTGATTCAACGCAAAATTACCGGTGTGCTGTGGTAATACAGCTGGTATGGGATTTGGAATGCTATAGAGAAGTGCTATTAGCTTAGTAGAGATTTGGTTCTCTTTAAACCCGACACATGTATAAAGAGGTGGTCTCATATGTTGCATCTTTAGTAGAACTAATGTCGGTTTCTTCATCAATTAGTTCTCGGATGGTTTTGAGCTGAGAGTTGCGCGATTACTCTGATACTGAATCGGCAGAGATTTCTGAGCTTTGATTCCTTGTTTTTTGTGGGTGTTTAAGTGCTGAAACTTGAGCACCACTTCTGGTGGAGCTATGGCGTCAAACAGCTCTAGAATAGAGCTATTTCCCTTGTATGATTTTTGCACTTCTGAGAAGCAATGAGCTTTTTAATCTGATTTTTGGTTAACAAAAGTTGGGTTCAACTGGTCAATCGTCTCGTGATTTGAACTGGAATTCATACAACCGGGGTCAATCGTCTCTTCTTTAGAACTATGGTTTTGGTCGAGAGTTGATAATTGCTATCGCACTGTTTCTGCATGTTTGCTACTAGAAAACGAGGGGGTGGGCTGAGCGCATGAGATTGTTGCTTTGTTTTGTCTTGTTCTGCATGGTTGTATGAGAATCGACCACCACTCGTGTGCATGTATCCTTCAGTTTTACCATCATTTGCATGGTCACCCCTGTTAGTAAATGGCAATTACAGCCGGTGCTGTAATCCAGGTGGTCTTTCGGATGAGAATCGGACGACCTGCAAAGGGGGTTAGAGATAATGGACTTGCATCTCAAGGTCATCCATTTGTGATGGGACGACTCTGCCATTTACAACAGGATCTGTTGTACAACAGACGATCTTTTCTTTAGTATTTAACGCGTATAGATGAGCTCGAACACCGTATATCATCATGAAGCCACCATTAATTGCTGTTCCTAACATTTTATGGGCTCTAGGCAAAAAGGAAAAGGGGACCCTTATAAAAAAATAATTTTCTAAATTTGTAAGCATCTTATAAATAAGGTTTTTAAAATGTTAAAAAGAATTATGGATGTTTATGACCTACGAGCATCAAACAATAAGTTATGAATTAAAAAATATAAAAAATGAATTCTATGAGCATTTCCAGATGCAAAATCATTAATAATAGCATCCACGTCAATGTTTTCTCATAGATATTTCTTAATTACTAATGTTGCCAAATCATTTAAACTCTCTTGCGACATTGATGATGTCAAATAAGTTTTTATCAATTTTAGCTTTGAAAAACTTCTTTCAGTTGATGCCACAGTCACAAGCATAGTTAAAAAAATTCTATATACAATCAAAACATTCGGATAATAATTCGCAGACTTTATAAACTTAAGAATTTCAATAGCAGACATTGACTCATTCGGCAGAGTCATTTATAGTATTTTTAACTCAGAGTAAAAATCATTGAAATCAACATCATACGAATCGTCATGAGAAAATTTGGACTGGAAATTAACACAATATTCTCTTAACTCTTTATCATCCAATGTCATTAACGTATTTGAATCGAATAAAAATCCAAACATATTTTCAAATTCTTTTAATTGCTCAAATTTACTTTTTAAAGATGTGATTGTTATATCTACAACAATGTTGGACAAAGAACACGAGCAATTTGACTACAAGAAACTGTAATTTATGGCATAATAATTATTTGTTAACAATAAATCTCTATGGAAAGACGCGGCCTCAGAAACTTAAAAGAATTCCAAACCGTAAAACATGTAAAGAATAGAAGATTTAAAAAATATGATAACACGATAATAACAAAAGAATTGTCGGATCATAGAGAGTGCAAAACACCCTAAGACATCCCCCCTCCTTGCAAGTCAGCAACCCCCTCAGCCATGACGGATGCCAACACTTGACCAGTGTTGTTCCTCCCATTCAAAATTTTCGGGAGAAAGAGATCAAGAGAACAGAGCAGACACCTGCACTTGACCAGTGTTGTTCCCATTCGAATTTTTCGGGAGAGAGAGAGAGAGAGAGAGATCAAGAGATCAAGAGATCAAGAGAACATATTAGGATCTGGCAATGGAAATGTTGAGGTAAATGGAGATCTAAAAAGCCTATTTTTTAGATTTTTTAACAAGTAGGAAAATGGGCCCCTTAAAGTTCATGGGCCCTGGGTCGTTGCACTTCCAAACAACCCCTAGGGCCGGTCTTGAAGCCACCGCGACATAGGGCACCACTCCAGTCACCACTCTAGTCACGTGTCATCATTCCCAACCTTTACATTGCATGATCCTTTCAATCTTCCTAGCTGTCTCGACGAGCCAACGCCATCTCCCTGGCGACTGTTCATTGTTACCGCTCCTCAAGATACCAACAATGTCCATCCTCTATCGCCAACCATCTGGGTCGATGTCCTTCCCCCCTGACCCGATGATGAAGCCTCCTCAGTCGGTGATGAAGATAGAGCAGAGGATGTTTGTTAAAATGAGGGATAATATTCAGAATTTGGGGGTATGCAGTTAAAATTGGGAGGGGGTTGTTGATAGATGACCAAACTAACAAAGGGACACAACTGTTAACGGTGCGAGAAGATAGGAGTACAAGTGTTATTGCAAAAAAGCTGGTGTACAATTGTAGTTGCAAAAACTCGAAGGTAAAAGTGTAAAAAAACATCAAAATAAATTAAATGAGTTAACTCGATACAAATCTAAACCCATATTGATTGGATAGTGTCAAATCATCGCTGAGTTAGTATAAGAAATTGTGGGTCGTGTTTCGCCCCACATCCGATTAAATATAAATGAGCCTTGGAGTGGATTATGGGACTTTTTTTCTAAATAATTACTAGATTATTCATAACTAATTAAATAGACATGAGGTTTTAAATTTTAAACTTTTATGTACCTATCGGCATTTGAGCCGCCGAATTGGGGAGAAAGCCCAAAACGGTACCTCAAGTGCCAATTTGAGAGGGAAAAACCACACATATGTCCTAGCATTTTGCATGTATATACATACTAAACTAATTATATAAATAGTCCCATCTTCTATACTATCAAAGAGAGGCATATTTTATATTAATAGTTCCCTCATCTTATTTTATACATGGATATAAATATGAGTATTAGTTTTAATTTTATTTGTTTGTCAAAAGAAAGTTTTGATTTTATTTATGCATCTTAACCCCTATCATAGCGATGCTAGCGATGCAACCAGATACTCCCTTTCTATTCGTTGTCAAATATATTTTTATGCAGATGTAGATATATAATTCTATTTTACGGATATGAATATGTAAGTTTATTCCGACAGATATAGATACATGTTTTAATTATTATTTTTGAATATAAATATAAATACAAATAAAATACGATGTAGAAATGAAAACGATGTCTGTATTTATATTTATATTCAAAAATAATAATTGAACCATCGTATTCTTTTCTGCATCTATATCCGTCCAAACAAACTTACATATTCATATCCGCAAAATAGAATTATATATTCACATCTGCATAAAATATATATTCGATAGCGAACAGAAAGGGATTGTCCGGTTACATCATTATGATAGGGGTTAACATGGATAAATATAATTAAAACTAATACTCTTATTTGCATCCATGTATAAAAAAGATGAAAGAATGTTTGTATTTATATTTGTATTTGCACAAATTATTGAAACCCTGCTATTCTTTTCCATATCAATATTCGTTAAATTAAAACTATTTAATTATATAAACAAATAAAGGATGTATTCACATCCACTTAAAACACATAGTACAATGGGAAAATATGGATTCTTCAATTACGTAGACATGATTGGGGTTAACACATACAAACATCTCCAAAACTAATACTTAGATCCATATCTATATCAAAAAAATGAAAATGGTAACTGTTTATATATATGTCTGCAAATTGAAACCTCATATTATTTTCTGTATCTGTATTTGCCAAAATAAAATTATATATTCACATCCATCAAAATAAAAATACATATCCATATTAACTTAGAATGAAACTAATAGTGAACAAAATACATATCCATATATGTAAAAATCAAATATGAAGGGATATGGACTTATATGCAATCGATTGCCTCCCAATGATAAGGGCTAACATATATGTCTAAATTTGACGCGTTAATTTCACTTATCGTAATTGTGAAACGGACAATTATTAATTAATCATTATGATTGTTCAATCAATATAGAAGAGGGGACTATTTATATAATTATTTTTTTGTATGGATATACATGCAAAATACTAGGGCACGGTTGTAGTTTCTCCCTCCCAAATTGGCACTTGAGGTATCGTTTTGTGCTTTCTTCCCAATTCGGCACCTTAATTGCTGATAGGTACATAAAAGTTAAAATTTTAAAACCTCGTGGTTATTTAATTAATTATGATTAATCTAGTAATTATTTAGAAAAAAAACTCCGCACATGCGAGTCTCCTTCATGCACTATCAGGCCAAGATGACCCGAAGACGACCTATAACACAGTACATAAAAGCTGGTCCAGAACTTGAGTCAGACTCGGATCTTGAAGTGTTACTTGCAACTAGGGCTGCTAATCGAACCGAACTGTAATGAACGTACCTATGTTCGAGTTCGGTTTGATAAGGAAGTTCGAGAGTTCGAGTTCGAGTTCGGTTCGATAAAAGTTCGGTTTCTTATGTTCGAGTTCGGTTCGATAATAGTTCGTTACCAAAGTTTTTAATCTGAACATCCTAAAATGAACAAGTTCGATAACAAAGTTCGATAGTTCGACAATCTTAAGTTGGATGTATTATGATATTTAGGTTGTTCATAATTTTCAAGTTGTATTCAATATGGCATTATTTTAGAATTTACACTATCAAGATATAACTATCATAAACATCTATGCATAATAAAATTATCAAAATACCAGTATAAGATAAAAATTAAAAAAACTTTACTTACCTCTTTGGTACCTCTGATGTTTATCCATTTATATTGTTGTTAATAGACAATCATTGCATTAAAATCCACTTGATCCTAACAATATATCATCACAACCATTGCCACATCATAATTTTTTTATTTGATAGCTATACATGGTGAAAAAAAGGAGGAATACATACCTATCTTGAATACTCTTCTTGTTTTTTCTTTAAAATGTACAGCCACTTGTCCATAGATATCAAAGAAGTCACACTAGTAAATGACAAGATTCATCAAATAATATAAATTCAAAAAAAAAACATGTTAACGAAATAATCTTACAAAAACATACACGACAAAATGACTTGATTTCTTGCAAATAATCGATCCCAAAATGCATTATATTGTCTCAATTAAGAAATTGGTCCCAAAAGATAACAAAAAAATACTAGGAAGTAGCACAATAAACAATAAAAAATACTAGCAAGTAGCACAATAGAAAACAATAAAAACACTAGCAAGTAGCATGCTAGCAACAAAAATTAGACAATTCCAAGCTGAAGCCGCGCATCAATGTTTCAAGGGATAGTCTTCTCGCTTAATTGGATTCCAAAGTCCCTACGAAAGCATTACAGAAAAAATTATTAGTCAACATAAAAATTCGTGTATATATTAAAATGAATCAAATCAAATATCTAAATTAACATGTTCTTAAGTAGGTGATATATTCTAAATGGGAATCATGATGTTCAAACTTTCATCCTGAGAGATGCCAACCTATGAAGAAAAATAATATTAATTAAATAATAGTAAAAAAATCAAATGTTATTTTATTTGTAATTCTTACATTGGAAGATTTAGCAATATCTTCTGAATTTCTAATCCAATCTGATGTGCATATCAAAGCTTCAATAGTTTTAGGTAACAGAGAACTTCTATAATATGTAAGAACTCTCCCTCCCGTGCTAAAAGCTGGCTCTGAAGCAACTGATGTCACTGGAATCGATAGAAGCTCACTTGCCATCACTGAAAGGATTGAAAACTTCAATGAATTACTATCCCACCAATCCAGCACGTCAAAAGTAGGATCACCTTTTCTAGATCTCAATGTAGGCTATTCTAAGTATCTATCCAAATCAGACTTTTCAGGAGGCTCACTTTCCACATTATCCAAATAATTATCTAATTCAGCCTCACTTGTTATTTCACTTTTGAAAGGATTAGAGGATTCTCCATTCTAATCAAGAAGCATGCTTTCGCATGCTTTCTTTATTATTCATGCCAATTCTGTTAGCGTAAAATTCACAAAGATCTGACATGTCATTTCTCAAATTTGCAATATGTTCCTGAGCATCCAAAACTTCATAAATCCTTTCACAACATAAATTCAATTGATTTTAGCTTGTATCTATGATCAGGAACTGTGGCGATGGACATCAAAAGACTACATTCTTTCCAATATTTATCAAACTTTTTCTTCATTGCAACAACCATTTTCTTAATGTACTCATCATCAGATTGCACCTTTTCTTTTAAAATTTCAGCTACTTTCCATATTTTTGGAAGAAACAAATTTGCAGTTGGATATGAAATGCCAGAAAAAACTTGTGTAACTTCATAAAATAATTTCAGAAGAGGCCGAATTTTTTCTGCTTTCTCCCAATCATCTTCAGATGGAAACCATTGATAATTATCATCCCTTCTTGCGTAATTTTGAAATACAGACTTGTATGAAAGTGCAGAATCTAACATAAAGAAAGTAGGGTTCCAACGTGTAGGAACATCCATGGATAATCCCCTTGAAGTTGAGATATTCAATTGCTTGGCAATATCACCAAATTTTTTAAGACGTGCAACACTCTTTTTTAAGTATTTGACGCTTTCTCTAATATTAGAAATGGCATTGTCAAGTGTACTTAATCCATCTTGGACCATCAAATTTAATATGTGTGCATAACATCGCACATGAAAATTTTTCCTTGAAAAAAAATAGGCAGCCTCGTCCCCTAAAAGTGTCAACCAATGTCCTCACAACAACGTCATTACTGGAAGCATTATCCAATGTGATACTACTGACTTTACTGTCAATACCCCATTCAACCAAGCAATTCAAAATAGCATCAACGATGACAATTCCAGTGTGCGGTGGCTCCAACTCAAAAAAATTGAGAATGTGTTTCTTTAGCTTCCAATTTGAATCAACACAGTGAGCAGTTAAATACATGCAGCCTATTGTTTGAATTGATGTCCATGTATCTGATGTAAGACTAATCATGTGTACATTCGAAAGGCTTTTTCTCAATTTTTCCTTCTCAGAATGAAAAATCTTCATGCAGTCATTTGTGATGGTAGCTCTGGACACTTTTGTAAAGTTTGAATTGAAATACTTAAGAAGAATGGTGAACCAAAACTCTTCAACAATACTAAAATGATGTTCATGTGCAATGATAAACTTTGCAATAAGTTCACGGGCCTTCATTAGGTCAAACTTGGTGCTAGATAAGGCCAGTGTGCTCAAAAAATCAGACTGTGGAGATGGTGCACCGAAAGATAAGATTTTTTGTTTTTTATCCACGTTCTCCCTCCCCATACACTCAAACTTGCTATGTCTCGTTAAATGAGATGTTGTTCCAGAATCAATAATTTTGAATGATTTAGGGCAATCTCTACACTTCCACCTTAACTCAGAACCAGACGCAGTTCTAATTAACTCATGGGAAAATATTTCATGTATTTTAGATCTTTTCTTCCTTCCTTTTCTAGCAAGCAAACAATCACCTTTAGATTCAGGACCCTCATCTTGTTTTGCATTAATGTCATCACAATCAACTTCTTGGATATGCATTACAGATGCACTATCTTGTGAAGAAGGAATTTTCGAAGCAGACATCTACATAGAACATGATTAGCTAAAATAAGTTCTCACCGCTCATTCAAAAGATATTCTTTATATAAAATAAGTTATGATATAAACTACACATCAATGTAATAAAGAAGATGGACATCAATAGATAGACTCAAGCACAACCTTAGCATGCTCACTTACTTTTTCCATAGACAATCTCTACCCATGAAAACCAACCCCATTATGCAACGGTAAGGCTTGCACCAACACCAAAAATTTCAATCAATCCATCATAGGATTGAAATAAACAGAACACAATGTGTGATCATTCCTCTATAAACTTTTGTCATCACCCAATCCCTTCTTCAAAACCAAATGTGGTGTGTATCTCTTTTACATGAAATTTTGTTATATGTTATTCTTCTCAAGTATTTTATCGAACAGTTGGTCTGCATAAAAAAATAACTACAAAATAACAAGTGTAAAAAATGTGATTTATTGGTATCGTTACCACAACCAAGCGTGCAGTGATCAGGAAGGTAGAACAAGGAAAAAACGGCACCGACGTGGTAGTAGTCGCTAGGGATCGTGCAACAACCCGCAGTGGCGGTGAACGGCGTGGAGGTGTAAGTGCGGCGGCTAGCAGGGGAGGCGCTCAGGCGAATCAGTAGGGGAGGCGTACGACGATCGACGCGCACCTGTGCAGGGGAGGCGGAATGCTTGAATGGGCTTCTCTGTTCTCGTTAGGGCTGGAGTATACGCGTACGACATGTTTGAAATTGGGGTGGAGAGGGGTACGGATGGGTTGTGAATCTTGTGATTGGAAATTGGAAATTGGGAATAATTAGGATATGGTAAATTATAATGGGGTCCCTACGAATTTGGATTTTAAAAGGTAAAGGGTTGTGGGGTGGGGATTGGGTGGGTGGGGATTGGGAAAGGGTGGTGGGAAATTTAATAAAAATATGTATATTGTGTATGTAATAAGGTGGGTTGGGGTGTTTTATGTAATATTATATTAATGTATATTAGGAATTAAATATATTTACATTATGTTTATATAATGTAAATACAATTTACATGTATATGTATGTGTGTGATATTATCGAACCCGAAGCTCTATCGAACGAATTTATACTAAGTTCATGTCCAGTTCGTTAAGTTATCGAACTACAACTTGATGTTCATGTTCAGTTCATTGAGCTACGAACGAACATTAATCGAACTATTATCGAACGAACTCTAACCGGACACGAACATGTTCGGTTCTATTAGCAGCCCTACTTGCAACTCCAGACCCATGACCGACAAGCAAAAATATTAGTCGGGTCGGATCTCTCTTTAATGGGCTTTAGGCCGGATCATTGATGATTGAAAACGGTTGGTTTTATCGTCTCCCTCTATTTGCTCCCAAATTTGTCTCACTTCTTCTCCATCTACTTCTCCCAAATTGTCGTGGAGAGATCGGCAGCGAGAGCTCACCGAGATTGGAGCGAAGATGCCGGTGACGGAGACCTTCTTCGGGGCCATGTTGGGATTGGGAACTCAGATGTATTCCAACGCCCTTCGCAAACTCCCCTACATGAGGCGTACGCGTGCTACTGCCCCTTTCTTCTTGGTCTTCTTGATTTGACAATGACAATGATGTTTTTGTTGTTATGGCGGTGTAGATCCGTGGGAGCATCTGCTGGGGATGGGACTGGGTGCGCTGTTCGTGAACCAGCTGGTCAAGTGGAACGAGAAGATCCACGACGACCTCCAGAAGATGATCGACAAGGCCAAGGAGGCCAACGAGCGCAGATACTTCGGTAATCAGAACAAGACCGGGAATTTTTCTCTCTCTTTTAGCGACGATCGTGCGCAAAGCTTGCATTTTTTTTCGCGATTTTCTAAGGTTTTCCTGAATGCATCTGTTTCAAAGTTGGCACCTTTTCTTTTCTTGTGGGTGTTGTGGAATACTTGAGGTACTGAAATGGGTACTTGCGGGCAAGGTTTTAATAGACGAAAGGTGGAACGAGGGTAGTCGCGAGCAAGGTTTTCCACTAAAAGATGAAAGGTGGAACGTCGCATTTTCCACTAAAAATGCAAGTTAATCAAAAGTACTGTATAACTGTTATAGTATAATGTAAATAGACATATTTTAATGTGATAAATCCCAAGTTTAAATCTCATTTTTTTGACATTTGAACTGAAAATAAGTTAATAGAAGTAATATAGACTATCGATCTTCACCATCTAGTGAATGGAATTAAAAAATCAGTGTGCTTCCGAGTGAAACAAAGCCAAAAAGCCGCAAAGTGGTTACCCTTGTTATTATAACACTCTTACTTCAGATGCATATGCTACCTTATGCTGTTGGAACTAGGCATTGCATTCCAATTATACTACTGCTAAATAGTAGCCTTTTGTTGTCTACTACTATTTATCAGGATCGGCATTTGCATTTGATGTCTATTGATGCAACAATAATTTATTGCAAGGATTATGTTTATGTTGTTTCCTATAGAAGTTTGGAGAGTTTTAGGTGAGCGTGGTTTGACTTGGCTTACAAATTTACTCAATGTTATTTGGCGAATCAAGAAAATGCATGAAGATTGGAGGAGAAATATCATGGTGCCAGGTTGCTCAACTATTGAAGCCATACACTTGCTGAGGAGAACAATGGGGATTTATAGAACTAAAAGGAAGAACCTCCATATGATTTTTATTGATTTGGAGAAGGCTTATGATTCTGTCCCACGGGAGATTGTGGAGAGTTTTGGAGAAGAGACAAGTACCTGTCCTATACATTAACCTCATCAAAGATATGTATGATAGGGATTCATCTTGTTTAAGGATACAATTTGGGAAGACTGACTATTTTGATGTCAACATTGGTTTGCATCAAGATCAACGTTGAGTCTATTCCTTTTTACTTTGATTATGGATGAGTTGACAAGTTACATTCATGATGAGATACATTGGTGTATGTTTTTTTTGAAGCCATACCTTGGTGTATGTAATTCGTCAATGATATTGTATTAATTGATGAGACTAGAGGTGGAGTAAATGAGAAGCTTGAGGTCTGGAGACATGCATTGGAGACTAAATGATTTCGTATAAGCATGGCTAAGACTGAATATATGGAGTGCACTTTTGATGGAAGCAATAGTGAAGGAAACGAGGTGAAGAATTGTGACGATAACATTCAGAAGAGAGTTTCTTTTAGATACTTGGGATCTATTTTACAACATGATGGGGAAATTGATGGAGATGTTATTAAAAGAATAGATGTAGGTTGGCTAAAGTGGACAAGGACCTCTACTGTTCTTTGTGAGAAGAAAATTCCTTTGAAAATCAAAGGAAAATTTTACAAAATAGCCATGAGACCTGCTATGTTCTATGGATCTGAAAGTTGGCCTGTGAACCATAGACATGCGTAGAAAATGGCAGTAGCAGAAATGAAAATGCTAAGGTGGATGCGTAGACACACATGTAAAGATCGGATTCAGAATGATGCAATCACAATGAAAGTTGATGTAGCTCCGATCGAGGATAAGATGCGAGAAAATCACCTAAGGTGATTTGACCATTTGCAAAAGAGATCAGTTGATGTGCTAGTGAGGAGATGCGAGTTTTGAGATGTTGAGCCGACTAAGATATAGTGAGGAAGGCCCAAGAAGGATTGGAATGAGACTATACGAATGGATATTAGTTTTTTAGATCTAAACCCAAGAATGACCCAAGATAAATATGAATGGAGGCAAAGAATCCATGTAACCGACCCTACTTTATGTGAGAAAAACCTTTGTTATTGTTGATAATGTTTATGTTGTTGCATTTGTAGCGCATCTACATTCTCCTAAAACAAGACATCAACTTCACATGCATGCTGCATTCAAGGTTTGAGATATCGATATCACATCGGTCAGCCCGAAAAGCGATATATTGGGATTATATTGGGTTTAACGATCTCACTGGAAATTTTAAAAATAGCTCAAAAACAAGTTTTGACAAATTATGATGATCATAGTTCTTAAAGCAATAAGTAACATAAAAATAAACACTTATGTGCAAGAGTTGGATGTATTTAACACTATAATACGCATTATATTGTACATATCGCCCATACTGTTGTGTTAATGCTAAATGCTGAGAGATATTGTTGTTATTGACTTGTGTTTTGATTTGGCTTTGCTCCCACCTCATTAAGTACTTGAACACCATTGGAATCCATCTAATTTTGAATGATATCTTCCTCCACATGGACCACATCGTCGTCATGCATTTTAAAAATATATGTAAGGTCGATTAGATTTATGTAACTTCTTTATCATGCCTCTCTCTTGCATGTTTCATTTTGAACCTCAAGTCACGTAGACAAGATTGTGTAACTCATCTCCTAACTTCTTCCATATTTTGGAATGAATAAGGTTGAACATGCTCCAGAACCTCTCGCGTCTCCCAACAGATGCAGTTTGGGACAATACTTTTACTGCCATTTTCTGCAAGTTAGTAGTTTTTATCCTGTACAGTGACTATCAATTAGTTATAAAGAGGGAAATTAAGTTAGTAAGTAATGATCTTGCTACATAAAAAGCAAGATTACCATATCTATGGAATCTTAAAAATCTTACAAGAAGAGTATTGCCTTATCCACTATCGTGGTAATTGTACGGAATGTGCCTAATGAGTCCCTGAAGAACTTAACTTACATTAAGTTAAGTCGTGTTATGTTTTAAAGAACTTTCAATGAATAACTTGTGAATTATTATCAAACTTAATTTTTTTAATCTTCCTACCTCACTCATGTGTGTTGTTTGTGTCTTTTCATCCTTCACAAACTTCTCCACCACGTCTGAATGATTATTATAGATCTGCATCAATGCTAAAATTGTGCTTGTATTGGTACTTTGGTTGAAACAATAAAGCATAAATATTTATAATATGCTCATCCTTCAGTAATCAACAACAACAACATCGAAGCCTTTTCCCACAATTAACTAGGGTCGGCTACATGGATTCTTCGCCTCCATTCAAATCTATCTCGGGTCAATCTCGGGCTTATATCGAAAAAATTAAGATCCCTTCGTATAGTCTCTTTCCAACACTTCTTAGGCCGTCCTCGCCCTCTCTTAGCCGGCTCAACATCCCAACACTTGCATCTCCTAATTGATGCACCAGCTGATCTTCTTTGCTAATGACCAAACCATCTTAAGCGGTTTTCTCGCATTGTATCTTCGATTGGAGTTACACCAACTTTCTTTCTGATTGCATCATTTCGAATCCGATCCTTACGTGTGTGTCAACACATCTACCTTAGCATTTTCATTTCTGCTACAACCATTCTCTGCACATGTCTATGGTTCACATGCCAATATTCAGATCCATAGAGTATATCAGGTCTCACAGTTGCTTTGTAAAACTTTCCTTTAATTTTTAAAGGAATTTTCGTATCACAGAGAATGACAGAGGCTCCTCTCTACTTTAACCAACCTGCATTTATTATATCTGTAACATCTCCATCAATTTCCCATCATGTTGCAAAGTAGATCGTAGATATCTAAAAGAATCTTTCTTCTGAATGTTATCGTTAATTTGTTACCAATTTTCACCTTGACTCCTTCACCATTGCTTCCATCAAAGATGCACTCCATATATTCCGTCTTAGCCCTATTTATACGAAATCCTTTAGTCTCCAATGCATGTCTCCAGACCTCAAGCTTCTCATTTGCTCCATCTCTAGCCTCATCAATTAACACAATATCATCAGCAAATAACATACACCAAGGTAACTCATCCTGAATGTGACCTGCCAACTCGTCCATAATCAAAGTAAAAAGAAATGGACTCAAAGCTGAACCTTGATGTAAACCAATGCTGATGCCAAAATAGTCAGTCTTCCCAGACGGGGTCCCTACACAAGATAAAGCCCTGTCATACATGTCTTTTATAAGGTTAACGTGTAGGACAGATACTTGTCTCTTCTCCAAAACTCTCCACAATATCTCCCGTGGGATAGAATCATAAGCATACTCCAAATCAATAAAGATCATATGGAGGTTCTTTCTCCAGCTTTATAAATCTCCACTGCTCTCCTCAGCAAATGGATGGCTTCAATAGTTGAGCGACCTGACATGAATCCGAATTGGTTTTCTTTTACGTTGGAAACTTGTCTTAACCTTCTTTCGATCACATGTTCCCAAATTTTCATAACGTGACTCATCAGCGTGATACCTCTGTAAATAGACCAATTTTGAATGTCTCCTTTATTCTTATAAAGGTGCACCACGATACTCCTCCAATCTTTAGGTATTTTCTTGCTTCGCCAAATAACATTGAATAGATTCGTAAGCCAAGTCAAACCGCGCTTAACTAAAACTCTCCATACTTCTACAGGGATGATGTCTAGTCAGGGCTTGAATCCTTTGCTAACGTGTTCTTTCACCTTCTCCCTTGTGTAGCGCATTGCTTCATAAATCACTTCCATGGTTGGTTTCTTATCACATTCCACGATGCTCAATGCGAACAAAATTGGTTCCATGATTTTCATTACTCATCACGTTATCCTAGGAGTGGAAATCGCTGATAAATGATTCAGTTTTCCTCCCTTGTTGCTTTCGAGCCTCAAGTTTCTTGAACCATTCTCCTTGGCATCACATGAATATCAAACCGATTTTGTATTGCTTCACGCTTTGTAACGCTATAAAATTGGTTGTAAACCTTATGGTCTCAGGTTTGGCAAATTCTCCATTGCACGTCTTCTCCATCAACACCGGAACTTTTGAATGATTGTAAATGAATATGGTATTCATGCTTGATCCACCACGTTAGCCATATTTTTCATCTTGCCAAAGTCCTTCAAGATCGAGTCGATACAATGTGCAAATACACAACATCGAAAAAAGCCATAGTTGTTAGAAGCAATGATCGTTCTTGTGCTTTCTTAAAAGTGTTGCCATTTTTTTGAAATCATGAAATAGGGGGAGACACTCAACGGTGTTCACCCCATCTTTTATTCAAAAAGCAGTAACAAAAACAAGAAAGAAATACAGAAACTACGGCCGAAGGAGCGACCAATTACAGCACCCACTCCTCCACCAAACTCTTGGCATGTATCCCCACATTTTCCTTATAAAAACGTTGCCCCAAGAAGAGGAAGGCATTCCTCCCCAGCCAAACAATCCATAGGACGACCAGCGGGTAGACCATCTCCCTCCTAGATCTAGTCCTATTCGCCACCAGGGAGCCGCAGAACATCTTGAGATCATCAACGCAACACCATGCCAGCCCGGTCCCCTGCCAAACCTGAAGCACCTTGGGGCACTTGAAGAACAGATGCTCGACGGATTCAATCACCTCCTCACAGAGTAAGCACCTGTTAGAGATGGAGCCAAGAAGCCTGGCACACCGGTCCCTCATCATCAGCCTTTGTCTCCGAAACAACCATAAGAAGAAACCAATTCGTTCAGGTAACTTGAAGCCCAAAGGAACGCACAATCGTGAATCAAAAACTCTGAGCGTGAAGGCGGCGACCTGCAAATAGCCCCAAAGGCCTTCCTAATCGTGAACTGACCCGCACACCAACCCCAATGGTCTCTCACCTCCGATGGGCGCCCCACCTCCCTAATAGCATTCAGCAGTGCCAAGAAATCCTCCAATATCTGGTCAGAGAAATTGGAGGAGAAAGTCGGGCACCAATTTTCATCCGACCAACAAGTTGCCACCGTCACAAATTTATCCACAGCGAGAGCAAACAGTCGTGAGAACCGCGTGCAAAGCCCCCCCCCTCCCCGTCCAATCGTCCGTCCAAAAAGAGAAAGACTCGCCTCCACCAAGGATCAGCCTAAACAAAGGTAAGTTCTTGGAGAAAACCTCCACGACCCCCCTTCAGAAGGGAGTCGGAGAGTCCATCTGATCATCCGATCTCGGAGGCGCCCCTACAACACCGTATATCTTGCGCAGCACGGTACATGCCAGATCCTCCCCAGGTCCCCAGATTCTGCTCGCCCATTTAAGAAGCAAGGCCTTGTTCATTTGTTGGATACACTTCACTCCCATCCCTCCCTGATTCTTCGTGATCGTAATATCCTCCCACTCAACAAGGTGGATGCCCCCCTCGACTCCCCCCTCCGATTGCCCCATAAGAAACCACACATCCGCTTCTCTAATCGCTCCCTAATACCCTTAGGAATACGCCGGTTCGAGAGAAAATAGATCGGGATGGAGGAGAGGACCGCCTTTAGGAGCACCAAACGCCCCCCCTGCCCGTAGCCAAGGGCATCCCCAAATAGTCCAACGGTAAAGAGCTGCATCCCGACCCCAACGCTTGCGCACAAGCATCGACCTCCTCCACTGAGAGATCAATAGGGACGACCTTCGACTTATCAGCATTCAAAACATCCTGGAGAGTTCGCTAAAGATTTCCAAAGCCATGGCCATGCCACCCGCCTCCGCAACCCTCCCCCCCCCTCAATGAAGAACAGAGTATCGTCGGCGTATTGTAGGAGCGGAACCAGCGATCCCTCCCTCGAGTAACCATTTGAGAACCCGCAGCCGACCACACGAAGTGCAATGCTAGTAAGGACGTCCGCAGCAAGGATAAACAACATCGGAGCAAGAGGGCACCCCTGGCGCACTCCCCTTCGAGGTTGGAAGAAGCCCCCCTCCGTGCGGCCATTCACCATGACCGTAAAAGAAGACGTTGTTACACAACGCCTCATCCAAGTGATCCACCTCTCCGGGAACCCCTTCCTTCGCAACACCGACCAAAGGAACCTCCAGTCAAGGGCCACCTTCCATAGAACACCGCATTTATCCCTTCTCAGATGCGAGAGTGAGGCAATCCGAAATCTGTCTCCCCAGAATGAAGGCAGATTGCAGCGGTGAGATAATGCTGGGAAGAACACAACTCAATCTAGCGGCGAAGACCTTCGCGGTAATGAGGTAATACGCGTTAGAAACTGCAATAGGGCGGTAGTCGTCAATAGAATCCGGCACCGATACCTTGGGGAGCAAAATGATCACTGCACGGTTGACCCTATTGAAGCCCACATTGCCCAAACAGAATTCAGAGACAACCTCCAACACCTCAGAGCCAACCAAGTCCCAGAAGTCCTTGTAGAAAGAAATCGGGAAGCCATCCGGTCCAGGAGCGGCATCAACATTCAGGTCCCAAACTGCATCCTTAATTTCCTCCAGGGTCACAATGTGAGTGAGCATGTCGCAACAGGAGGTCTCCACAGACGTTGTACCTAGGCCCAGCCACTTCCAAATCTGCGGCAAGGCCTTAAATGTCGTTTTCGGTCACCATTTCGGTATCGACCAAAACAGAATTTCGATGGAATTTCGGTGGAATTTCGACCGAAATTTCGGTCATTTCGGTCATTTTTTGTACTGGCACCCCCATATTTCGGTCGTTTCGGTCATTTCGGTGGAATTTCGATTTCGACTGGATATCGATATTCGACAGAAATTCGACCGAATTTCGCTGAAATTTGAGGCCATGATCTGCGGTATAGTCCTCGAAGAGACGTCCTTAAAGTGATTGATAATAGCTCTTCCCATATCTTTGTTCCCTTCTACGCGAACCCCACCAACCGAGATCGAGCGCAAAGCATTAGACCGTCGCCTCCCACTGGCCACCCGATGAAAGTAAGATGTGTTTGCGTCCCCCTCCCGCAACCAAGCACTTCTTGACCTCTGCCTCCATTCTGTGACCCGCTTGTGGTCCTCGATGGCAACCTGTTTCTGAGCAGCTGCGCGAGAAGTCAACTCGTCCGGCGAGAGCTCCCTAAGATCCTCCAACACGTCAAAACTCCGAATCACCTCCTCGGCCTCCAACCTCGCCGCGCACCTGGCCGCCCTAGACTCCCTCTTGAAGACCGATAACCTTGCACGCAAGGAAGTTAGTTTCTGGACAAAGCGAGACGCGGCGGACCCAGCAACAACCACGCTAGACCAATGCGAAGCCACCACCTCCCTAAAGTTCTCCAACAACCAACACTTTTCATATCTAAAGAGACCCCTTTGCACAGGGGCATCTCCTGAATCCCACAAAATTGGAGCGTGGTCGGATAGCGTCCGTGGTTTGGCCACAAAGGAAAGAGCGAAGGACTCCAAGAGCTGGGGCGAAGCCAAAAACCGATCGATACGTGAACACGAGTTGGAGCTTCTCTACGTATAGGCGACATCGTCCGGATCCATAACCTCAAGTCCCAGGGAATCAATAAAGTCCGTGAAGTCGACCGACCCCGGGTCCTGCCCTCCTGCTCCCGGGCCTGTCAGACGTCCGCAAGGTAACGTTGAAGTCCCCCCCAATGAGCCAGGGGACCTCCATGACCGTCCTGCCCGCCTCTAGAAGATCCTCCCAAACCTCTCTCCGCAACACATTACAACATGGCCCATAGACACATGATACAACCAATGGCAAAGAGGAATCCGTACATACCAGCCGGACCGTCAGGACATGTCTCCCGCAAATAAGCGAATCGAATGCCAGAGTCGAGGATCTCCAAGCCACCAGCATCCCTCCAGACGTGCCCACCGCACCACCGTTCTGAACTGATCAATGCCCCCCGCACCAAACGATCTCCAAATGTCGTCTGTGACATATTGGAGTTTCGTTTCTTGTAGAAAAATGGCGTCGCATCCCCACTCCACGAATCTCGAGCCCACAGTCCTCCGCTTGCTCGGATCACCGAGCCCTCGAACATTCCAGGAAAGAATTCTCATTTGGGATCGTTTTGCCTCCCATGAATGCGGGCCACCCCTGCGGCCACCCCAATGATATTCTTTAGAGTCAAGTCAGGTTGCGCCTCCAGTCGTGTCGATCTGGACCTACTCCTTCTGTATCTCTTACCAGCCCTCCTGTCACTCGTCCCCTCAGATGAGTGATCGGTGCCCGATCTGGCGATCGGCAACATGGTTGGAGCAGCGACAACAACATCAAGGCAGGGGTCAACAACGACCACTGTCGAGGACGAAGGCGTTGGACCTAAGAATGGTGATGTCTGGGTCCACATCCTCCCCTCCACCATGAAAGGGTTGCTCAAGGAAATTGACGCCCGCTGGGGGGAACCAGTTGACGACCCCCCGTAACCACCACAAGGGACGTACCAAGCCGGCGATGCCGAAAGTGCCATGTATGGCAAGGGACCAGCGGAGGCCGCAGACGCAGGGAAGACCCGAGTAAGAATCGAATCCGAAAGCCCCTTCGTAGCCGAGAAAAAGGTAAAAGGTGTAGTCGGATCCACAGCAGGGTCCGTGAGTGTAACACGGGTCCTCGGACCCACATCCATAGTCATAGAACAAGGTGGCAATGCCCATACAATTTCCCCCTTTTCCACATCATCAGGCAAAGAGAATGATGCCTTGCACATGACCCGAGATGTACCCGCGAACAGACGCGTGCAATCAACCTCGTGCGTCGTTCCACCCAAAGCTCCCCTTGGAAAGACAACCGCCATCACGGAACGCGAACCGTCGCCGTTCACCCCACCGACATTCACCCTCGGATGCTCCGGTAGTGGCGGAGGCTCCTCGATCTGAAGCTCAATTCTGAACGTGTAGCTGCCGACCTCCATCTCCGTGAATGAACTCTGACCTTGTATCTCGTCCAGGAAGGCCCTGTTACACTCCAATAACACCACCGTATCGTCCACCGGCGAGCCTGGCTTGAGCTCGTCTTCAATCACCTCACGAACTGTCCCCCACCGCCTCAGGGCCTTTCGCAAGCAACCCACCGTCCTGGACAGGAACGGAACTCCCGTCACCCTTGCGATACATATCTCCACCTCTGCACAGGAACCATCGGCAAACCGAAGATTTCTCCAGCAGACATTGGCAACATCACCATTCTGGATGAGGCGATCCCTCTGGATTGTTGAGAGTCCACGGACACAGCATCTTCGATCATCAAGCTTCACGACATCACCACAGAACCTCGCCCCAAGGAACCCATGCAGGTGGGTCCTCAAATCCTACATCACGATATCACCTCTCACCGTGAACCCGATGAGCGCATGCACGTCAGTCCCTCGGGCGTCCCTCCTTACCTCGTCAGGGGTTAACGAACCAACACCCCCCACCGCAGGTACATGTTTACTCGCTTGCTGAGCAGTAAACGCATGCTGGGGCACACCCGCAGCCACCTCGACGAAAGTAGCCCCCCCTGACGCACAGATGAAATATCGGAGCTACAGTGCCCGCGCTGATGAACCAAGCCTCTGGCAGGTCCCCCAGCCGCAATCTTCCCAGGAGTAGACATGCACGAAGCCTGGCGGTGTCCAGGTCTTCCGCAGGAGAAACATCTTGGCGGGGAAGAGCAGAACGAAGCAACGTGCCCCCTAACTCCACACCGAAAGCACCGCCTCTCCGATTTCCTATGCGACACAAGCACCCACTCCCCCCTTCCCCCTCCGGTAGGCTCCACACCACCACCCACGACAACCCTCTCGCCCTCCTCCCAGCCCAGTACCGCCTTCCCCTTCTCCGAGACCCCGCACGTTCCCCCTACTACCGGACCGCTGCGAGCTCCCTCCTCGCGCCCTCTCTCTAGCACCACCCCAGCGTCAGCCCCTCGCGAAGAAGCCTTCCCATCTTCCCCCTGGGACGAACCTCTTTCCGACGAAGCTCCATGCAGCGAGACTTCCCGCGTTTCCATCCTTCGAGGTCTCTACCAGCGCTCCATTTGTGGGTCTGTTGAGAGGATGAGGGAGGTGCACCAACGCTCAAGTGTTGCCATTGTCTGTAACTATTTGCACAATGTTGTCTTTTTATCCTCTTCGATGGTTGTCTTCATCAACCTCTGCAGGTACTTGTGATCTTTCATATGTGAAAATGCATCGACATTTTAAAAAAATGTGTTCCTATCACAGTACACGATGAAGTTGATGATCTGCTTCCTCGTATAACTCGTCTAACCATCACACATCAAGGCCACCATGTACTTTGGCCACCTTCTCTTCAACTCCCTAATGTACTTTTTCATCTCTTTCTTTTCCATCACGAGACAGTTGTTCATGATCTCAGATGATGTGGGAGCTTTCACTCATATTCCTAAAGCAGCGATCTCATTGGTCGTGTTTTGCAAAAAAAGGCCCACTAGCAATGTTCTCCAGAACACTCTCTCCAAATAAACAACTTGGTAATCGCTCTTCCCACTCTCTCATTAGCAATAAAAAACATGTCCTTTACTGTTCTTCTATCTCGTGTCCTATCTTAAGTTGTAGCACGTGGAATCAGTCTTGTTCAAGAAGCTCTTGACTTTTTCGATTTTGTTTTTTCATGGGTGGTGGTACTGGTGTACCTCCAGAATCACTCTCGCTACCAAAAGCACCCTAAAACCCCCTTTGTGCACCAAAGTTTCCCCCTCCCAAAATCACTAAACAATTCTTGTGTTGCCCTCTTGTATGCTCTCCTCTCAGCAGGGTAGACAAAGCCATCATCAACAGAATGGGATGGAACATTTAACTCTTTCTCAAACATGAACTCGTTGAATTCTTCATCCATTCTCACCATATGTTGATCATTCTTCTCCTTTCCTCTAGTTGGTCTTTACGAGTTCTCTAACATCGTTCAGACAACATGTGCACTTAGCAACATTATTATTGTTGCCAGCAAGATGATGCTTCAGTCTAGTAATTCCCTCCTTCCACTCTCTTCACACTGAACTTGCATTCTAGTGTGGATTTGTTGCCATCTGGTTGCAGTGACATACCTCCATCAATCTCCCCACTGTTTGTGTTACTCTCAGAAACTTTAGTTTTCAAAACATAGTGTGAACCTGTTGATGTTTCTCAAATGAAGCCTTCAAGAAAATTAGAGAATACCACACATGAAATACATAATTCGAATATTCAATTAATTACTACTGACTTATTCTTAAGTTTGATATTCACATTTACTAAATTTATTGTTTTTATAATAAGACAAAATACATATGTTTTGAATTAGTAGTGTTTAAGATGATATCTTTTTTTTGAGAAAAAAGGGTGAAATCCTGAGTTGGGACCACCTCAAACTTTCTATTAAACTAAATTAAAAATTACCTTATTGATAGCCATGCCGAGCAAAGGGGCCTACAATTTTCCAAAATATTTTTAGAATAAAAAGTCTGACCATGAAAGATGACCCCATTCCTAGCACACCAAATACCCCCACATAAGTGTAAAAGGTAGGGAGTTGTGTTCTTGAGAGTTGTCACTGGTCCTTTTGATAGAATCCCAAAAAAGAGCATTGTTGTCCACCTGGAGCCACAGGATATCTGCTGATCTCCACACTCTAGCTTACCAGTTGCATCTGAAAAAGAGATGGTTCAAGTCCTCAACCTCATCCCCACATCTATCACACAATTGTTCTCCAACCCGAAGAATCTTCCCTCACCGTCCCTTAGAAATATGTTGATCCTATAAGGGATATTGCTCCACTACATGATCTTAGCGTCGTGGTGAAAATCTTTGTTCATATTTGTTCGATCCTCCTCAAAGATGCGATCCACCTTTTCACCGGGAAGTTATCATTCACCCATCTGAAGTAATCTCTTCCCCGAGTCGGTCCAACCTCGTTGGCCAGTGCCCTCTACATGCTCAAGAAATTCACTAATCTATGCTTCGAAAAATCCGTCCTGAAAAAAGGGACCAAGTGTCTTGTACCCAGGCCTGATGAACCAAAATGTCTATACACAGCCATCGCCAAAAGCTGAGGATAACGGTCCCTAAGGGCACCTTCACTTGTCCAGTTGTCCAGCAAAAAATGAAACAACTTCCTATCCCCCAGCACATGCCGTAGTTTCTCCATCAAATTTGGCATGATCTTCTTAATACATTGCCATAAAGAAGAATGTATACTGATGCAATGGCCGTATTCATCCTGTCAATATCATAAATCCTTCTCATCAACTAACACATCAGATCTTTTGATTCACCCTATATCCACACAACCCATTTGGCAATGAGCGCCTTATTCTTGCAATCCACCTTCAGTACGCCCAGTCCCCCCTCCTTTTAGCCATGGTAACAATGGACCACTAACCAGATGAATCCCACTCTTTGCTTGCCTCCCATCCGACCAGAAGAACCTTCTCATCAGAGTCTCCATCTTCCTACAAACTTCCACCCGTAGAGAGAATTGTCACCTTCCACCATGCCATCTTTCTCTCTAGTCTGTTTAAAATCGGCCTCTAGTCAATCGATATCAATCTCCCTGCCACCAGCGGGAGCCCCAAGTACGTGATAGGTAATACACCAATCGGGTATCGCAGTGTCTCGCCGTCTCACCAGTCACAGGAATTTCATCCTGAGCGAAACCAAAGTGGACCACAATCTGCTTCTCCCTACTGATAAGCATACCGGAAATGTACTCAAAATCTCCATAATCTGAGCGGCCCTCTTATCTTACTCCAGTTGCCTACCCAGAAAGATCATCGTATCGTCAACAATATTGTAGATAGGGATGGAAATATCGCCATTGCAATAACCCGAATACCATCTGCTCGGTGAGGTCAACCACATCATAAACGCCACTACACCTGCCACAATCACAAATTGCAAAGGGGTCAGCGGGCATCCTCGATGAATGCCCAGTTGCGGTTAAAAGAAACTGTCATCTAGACGTCCATTCACAAGTACCGCATAGGAAGTAGTAGTAATGCATCTCTCTATTCAGGAGATCCAAACCGCTGGGAAATCCTTGTTTTGTAGGGAGACCCAAAGGAAACACCAATCGACACAGTCATAGGATTTGGAAAAATCCACCTTCTAGAGCAAACCTTTCTCCTCTTCCAATCCAGCACTAATTCTGAAGCAATCACCAAACCATCTGCCATATTCCTACCCAGAACAAAGGTCGTCTGATCTGGGGAAATGATATCATTCTTGACGAGGGATAGCCTATCGCAATAACTTTGGCAATGATCAGATAAAACGCAGTCCCAACCCTCTCGCATGAAATGGTTGTCATATCCAACGAAAAAATAAAACAAAAATTGCATTTCTGGCGAAATATTGGCATCGACCAATACATCGCCGATATGTCATGAGATATATGTCAATATTTGGGAAATCGATTTACATATGAGTTTACGAAATCTCCTTCCCAGCTATAGCTGATATATCAGTGATATATTTTGACGTGGAACACTGGTTGCAACCTCATTTCAGCAACACTTTATGATTGCTGCACAAAGCAACACTCAACCAAGCGCATCATGTTGTTGCTGTGAAGATTTGCTGCTAGATTGCTGCTCTAATTTCCCCTTTGTATCATTACCAACAATGGAAATTGTGCTCTGTTTTTGCTTCACTTTGTTGTAGTTAAAATACAAAAGCACTGAGGTGGGGGTGTCTCCTTGCCTCAGTGCTTCATCGCCTTGAGACCGCCTCAATCCCTTGAGGGGCTCACCTTAGGGCTGTTTCCCTCTGCCTCACCTCAAGACGTAGACTTTGAGTGCTTCAAGGCTAGCTTTTCATATCATGGTCGTGAAATCGAAAAGTGGATGGAGTGGAATTTGGGAGATCATTTATCTAAATTGGTAAGTATTAGAGGGGGAATGAAATGACTGTTCCTTGCCATTGTTTCAAAGTTGGTAGCGTTTTCATGATTTTGTGGATTTTATAAATGGCAAGCTGGAGATATTAGATTGGGGGATAAAATGGTTCTTCCTTGCCATTGTCTGTTTCTTCATTTTTTGTTGAAATGGTGCGCGTTCTAACTTGTAAAGTCACAATATCAAAATTAAAAATTACACAGACCAGACTCTGTGAAAGCCTTGGATTTGGCTCTCTATTAGGCTATTGAGTATAGGGGGTGCTAAAAGTGAAGGGTGTTGCTACCAGAGATGCGTTATCATTATTAAATAAAAATACAGACTATCTGATTCCTTCCTTTTACTACAGTTAGCAGTATTTGTTTACTTGTTCCAAAATCTTTGCATCTTCTTATTATTGTCTTTTGTGCTCATAGCCTCATACATGTATCCCCCATGTATGGCCCAATATGTAATGTTTCAAGTTTTGAAACAAAGGGGTTATATGGTTGAGGAGCTAAAGAAATTGTAAGAAAAACTGTTCATGTTAGATGGTTTTTTTAGGCTCTCATGTTAGATGGTTGAGTAAATGCCATTAATTGCCTAACATTTAATCACAAATAATCATTTTGCCATAAAAACTTTACATATTAGATGATTCATAATAACAAAACTTCATTACACATACATGCAGATTTACAATACATGAGCAGAACTTCAATCTATATATATTATTAACCGATACATTGCATATACTCATGAAAATAATACATGAGCAAAACATAAAACATTGCGTATACATATGCAATTGTATACAAAAAGCATTGCATACTCTTATAGTTGAATGGAGGAAGAGGCGGAGCTATGGAGGTAAGCACCTGAATGAAAGGATTGGAGAACTGAATGGCATAACTGTCCAACAATTCCCCATGTTCCTCCTCCCACTCTCCAGCCTCTTTTGCCCCCTACTCCTCCTTCCACCTCCTCCGACACCCCCTCGCAGACACGTCGGAGCTTGGACTCAAACTCAGACTTCCTCAAGCAGCACACACAATAATCAGAGACTACACCTGATAGAGACTTCTGATGTATACCTCCTCTCGAGGAGGCCACTGGTGGTTGAACTCCTCATCAGGTTTATCGAGCTCCAACCGGAACACATCAAAGCTTCCAAGTTTGGGTCCTTCACTCTCGAATGGAATACCATTTGTGCCTAGAACTTGCGTAGCAGCACGATCAACCAACGCATCTCCATATCTCAAGCAAAGCATCTTCAGTGCAACATTTGGAGCCCCGTCAAACCATCATCCCTCCGAAGATATCGATTGAAGCTACGCCTCCTCGAGGAAACGAGATCTGTCCAGCACTCATGGCTCCACCACATCGGCATCCTCTGTACCTTCTTCTCTCAAGCAGATGAAGGGTTATACCCTTGAGACATTCTGCTCTCTTGTTCGACGTAAGCTTGTCGACCTATATTAGCTGTAACCACAGAGCAACAGAACAAGGGGGGATCGTTCCCAGCACGTATTCCCGACAGCACCTCAACCTTCGTCCATCGCAACAACTCCTCAAGGTGTCGGGTGGGGGTTCTATCCTCCAGCACCTGTAGAGGTTAAGTTGAGGCGGTTAGGGAGGAGGGAGGGGGGGATGCAAGCGAAGGAGGCTAGGGAGGAGCAGCGAGTGGAGGAGGGGGGAGGAGGAGAAGGAATAGGGGAGGGGCGTTGGAGGAGGGGGGGGATGAGGAGTAGGGGGAGGAGGATGGAGGGGTCCATTTCAACCCTTTTTTAAAAATTTAATTCCCCTTGTGTCCCCAAAGTTGGTGTCTGTTTGTATTGGGGATGGATGACAACTAACTCGAGGGGCACAAGTGATAAAATGACAAGAAGTCAGGGGCACAACTGATAGTCCAAAAAAGGGAGGGTTATAACTGATATTGCAATATCTCATGGAGGCGTAACTGATAAAAACCCTATTATGTTTCTTCTGACTTGATTATATGCTTATTCTGATAAGTATGGGAGAAAGGGGGAGTGAGAGTAGATCATATTCTTTTTGTGATGTATCTACAGAATTTCTATGACGTTCATCATTTTGTACTCATGGCTTCTCAGAAAACGATCTCATTTCCAATATCCCTTTATAAGCGAATTGATTTTAGGGCCCCATAAGATATGGGAGAGGCCATTCTCAAGGTTCATGTATGGGAAAAGCCCAAATCTGGAGATCTGCATATGAGAGATGACCACTCTATTTTTTGTATTCGACATCGACATCAACAACTTCAGATGGGCTTCTCTACTTGAGATCTTCTCAAACTTCTAGTGCACATACACGACATGGAGATTGGCACTCCATACTACTATTATATAGTTGCTATCTTCATTGACTATCGACTACGTCTGCACAGGTCTCCTCCTAATGCGATTACTCTCCATGTTGTACTTCTACGCGACTCTACTCTAGGCATGTCCTGGTCGTTACAACGACTCTGCTCCACGTATGTCCTGATCATCGCAGACTTGTCCTCGTACGAGGTCTCCTTCCAACAATGACTTGGGTCTCCTCTCATCTCTCTTAGATGTGTCGAATGAAGATGTGTTGTATATTTTTTCTTTTGTCGCAAACTACAACTTCCTCAGCTGGAGCTTGAGGAAGTGTTAGAGTATGTAATAATAGATGGGTAATTGGATCTCTCCCGTCCATGCTCTCTTGTTTAGTCCGATATCATCTATAAGTGGGACTCCAGTATGTATGTGGGGCTATGTAAGAAGTCACACACCCCATATATTCATTGAGAGATTCACAATAGAAGATGCAGCCCTTTGAGACATTTTCCTGTGGTTTCATCCCACTCCTTATGGAGTAAGGTTCTACGTAAAATCCTGAGCGTTCTTGTTCCATATTTTTATTTTCTTCTTCGATTCTGCTTTTGCGTTAATCATCTCAACATGGACAATTCATAGACGTGAAAGACTGAAGGATTTACATTTCTGATAGGACAGTGACAGAGGCCATGCACCTTATGAGCATTGTGGTATTTGATGAACTAGATTCGTAATCGGGTTTGATGTGCTTTACACTATTTTTATTGACTTGGAAAAACCTTATGTTATTGTGCTAAGAAATATCATGTGGAGAATTCCAGAGAATATGAGAGAAGACGCTTGTTCTATACATCAATTGTTGAGATGTTAAGAATATGCAAACCAAAGGCGAGACCCTCATAGGACAGCGTTTGATATATTGGACATCAAATGAAATGTCTGGAAATGTTTTGCTGAGGTCCACTCTACGTCACGTAGCAATGAGTTAATTGTCTGACTCGAAAGTTTTAGGGCTTTACAGTCTAAGGGGAGCCTGCTCCATCTCTGGTCGTGGTCACTAGTCCCACAGGCCAATTGCCATCGCCACTCTCGTTGCTCTGGAATGGAGTCCCTCCAACTTGAGAGCATGCCTCAGAGGAACTCTTCACCTTCAATCCTCCCCGGACCCCTACTACCTGAGTTGCCACATATCAAGGAAGTCGCCCCTTCGAGCAAGCCCTTCTGAAGCAAATCTCGCTCTGTGACCTTCATAAATACATGATTTCCCTCCTTGGATTCATGCTTGGATCTGAGATTGCCTCAATGCCATATTTTGAAACTCCCATGTATTTGGGTATGGATCCCGCTCTCGCTCCACCTAAAAGATTTAGATCATGCCATCGCCAGCTGATCCAAATTCCGCACCCGCCCTCCAAATGCTACTTGGATCAACTTCGGCACGTGACCTGCAACAGCACCATGCCCTCCATATTGTTTTCTAGGATTTCATCCCCATATCGGTGAGATATCGTCAGAATTGTGAAAGTTTCTTATATAATTTCTTGGATATGTCCAATATCCTCGATATTTCTTCCTAGTTCCACCTCTTTTGCATTTTTTAATGAGATTTTTAATGTCATTGCTTTGACAAACCCTCTTCCTCTTACAAGAAGTTCGAGATCCACGATTTATGTGGACAACTATTTATAATAATCTCCAGCTTATGTATAAATTTTATCAAAATCCGACTCAAATAATATAAACTTCTTTGATTAAGTTTTTGGGGAGCATTCCCACTCCCCCCTCAATTCCCCTTCCTAGGCTCATTGATTGGGAGACCGAGACCGTATTTTGGACATTAATCAGGGCACATGGATCCAGCATGACATTCCTAGTTCTAACTAGTGATAAATGTTCAACTTGATTATTTGAATATTGCATTGGGAAAGTTATGAATTATGAGTTTATGATACCGTGCTATATATTGATATCAGCTTATTCATACATTCTACATGACTAAACTTTTATTGCAAGCCTTACATAGTGGTGCATATCAACATGTGTGGCGAGTATGATAATATGATTGCAAACATGTATTTAAACCTCTATTTTGACAAACAAGTGTGTATTTCTATCTTATTTATTGATTAAAGAACATTAAAAACCCTGATTTCAGTAAAATTTGTTTTTTATTTTATAACCATATTTGCAATTTTCGGCAATACGATATTCCCTAGTAATTTCCCTTTCCGGGCTTTTTGATGAAATGATACTGATATCGATATTCAAGATCATGTTCCATACTCGTATCCTTGTCACTACCTACCACCTCCTAGATATTTCACCAAAAAGGTGATGCCTTTGTCAACGCCTCTCACGCCACTCTCTCTTAGAAACAGCAACGCCTCTCTATACACTGAGCCCCCAAACCTTCGTTGTTGCATCCCAGACCATCCTTGTCAACCACCATGTGCTCAGCGCCAGCAACCCAGCTTCATTGAGATGTTCGCTGCTGATGATGCTTAGAAAATTCGAAGTGGATGATGAAACCTTCGTCGTGATCAAAAGATGCAAGATCTCTTGGTCACATTGAAACCTGCTATCCTGCACTTGCATGTGTTAAGGTCAGAAGTTTCATCGCTCAGCTGAATGATCCTACATCAAGAGTTTGTTGGATGCACATATTTCATACTGATATCAACCGCTCTGATATGGGACTACATATATTCTTGATGAAGCACCAGAGAGAGTTAATAGTGATCCGATAGCATAAATCATTACACTTACAGTTAACCTAAAATATTAAATACTTGCTGAAGTATTAAACAGCGGTTTATTGATCAGTACTTCTGTACCGACAGTTCCCTTATGATGTTCCTTCTTTTAATGTTTATCCGTGTCTCCTTTTGTTTCAAACTGTATAATTTCTCTTTCAAATTGAAAAGTACATTTCTATTTTTAAGCCTTGATATGTTTTTTTTCTTCTTCAGATGAGGAAGAGTAGACATTATGTCTGCGCAACATGGGTATGAGATGAACTCGCTGTGTTTCATAAAAGTTGCAGAGAGCATGGATGGTGCAAAACTCGCAAACATCTTCTCTATTGTTAATGTTCAACTCTTTTGGTTTTTCTTTTAACATACTTTTGTGCTGTTTCAAATAATCAGTGGTATTGTAGAAGCCTGATATCTTTGGCATGTTTTTTATGTGGATTAGATATCCATGGTTGAGACAGCTTGATCTGTTCTGGGCCTGATGAGCTTGCAGAATCGGCTCGTGCATCAGATTCATTTAGGTTATGTGTTCAGAACTGTATCAGGTCATGAACTCAATGAACATAAGTTATGTCACGAGTCGATCAACGTTTAAGCTTGTTGGGAAAGCTTAAATGTGGTTAACGCTTTAATCCGTAGTGATATGGTTAAGATTACATGGAAGAATATGTGATATTATTAATATACTCTTGTTACAATAAAAAGATTTACGAGGTGGATTTATACATATACATCACCTAGCAGTACTCACATGAGAAAAACTAACATCTGCGTCTCTCGCTTTATCATATGATTGCAGACAAATGTATGGGGTCTTTTGTGCAAATGTCCTTTTGTGGCACTATTGATGCTCGATAATTGCTCAAACAAAACACTATTGATGTTCAATAATTTTTATGACAATATTTTCCCAAATCATGAAATTTTGCCCCCGAGAAAAAAATTCCCAAAGAAAATAAAAACAGAAAGCCCTTCGAGTGTTCTTGGTATCTTCACCTCAACATGGACGTATAAGACGATACAATCCCAATGGGTGGCATCAAATTATCTTAATTTTCTTGTTCTTAACAGTTGTTGGGCTAATCCAATCTATACATAATCATCATCATCATCAGAGGGCGCCCCAAAATCTGACTTGGAAAACTTCACACGGTTCTTCCCATCAAGAACATGGATCACTTAAGCATGGAGGTAAGCCCGCACGACATCGGTGATCGGAGCTCGGCATACCGGGCACCTCCCGCTGTTCCACTGCAATTCGCGTCCGCACGCTAAACAGGTACACATGTGCCCGCACCTGCCTTACGAATGTATCGCCGATCACGATCAACGACACAACTTCAGTTTCAATCTGAATTGTATGGAAATACCTGTAGAGCAGCGAGTCGATCTTCGACTCGTAACAGATGCAGCAGTTGCCTTTCCTCGCCGGCTCCCTCTTCGACGTACGGCTCTCTCCCTTAGCAACTGAATAAGTTGATAACATTATCCGATCAGGAAAGGAAAAGACTCACAACCGCATGACACAAAGATATATAGTGGTTCAGCAACGTGCATACATCCGGTATCGCTCACATGATCAGTGACGGAGACAGGGGTGGGAAGGGGCTTGGCCCTCCTATCTCCCAATAAATACTTATTATGTATAATA
This sequence comes from Ottelia alismoides, assembly GCA_037367405.1. Classification (NCBI taxonomy): domain Eukaryota; kingdom Viridiplantae; phylum Streptophyta; class Magnoliopsida; order Alismatales; family Hydrocharitaceae; genus Ottelia; species Ottelia alismoides. Next base: position 326,762 of record JAZKJV010009362.1, read on the forward strand.
GTAATAGAACATGATCTAAATACAATAGTTATATATAAATATTAATAAGTTGTATATAACGGCCCCCCGCATCCTTCATTTATAAGTTGTATATAATCCCCCTCTCATTTCTCAATAAAAAAAATCAATAATATGACTGAATACGATAATTGAGTTATTGACATTCGTATGTTTTACGTGAACTGCGTGTTATATACAACTACAAGAAGAAAATAAGAGATTTTTTAATTCGTCGTTATATCGTATGTTGTTTAATATTTATAATAACGAATACTATTTTCTGAGATTTTTTATATTTGAAATTAGAAAAGAATGTAATATCTGTTGTTATATCTATACCGTTGGTCCATATAGAGACGTTTAACCGTCATGATTTTAATAGCTACGATTAGTTAAGATTCTGAAAAATAGTGACGAATAAGCAGTGCTATATTGACCTATGTTAATGATATAGTAATACATATAATGTTTGTCTCTAATTTTAACATAAAATCATTTTTTAAGAAACAATACTCATCATTATATAGTTAACAACATATGAATTATTGATAGATTAAAAGCATCCATATATACGCATTTCGTTGCAGTGAATCATTCTTTTCATTAAAGATGTATAATTAACTATTAGCATTTACATGTTGTACGCACGTTGACCTTTATGTCTTTCTATGAACTCTCATTTGAATATAAATAAACCCATTAAAAATGTTGAATTGTTAAAATAATAGTCAAAATCTAGAATTTAGAGGGTAGCTACACTATAAAAGTACCAAAATAAGGATATAAATGATTAGTTATGGACAAGCATATAGGTGTTACCATATCCAAATTTATTTTAATACATGAATATGGATGTCAATGTGGATATCAACGAATATGGATAATGTGTTATCGTATCTTACAAATTGGGTATAGATATAAAATGAATATGAATTAAATATGAATACAATCACAAATACTTTATAAATTAGCTTATATATATGAATTGAATGACTTATTATAATACAAATATAATATATATCATAAAAATTATATTAAATACACAAAAAGGTTAAAAGTTTTGTTATATGTAAATAAAAATAAATATACAGCTATAAATTAAAAAATATAAAAATATAGACAAAAATATAAGTGGATACCAAAGTGATATTTATATATGTATTCATTTGATACATATACATATACACATGTCAAAATATATAACACATATTATAAGAAATATGTACATATATATTTATATCCCTTTGCATCCCTATATTAAGATCGATATAATTTTATTTTTTTAAAATATTATATTTAACGGTATTACTTAACATCGTATCGATGAAAGTTTTTGTGATTTGAATAATTTTGTAAGGATATTTTTGTCCATACAATGTTTGTTTGTTCATTTATGTGAAATTGTAAATTTATAGGAGTATCTTTGTAAAAAAATTAATTGTAAATAAGTATTAAAAAATAAAATGATAAATCATAACGAAGATATACTTTATATATAAATATTATATGTATATGTGCAGGGGTGGAACTAGTATATATTATGGTGGGCCATGCCCCCCCCCATGATTATTATACATCACTTATATAATGTATTAAGTTTTTAATACGACCCGTTCTTAATTGTAATTTTCTAAATGTTGTTAGAGAAATATTGCAAAATCATTGAATGGTCGAGTGGTAGAGTGGCAAGGCTATTTCTTTGAAAATCGAGGTTCGAATCTTATTTCCATCAAATTTTTTTCTTTTATATGGTTTATCCAGTCACTTCTAAAGTATTAAAATAATTTGATATAAAATTGTATTCGAGTTAGGGGCAGAACTAGTATACATTATAACCCCGTGATTAGTATAAGTCACTTATACAATGCATCAAGTTTTTGATATGGCCTCTCAATTACATTATATTTACTGTTGTTAGGATAATATTGCAAAATCATTAAATGGTTAAGTGGTAGTGTGACAAGGTTATTATTTTGGAGACTATGGTTCAAATCTTATCTATATCAATTTTACTTTCTTTTATATGATTTATCCAATCACTTCCAAAGTATTAAAATAATTTGATATAAAATTGTAGTCGAGTTTATTTATCTTTTCCATTATTTTTATTACTCTTTATAAATACAATAAATTTTATTGTTTCCTTTTAACCATGAACTTTTTTGTTTCAAAATTTCACTTGATAATTTAGCTTTTTCAGGATGGATTTAGAGAGGCTTAAATTAGTATATTTATCCAATTTTAAAAATAGTCATGGAAAATACAAATCTATTTGAAATTCAAACATTAATAATAGATTTAAATTCTACGTTTATTAAGATTGAAAAATGTTCATTTTAAAAATATTAATTCTATTTAAAAATATCGTTCAACAATACATAGATTTTTCTATTTTTGAGCATATATAATAGTTGTATACTCGGTCCCTCCTTGATGAAATTCCTAGTTCCGCCCTGTATATATGTATATATTTATGTGTGATATGTATATATTTATGTGTGTAGTTTGATAATTTGCCCCTTAAAAATTTCTAGCTTCATCCTGATCACATCTATCGGTCTAGGGTTAGGGTTACAGGAATTCTGGTGTTGTGGTTGCGGTTGGATCGCAAGTTTGATTCATGCATATACGTCACCAACAGGCTCTTTACATGAGAATCGTCGAGAAATCATCATATCATATGCAAAATACGAATTACGTGAGAATCATGGAGAAATCGATACCTAGACTGTGAAGAACGTCGGTGACCTCTCGCTGAACGGAGTACTGAAACTTCTCCTGCTTCTCCATGCAACTCTGGAACAACTGTCGTAGCATGCGCATCTCCTGGTTCATGCGCGCGATGTCGCTCTTCAGTTCCTGCACGATGTCTCGTTGCTGCCATTTAAACACATCGGATTTAGCATCGCATGAATCCTGACGGGTAAAAAAACGTCGAGAAAAGCCTTCTACCCATCAGGACAAAAGGGACGGATGACTTTATATGAAATCTCACATGAACGTCATGAGAAGAATAGTTTGGTTCAACTGCAACTGAATGTGGGCTTCCTTGGAAAGAGATCGGAGCGAGCGAAAACGAAGGCGATTCAGCCGGATTGGTGCTCTCGGTTTCGAACCCCAGATTGTGTCCCTGGTAGGCGTCGTCCTCGTCCAGTTCAGAGCATCCGTCGATCGAACCTTGCCTCTGTAATGCAGATGATATCAGCTGCTCCAACGTATCGCGGAACGCGCCGTTAAGACGGTTCGATACGGTTCTCCTACGCACAAAAATACGTTAAATTGGACATGATTCATCTCGAACAATGAATGAGATGTGATTCTATAGGGAGGCGGATCGTCTGCTGCATCCCAAAATGCAGCAGATTCTGCGGTAGTCGTATGCACTGCTCGATCATGATCGAGCAGTTCGCACGATTTTGCACTTTTTGTGGGTCCGTACCATGCAAAATCGTGTGAGTCGCTCGATCACGCCATGACAGCGGGGACAACACCGCAGCAGAGGATCCTCTCTAGATTCTATATACCTCATGAGCAACTCGCGAAGCTCGACGTTATCCGAGTACGTTTCGAGCAAGTCTTTGTACATAGCCTGCCTCCGGATTTCCCAGGTTGGTCGAGAAAGGAAAGAACCGTCGAGGCTGCTCGACGATTCGACCGGCCTCTCCCAGTCGATGGCGCTCATCTCCAAGCTCACCTCTTCCTCCCACACCGTGTCGCTTTCTTCGTGCAGATCTTCGACCCCGGAATGAGAAGGGTCCTCGCGAGAATCCTCGCTTTCTGAATGCGGAGGATGCTCTTCTGGCTGCGTCGCGGCCGTCAGCTCCTCGTAGGATCCGGTATTGTTTCGCGTCAATGGATTCGAGCCCTCGGAGTCTATCGAATAGTCGGAGTATTGCATCTGAATTGGCTCAGTTGCTGAGCTGCTTGCATCGTGCAGATTTCCTGAACTGAATCTCTCCCTGCAAAAATAATTTCATGGTAAAAAATAAACATATTTTTAAACTGCTGTTTTGTTAGGATTGTTGGTTAGTTTGGTCATTAGCATCTATCTAAATGTAATCAAATAAAAAGGTAGTTTACTTCAGAGTTAGAATAGGAACTCCACGCTGAAATTGGTCGAGTTCTTGAGCTGTCGTTGTCCCGCGATGCCTCTGTTCTTGCCCGTCCGCCTCTCGGCGTAGCGATCTGAATCGCGGTAATGTCTGCGAAGATCAAACAGAAAGAAATCAACAAGAACATCCATTCTGTTTTAACCATATTTATTGTCAAAGCAATAGATCAGAAGATACAGCTCTAATCCTAAGCTTTGAAAACTGCAAGGACTAAAATGAGAAAATAAAAAAAATAATGGTGGAAAGCAAAATCTCGCAAATATTCGTCTCAGAATATTGCAATTTGCATGATGAAAATTTTATGGGAGAATTTTACCTGGATTCTTCTCTTATGGGAAAATTGCGAAACGGCACAGCTTCCCGCCAAAAGCTTCAGCTCGTCCTCCTGCTGCTTGGCCATCTTCTCCGCCACCTCCTTCTCCACGCACCGCACCTTCCTTTGATTCCCACCGCCGCCCACCGTCTGTTCGACGAAATGCCTCTCCCCTTCCTCCGCCTCCCACGCCCCCTCGCCGGCCCTCGCTGTCGTGGGTGTGCCCGTGCCGCTATCCGCCTCCAACCCCCGCCACATCTGTATCAGCGAAGAAGCCGCGCGCACGTTCGTCGTCAATGCCGAAATCTCCGCCTCGTGCGCTTGCCGCTCCATGCTCGTGATGATCCCACGTACCTGGTTCGTCGCCCACCGGTCGAGAATCCTCGACTGCCTTGTGCGCGAGGGTGAGTCCGACGAGCATGACCCATTCGGGGAGACGTTGAATTGTGGGCTGTCGGGAAATGGGTCGCTCCCCGGCGGTCGGGAGAAGGCGACGTCCGTGGGCATATGGTCCATCATTGTTACTGGAACAGAGAAAACACAGCAATGACCAAAACAGAGGAACAGGGAGTAGGAGAAGATGAAGAAGGAGAAGAAGAAGATGGGTTCGGCTCTGGGCGTTCCATGCATAAAGAAATGGTGGTGGAGAGGTTGGAAGGAGAGGAGGGGTAATGTGTAACGATGGTGTTGCTAAATATGGGGCGATCGGTTCTCCCCTCCTCTATGTTTCGATGCTGCTGTTGCTCTGTTTGGGAAACCGAGATTAGCATATGGATAATATGGTCGGCATGGACGAGAGGGGAAGGTCTGAGATGCCAAAGATAGGGAGATGGATTTTATTTTTCCAATATGGTAAGGAGCTGCCGTTTCAGGACGTTGGGATGGAATGGAAGTCACATTCTTTCCATGTTTCTCCAGAAAGAAGACTGGTTGTTGGGTTCCCGTCTCATCTTAGATCTAAATTGATGCGGACCATCCGATCGTGATCGTACGACTTATAAACGGGGTATATTTTGTGGTGTTAGACCGCGACAATCCTTTCCCCTCTGTCTTGGGTTCCTGTTTATCTTCGACTTATTTATGTCGACAGATCAACGTGAGTTTGGTTGGATTGGTCAAATAATCGATGACAGGAGATTATGGGCCTTGCTGGGTTGGACTGGGTTGGGTTGGGGTACCCTTGCGAATAGTAAATTGTGAGGAGGATTGACAGGGTTGGAAGGAGGGGTATACCGGTGTACCCCAACCCAACCCAGTCCAACCTAGCAACCAAACAGGCTCAGGGCAAGCCGATGGATCACTCTCAGTATACATGTCAGCCATCCTCGATCTCTTCGAGGGTCGTCCGATGGTGATTCGGCAACTCCCCTGCGTTACGTTACAACACCTGTTGTAACAAGGATCCGTTCGTAACACCTGGATCAAATTAAAGTCGAACTCGACTCGATTAGGATCTGTATAATTCAATAAAGCTATTAATCAACGTTAAATGACCTAAATTGATGTATTGATCGCGAATCAAAAATCGTTCGGTTACAATCAATCAAAAGTCAATTGCATAGTAATGTGTGCTACAGAAAAGACGCATCACAAAATCGGAAACTACCGAACAAACCTATCTTTTATTCCTAATATCAAGGTAGAATATTTGCCTAGAGTTTTATTAGAATGAGTAATGCTTATTAAGCTGGTGACTGACAAAAGAACACTACCTAACCCCTTCAGTTTTTTGAAAATATGGACTCTTCATCCAGATTTTATGAAACTAGTTGAGGACTGTCGAATTACTACCGGAAGGGTGAACTTACCACAATGAGTTCTAATAGTCACCTTAAAATAATTCTTAGACAATGAAAAAAAATTCGTTTGGAAAAATTGATAAGCAGCATGGAGATCTACTACAGCAAATGGAGCAACTAGAAAAGACATTACGGTTGAATTGGAATGAAGAAGTTTGGACATACTTGAATAAAAAAATAAAAATTTTATTGATGTAGCAAGGAAATATGAAAGTTTCCTAAAACAGAAATCAAAAGTGCATTGGTTGGCATAGGGAGATAATAACACAAGGTTTTTCCACAATTCAGTACGAATGAACAGAGGGCACAGTTCTCTATCTTTGCTTCTGAATAATACTATCTTTGAGAATTCCTGGGATAAGTAGCTGGGTACAACATTACTTTCAGATTGATTATTGAGAGAATCAATAAGTGATGACTGATAATTGATAGTATCGGTCATGGTGAGCCTTACACCAGACCGTGCGAGAGCGCGGTGACTCTCAACTGGGCGGGAGATAGGAAGTCCAGTTAGGGCAGCGATCGTCAGGTGCGCGGGTCTAGGATTCCCTTTACGATTTCTATGCGATCTCACGGTGTTTTTGCGTCTCGTTGGATCCCGACTTTTGATCAGTTCCGCTGACCCTCTGTTTTAGCGTACCTAGGTTGGGGGTCCCTCGGTTTTAGTTTTTTTCATACGAGCTCGTCTACCCGTACCGGTCGGGTCCGTCTAGAGTGACTTTTCCGGAGAGTCTCTTACCCGTCTCAGTGGTGTAGTTTTGGAGTAGACATATCCTTCTAATGGACCGTACTTCCACTTAGAGGGCGAGACAGAAGGATTTCTTTCTTCACCACTTGAGTTTTGGTTACCGTTCCGCAAATAGGCTTGGCGATGACTACATCTGAATCTTTTAGGACCACATCTGAATCAGTCACAGTTGAATTTGGAGGAATTACAATTGAACTTGGAATGAAGCATAATTGAGTTTGGCTAAGAGATGAAGTCAATTACAATTGAGATTGGATGGTATTGATATTTATCACAATTGAATTTGGATAGAGTTAAGATCAATTACAATTAATTGACTACTGTTGACAATCCTCATTTATCATCAATCATTCATCGACAATTGATCAAATCTCAAAACTACTACTATGAGTAATAAGATAAGCAAGTGGACATGTTGAAAACTTTGTTAGGATGCATTACACTCCACCGCATGCCTACTGAGGTACTCGAACCCTAAGATACTCTTCATGCCTTAGAGTCATAGTGTGAGGTCACACAGATCAAAACCACAAACTATCCACTAGACTTGAAAAGTTAGATAGAATTAAGAATCAGTTCAGAACCTCATCATTCCCATCATCAAGAAATTAAGAATTAGATCGACACTTCATCATTTCCATTATCAAGATCCATATACATGAATTCTAAATAAAGAACTAATATACACGTTGTGTCATCATCTAATATATACATATATATAATGGTTATATACATGGAAGTTTATGGAGTGATGGGAAATCATGGTGCATATACAAATAATAGTTTGAAAAACATTCTTTACGCAGGTAGTTATCGAATTTAAATATCAACGTCGCTCTACTTGCTTTCTTTTGAACATACTAAATTACTTGTTAAATTTATGTTATATGCTGGATTGTACCGGCATTTGTTGAAGTCCTCTTATTCCTTTCATGCTTGACAGGCAAGAAGCCTGTGACTCAGTAGTAGTTTGATGATACCGAGCATATGCACATATACCAGATGGTACATTTGCAGCTTTTGTTCAGTTTTTGAGGTATATGCTTTCTTTTATCTTCTGTATATTAGGGATACATATACACTGTCAGCTTAGTTTGTTACATGTTGTGTGTGTTTATATATATATGTGGAAATTAATGAAATGAAAATTTGGTGGCACGTCTTGTTGTTATTCTGTGGTTGTTACATTATTATAGTGATGTGGATGTCAAATGCAAAAGCGGAAAATTTCCCCTCAAATTCACCAACTTAATGCGATCTTTAATGAATGTGATATCGTGAATGCCACGTAAAGGGGCACCCCGATCCGAGGGGGTTCACACCACTTCCAAAATAATATGTGTGGGTTGAATATCTTTCATATAAGATGTTATATGGAGCTAGATATCCTCCCCTTCAACCTCGCCAAACTCCATGGTTAAAACAAACCCTAAAACCTAGTCCAAATTAGGGTTATCAAAACATTTTTGTCTAAATATCACTAGTTGCATCGTCTTCCTTAAGTTCTCTCCTTCAATGTGCTTGACTGGCAAACAAATTGAAATCTTAATTATTGCGCACATCCATCTTATTTTATGTCGCTGCTTGAGGTGCCAACCCTACCTCCCTCATGTTCTCCCTTTTGAGCATTGTCACCACTACTTGATCAAGCTCGATGCATGTTTGTGGCTTCTTTGAGTGCCTTTGTCATAGTCAATAAAACTTTGTCACCTTCGATGGCGATGGCTATCTACCTTCCTCAAGAGACACATGGTCACCACATCCATATTTGATCATGTCAAGCACTAACCTACTATGACTGAGCATCGCCACCACCACCTGAGTGTGCTCACTATTTGTCATTCCTTAAGTACTACTACCATTAATTCATAAGTCATGTTCGATACATGTGTACTCTTCTTGGAGAATTGTTTAAGGTATTGATTTGGTGAACTATTGTTACTTAATGTTGTGCATATAACATGAATGCTCCCACTGTTGTATACTAACATTGTTATCGGGATAATTATTCCTCGTGATCCATACATATTCATCGATTTAACAAACACGAGATACAATAAAATGAATGTACAATAAAAAATTGAGAAGCCTTCTCCCACTATAAGTAAAGTCGGCTACATAGATTCTTGCTCAAATCCATGTTGAAAGATTCGACTATTTTTTACGATGGTTGTCGATTACTTGACACAACCCCCGCAAGAGGGTTTGAACCCTAGTCCTTTCGATGGTAGGCACACTTGACTACCACCTGACCACAATGAACATACGATGAAAATATAAAAAAAATAAAGGAAAATAAATCTAAAAGCATATGGATACTAAAGAATAAAGTGGGAGAACATTATTGGAAATGTTTGAAGTGTTAGTGGTTGATTTGGTTTCCCACTAATGTGTAGAAATTAGATAAAAATATTGTAATAGTTTATTTGAAAATCTCTTAATATCAACACAACAAACTACATTTAATCATTTAGATTTTTTTAAAATATGATAATATTTTGAATAATTGGATCCAAGCGTGAAACCCAACATGCATATCCCCATACCCAAGCTTAACCATGGTTAACATTGCAAATAACAAAGTCCAAGTAGATCCTAAAGTAGGATGGAAAACTAAGTGTACATTTGAAATGCTACAAAGTAAATGCTATATAAGTAGAGATTTTGATACTTATTTTTCATAAATGTTTAATTTGCAAAGTTGAGGCTTTGTACAAACTTTACATCACCTGCTACCTAAATAGGTCACATATAGTAAAGGGTTTTTATCAGTTGTCCCCTCTGAGATATCACAATTTCAGTTATGTCCCTATCTTTTTGGTAATATCAATTGCGCCCCTCACTTCTTTCTCCGTTATCACGTGCGCCCTTCTGTCAGATTGACCGTCAAAAAATTTAAAATAACCATGGTTTATTCAAACCATGGTGTGGTTAAGAAGGGTATTATGTCAGAATAAAATCAGAGGTCGATTTGGGGAGGATGGAGTAGAGCAGAGGTTGGGCCGGGAAAGAGGGGCGGAGGAGGAGCTCGGGCGGAGCTCGGGACGGAGGTTGAGGCTAGAAGGGACTGGAAGGGGCCGGATCAAACACTACCAAATTACCAGCATTTCCATTCCTAGGAAATTATTCACCTTTCAATCCTAGCAGCCCACAGATCGCTGGAAAGAAGCTTCTTCTTTGCAATCCTGGGGCGTGGGGTTGGCGGAGGCAGCGGGGGCAGGGACGGGTGGAGGAGCAGCGGGAGGGGCGCGGGGGTGGTGGGGGTAGGGGGAGGTGTAGCGGGGGGGGCGCGGGTGCGGCGGGGGTAGGGGCGGGGGGAGGAGGAAGGGGCGGAGGAGGCAGGGGCCAGGGGGCCATGGAGGAGCCGGGGAGGAGGTGCGAGGGCCGGGGAGGAGCTCGGGGCGGAGGGATGGGCTGAGGATGGTCGAGAGGAGCCGCTGGAGGAGCAGGTGGCTGGGAGAAGAAAGAGAAGGGGGAGGAAGAGGATGGGGGAGGAAGAAGAAGAAGAAGAGTTGGACATTTTAGTCCAACTTTTTCAATTAAGTCCACTTGTGCCCTTGAAGTTAACGTCCGTTTGTGGGCACAAATGATAGAATGAGAAGAAGTGAGGGGCACACGTGATTTTACCAAAAAGATAGGGGCATAACTGAAATTGCAATATCTCAGAGGGACACAAATGATAAAAATCCTATAATAAAACGTGAGCTGACAACCCCAATAGAGTAGTTCATTGTTCTAAGGCTTATATATTTAGTAGGTTCAACCTAGAGATCTTTTAGCATATATTTAGGTAGACAAGTATGGACGAGTCATACTTTCATGAAGGAGACAAATAGTCATATTGCATAGCTCCCATCTCCCAACGCATCACATAAGGTTTTTTCACGTTAGTACTTTGATTGCATATTAATTGTATTATTAATTTGATGATAACAAACTTTGTGAGTACAGATAATACTACGTAATTCGTGACAAATTTACTCCGAGTAGAAAGCACGAAAGAACAACTTTATGGAGAATTTAACAAGGATGATAAAGTTATAAGCAATGGACAAGCCGAAAGTTATGGAGAAAGCAAAGAATAAGAAAGAAGATCTTTTTAATAAGCGTAAGTAAAAAGTCTCAAATATATGCACATGTGTAGGTTCAAGCAATTATGATCGATCAACGTTTCCAATATGCATGATCGATCAACTGCCTTTGATCGATCATCTTAATTGACTTGATAAACTATCCCTGATCGACCAACCTACCTTATCTGATTGATCACCCTTGATCGACCAAACACTTTCCATGATCGATCATAATTTGAATTTAGATTTCCCAATGGCTATCATATGATCGATCACCTTTACCTACGTATCAATCAACTTGAAATGACCGGTCATCATACTTATATGATCAATCACATTTGTCAAATCTTGTTGATTCCTTTCGGTATTTATTTCCAACAGCTATACTTTTGAATAGACGTCCTCCACGACTATAAATAGAACTCTAGACCCTTTGTTGAGAACACATATTTCAAGGCAAATCATTCTACAAACCTCTCTCTCTCTCTCTCAAAGTTTTAATCGAGGTCGTCCTCTCGCTCTTTGCTGCAATACCACATCTTGAGAGATACTTGTCTGCATGCTCACCTTTCATTTCTTTATTGAATTATAGCATGCATATATTTGTCTTCTTATTCTTGTTGCATAATTTATATTTGAGGCTTTACTTGTAATCTTTGTTTTATTGTCATTATGTAAGTGGGATAATTTATCGACCATGTCAATCAAAAATCCTGAGTCAGAGGACTAGAGGACTTGAGTCGTACTTTTATCCAATGGGATTTACACGCTAAAATACTTGTCTTATCTGGTTGTTCTTGTTCTACGGTTGACTTGTTATATATGTGATGATTATTATGTGTAATAATTATTTGTTGATCATAATATTTTGTTTAACGATCCAGAAGAACTTACAATTCCATCATTATATTGCTGACACGGAAATAACCAGCGTTCACATAGTACATGTCTAAACATCTTAAGCATACTTCAACATATTTAAGCATGCAGAAGAAATCATTTATCATGGTCGTATGCACATTTTTATTATAGCAAATACCAGTTTGTCTTAACGACAACTAGGTTGTGATTTATGTTACAAGCAACTTCCATATTGGTTTTTCCTTACACTGAGGGTTGATCTCATGAAAGTCAAAATCTGTAAGAGCATGAGAGCAGTGATTCTGGACCACTAAATTCTGGCATCTCTCTCCTCATTGATTGTAGGAGGAGAGAGAAGAACAGAACTTAGTGGTTCAGATTCATTGCTCTCATGCATTCACAGATTCTGGCTCTCATAGGATCAACCCTCTCCTTACAATATAAGCAACCAAAGCATGTTGTTATCTCAAAGTGAAGAACCATCCCTACGATTACAAGTTATGCATTAATATCATAACAAACAAGCACTTATAGTTAATGAGGGTAATAACCATGCACTAACCGAAAGTTTAAATAAGTCCATCATTTATATGATAAAGAAAAGAAATATTCCATAACATCTTTAGTTGAGACGACGAATATCAAGAATGGCCCACCCGCTCTCGTTCTAGCCCTCTAGCTCCCACCACCTCAAAGCCCTATCCTCGACCTCCGATGGCATTCCGCTCTCGCTCCGGTGCCAGCATGCTAAGATCAAGCTCCTTATCCACGTCAGGTATGCTCTCTTTCCTGTTCTTTTCAGGAGACTCTTCGAACAAAAAAACACAAATGAGCAATCCATCTTTGTCGTGCTTGTCAGGAACTTTCCTACGAGTCTAAGAATGTAAAAAATCCAAGTTCGGGAGCCTGAGTTATGGTCATTTTAGTGAGACTGGGTTCGGTTCAAATTTCGGATTTGAAATCGGATCCGAATCCAGATTGGAATCCATCGAAACCAGAACCTCTCTCTCTCCCAAAACGCCTAAAATCCAGGAGCAACCCTTTCCCTCCTCCCTCCCCCTCATCGGAGCACGTCGGATCAGCAATCCAAAGCCATCCCTTCGTAGAGAAGATCGAGGTCACGTTCGTGTGCGGATTCATGTCACCAACGGAGCGTCATATGCACCATTTCTCTACGGACAGAGAAATTGAGGAGGTGATTTTTAGGTACGGTGTCTCATTCCTCCTTGCTTCCAGATTCAACGTATTTTCTTGAACCTGTATGCTGTCAGATTCCATACATGATTGCTATTCAAGCATTTTGTGTTGGGGATCCGACTCTCGGTATGCCTTCTATTGATCCATCACAGTTCCTTGTCACACTACATCCATACCTAAAACATCAATGGGAAGATTAAATAGGTGAAATGACAAATCAATTTTACATGTCTTTGTTTTAAAATGGAGTGTGTGCATATTCAAGGGTCGTAATCATTGTTGTTTCCATGAATTATGACTATGTTGCATTATTGAAGTTCACATTCCCACCACATGAAGAGATTGTAGTCGCGTTAACTGCATCATTGCAACTTTGTGTAAACTTGAGTTGGAGAGTGATACCTTCCTAACAAATTTTTGGATTGAAGTCTGAAATCAGATGCATGTGTTCATTTCCCACAATCGCTCGAAATCAGAATATGATGAGATTTGTTCAGTTATTGAAACTCTTGCTTCACAGATGAATATTACGAGCTTTGCATCATATGAAATTGTTGCCACATTTCTCGCAAATGATCATGGATGACCTTATTATGATCGACTTCTATCTACCCATAAGGCACTGATTGAACATGAGGGTCCGATCATCATCAGCCTTCTCCTTGATGCCATATATCAATACTCTGTGTACAAACAATGAGCGGATTTAATATCTTACTTATATGGGAGCAAATATGATGATTTTCGAGTAATTGATTATGGCTTCCATAATGATTTATTTTAAAATGCAAGAAAGCAATGTCAACAATCCACAAAGTTGAGTACAAACAACGTATCAAAGTATGTGAACACGTGTAGCTAAGTAGGTTCACTTGGATGAACTTTGTTCCAAGATCCTATACAAATGATATGATGTTGTGAAATCTGATGGGGGCACTGGAGAAGAATAATTTTAACTACCCAATGCTACAATTTTTGTGAAGAAGGGGGAGTTAAAGGGGGGGGGTAAAGCATTAGAGAGAATTATTAGGCAAGTAATTGCTCATTCCTTTGTTAAAATTGTTAGGAGTCCTTAGATAGTCTTAGGACCTCCTTTTGCATTCAGAGATGATGAGATAGAAATACATGTGATCTCTTTTTTAGCACATGAAATTTCTGAACTTCAACAACCTTTTGTTCATTGCCTTGCTGCAAAAATTTAGCATTGATAGAGTTGAACTTGAATCTTTTGATGGTGGTTGAAGCAAGAAGCTATGCTAGAAAAAGATCTCTTTGTTGGTACGGGTCTTCATATTATGAGGTGATTTCATATACAAATAAGAACGGGTGGAAGGCATGTTGTTATTGATTATTAGGTCTTGTAACCTCAGTTTAGGAAGATGAACTATAAAGCTTTAATACATGCTCATCTTCTAAGCTATTTGGCCCCTCATCACTTGTATCACTTCAACACATGTTAATAAGATGTGATCCTTATAATAGATTTATTTTGATGCCCCCCATGATGCAACCCTAGTATAGAATCTAATAGTGAGGATTCTCCAGAGGAGGGAAAGTATGTTGATGGATCTGTTTGTGATGATGTGATGGCGTAGATGGAAGCTTGCACCTATGGTTTGGAGTCCCTATGATCTGCATGGCTTTCTCAATTGCAAAGCATGGTCTTCTCTGTTTCTTTTACTCTGATTTTCAAGATATTTGTGTTTATCTTAAGGCCTGCTGTATGAGATGTGTTAGCTATTATTTGAATATTCCTAACAATTTAAAATTAGGCCCTGTTTGGTTGGAGAATAAGCTCTGGAATAAGGGACCAATTCTCCTTCCGACACGGTTCCCAATGGTACGATTATTCCCCAATATTCCTTCTTATTTCACTCTTATTCCTATCTTTATCCCACCTTACCTACCTTTATTTCACCTTATTCTCCTTATTCTTATGCTCCAGCCGAACGAAGAATAGACCCTTATTCCCTTTATTCTCCATCCTTATTCCTGCTTATTCTCCTACCGAACGGGCCCTTAGAGTTTGACTTAACAATCTAGAACACTATCCTTAGAAAACTTTAATCAATTCTTGATTTGATCGTTCTCATGCGTGTTCTTGAAATTTGAGTGATTCCTAAAAGCTCTTAATACGTATGATCTATTTAATGTTGACATATGAATGCATACGCAATCCTTTAGTTGTTTATAGATTGAAAATGCTCGTAGTTGGACATAAATGGACCGCTATGTTTTTGCCACACCATATCACCTGCTAGATATGTATATTACATCATGTTCAGCGGACTCTTTTTCCGACGGGTTCAAGTCCATGCCACGGTGATTATCTTAAGCGGCATGTGGGTTGTGGAGTAGTACCATCAAGGGAGGGGCATGCACCCTTGAGGTCCAGGATAGAAGTCTTGATGGACGTGATCCCAACCGCTACTATGTAGCTGTGACAGTTAGAGGACATGTTGCTTGGAACATCGAAGTGCAAATTTGCCAATGTTCAACCTCATTACTTATGTCTTTAGCCCAGTGCTTCGAGAGCGTGTCGAGTAGTCATGGTTGGTGATTCAGTATTTTACTTGTTCACTTAAGGCTAATACTCTTGTATTGATTAGTGTAGACCACATTGGTTAGTATTCCGAGTGGGAGCACCGAGAGGGGAGTTCTGAGAAATGTGGTAAATGAAGTTGGGAATGATATACAAGTCTCTTGTGCATAAGGAGGATTGGGTTAGTCATGGTGATTCGGGATACGATAAGAATGATCTTGGTAATCTATGCATTGACTCATGCACTACACCACGATGGACTCTTACAAGCAGGTAGTGGACTTAGGCAGTTCGCAATGATTCACGAGTTGAAATTTGAATTGGAAATCAGAACTACAATTTGTTAAGTGAAGCTAACGAATGTGTTGGGAACTTAGCTAGGATGCATTGTACCCCACCGTATGCCTACAAAGGCACCCCGACCCTAAGGACTTCTTCTTGCCTTAGAGTTATAGTGTGACGTCTCACCCGGACCAAGAACATAGATTATCCACGAAGCTTGGGTGATCATATCAAATATTAATTATTAGAATTTATGTCTTTGTGAGGACGGTTTACCCAGATATTTCTTTTGCGCACTTTTTAATTAGCTTGTTACAAAATTTATATCGTACTAGGAAACTTTGCTTATAACATACTTATGTGTTGGATCCGCGGGTTCTCAGAAGCAGCCACAACAGTGAGCGACCGTCGGTTGCTTAGAGGTTTCTTTTGTGCAGCTACACGATTTTCTTTTGTGGTACAGTTACTTGTAGCTTTTACTATTCTTTACTTATAGATTTGAGAGACATGTGATGTACCATGGATTTATGGATAATTTTTGAATGCATACTGGTGATATGATTTTGTAGACATGGAGTGGATTGTAATGTAAATGAGTGGAGGATATGAAGTGAATGGAAATAAATTTTAGGTCCAGTCTTCTGTGCTATTTCCTTCTATTTTATATTGTATTGTGTATTTCGGACGTGGAATTGTATGTGTGTTGAATTGGTTTGCCAAGTACCCGGATTCTAGGGTGACAGTTGTCACAATTTCAAGCAGGTCTTTGAAATCACATGAAAAAAGATTCAATGATTGGATTAATGAACTAGGTTTCATAGTCATTGAAGAGATGGGGACCATGTTTACTTGGTTGGGATCCAAGATTGCAAATCTTGGTCAATCATTGATTGTATTTTGATAAATATAATTGCTAAAATGATTTTTTCTCGAAGCTTTGTGAGGAGGCTACCTAAAATGTACTCAGACTACAATCCACTCTTGTTGGGGGGAGGGGAACTTTAAATCGAGGAACTCGATTTTATAATTGAATCCTTTTGGTTGCGAAAAGAATCCTTCCTCCCTTTGGTAAATGCATGTTGGATGAAACCCTTCACATTTGACAACCCCTACCATCGATGGTCCTCAAAACTCAAACGATTGTGACAATCCATAAGGACCCGTTCGGTTGGGGGGGTTACCCCATTTTGGGTGGGTAACCTCCCAAAACCCATACTTTTAACCCACTAATGGGGCCCACTTCCTTCCCATCAAAAAAATATATATTATACCATCATATTATCTAAAAGCATAAACTAATCAACTTCTACCTCTTATTCCAAACTTCAATACAATCACATCACGATAACTACTTACTTTTTCAATTTCCAATACAATCATATCATAATAACTACCCACTTTTTCAAATTCCAATACAATCACATCCCACAAACACTCCCATCTCTAAACCCACCAACCAAACACACAAACACAAAAATGGGTTATCCTCCCCCATATAACCCATGAACCAAAAGTTTGGAGAAAGGAACAAAATCCATACATAAACCTTGAAATCACCAAAACGGAGGAGATGATATCTCATACCGAGGGCTTGGCTCCGTTTGGTTGCAGGGTTGGACAGGGTTGGGTTGGCCCAACCCGGGGTACCCCTCCTTCCAACCCTCCCAATCTTTCTCACAATTTATTATTCACAGGGGTATCCCAAACCAACTCAACCCTGCCCAACCCTGCAACCAAACGAACCAATAGGGTTGACTTGACAGTGGGCCCTACTCTACAAATCTTGTTCAAAAAACTTGAATCGCTAATATGAAAGATTAGTATGGGAACGAAGGGCCAAGATCAATTATATTAAGGATGTCGATACAAACTCCAAATTTCTAAAAATCTTGACCTCGGTAATATATTCGAAAAATTACATTCAGACACAAACAAAAGAGAAAGGGGATTTGGTATATGAATTTGAAAGTATTTGTGAAGTGATATTGAACTTTTATGACAAACTTCCGATTGCTGGAGAGTTTGGTTGCGATATTCCATCGAATTTGGTTATCAAGCTTGATAAACCAGATATTTTTACGATTCCCTTCTCTCTTACAGAGATTGAAAATGCAATTAGAAGCTTCAAAAAAACAAGGCACTTGGATCAGATGATCTCAACATTGAATTCATAAAACACGGATGGCTCATACTGAAAGAAGACTTCACATATTTAGTTTTGGACTTGCACAAAATGGTTTTATGGGGGAAAATTTAAAATACATCAACAACACGCTTTTCTCCCTAATCTTCAAGAAGGGAGACGCGGGAGAGATAGAGAACTATAGACCAGTCTGATCAATTTCCTAATCCGTATCATTTCTAAAGCAATAGTCAATAGATGGGCTCTATTTCTCTCGACCTCCCTCACAATGTGCCTTTCATAAAAACAGATCGGCGAGCAATGCTTTCCTCGTTACTTCCTCTATGATAAATGGGTGGGATCATTGGGATACCAAAGCTCTCTTTGTCAAAATCGATTTTCGCAAAGCATTTGATACTTTGACATGACCATTCATCATAGGTGTTTTAAAGGTGGCAAACTACCCAACCAGCTTTATAAATTGGATTAAAGGGTTTCTGAAAATAACTAGGGTCTCCTTCAAAGTCAATGGTGTTGGAAACAGATTCCCGTATAGACCGAGTCGTGAAAATTGTCAAAGTTGATAAGCGGATCCTGCACGATATATCACTACAACTACGAAAAAATATCTCAAACACAGAACATCAACCACAGATTTACGGAGAATTTTTAATGTGGAAAACCCTCAATTTAAGAGGAAAAACTACGGGGTTGATCACAACCCCAAAACAAGCACTATAATCGAAATAATCTCTTGTGATGGGCTTACAAAAAGCTGGCCCTCTATACGGTGCTACAAATCACCAAACAATAGAGAATAGTAGAGAGGAGAAATATCACCAAAATAATAAATCTGTCGCCAAACTATAGGAAGAATGCTGGAGAAGAATTGCTCCAAAGATTACTCCCTCCAAATTTTGTGGCAACCACATGCCTTCTTTTTTCTCCATCTTTCTCTTATTTCTTTCTTGTGCTAAGAGATCTTGTGTTGGGATGATCTTGATGTGCACCACATACCCTCTATTTATACTTTATAGAGATGAGAAAATAAGGAAACATGAACTTATGAAAAGATGACTCATAATCCTAAAAGGTAATTGATCTTTTCCTCCAATTATAACTTCATTTTTCCTTTTTCAAATAGGACTTCCAATGTCCTATATATGGATTAGGTTCCCACAAGGAGGGAAACTCATCCAACACCCCCCCCCCCCCGACAATGTGGGAACTGCTCCACACCTGCGAGGGAACATCTCTCGAACTTTCCAAGCGACAAAGTCTTTATCATCATATCATCACCGTTGTCTTCTGCGTGGATCTTATCAAGTACAAGCTGCTTTGATTCTAACACATCACGTATCCAATGATATCTGGCATCGATGTACTTTGATCTTGCATGGAATGTAGAGTTCTTGTCAAGGTGAATAGCACTCTAACTGTCACAGTAAAGCACGTACTTGTCTTAATGAAAACCAAGTTCCTGCATTAACGTCTTCATCCATAGCAACTCCTCTCTGTAGCTGCAATGAATTTAGCCTCTGTAGTTGATAGTGCCGCATATTTTTGAATCCTGTACTGCCAAGAAATTATGTCACCTACAAAGGACATCATGTATCCAGATATGGATCTTCGAACATCTATGTCACATACCATGTATGCATCTATATAGCCAAAAAGTGCATGCTTCTCTGCTCCAAAGCAAAGAGAGTAGTTGTTAGTGCCTCGAAGATATCTCAAGATCCACTTGACTGCTTCTCATATCAACATCTCCAAAGTATTGTTTCCCTGGATTTGAATGAATCTACTAACAACTCCACTTGCATCAGCAATGTCAGGCCTCGTACATACCATGGTATACATAAGACTACTTGTGGCTAGTGCATGGGGAATCTTCTCCATATCTTTCTTGTCCTGAGTTGTATTTGAACATTCCTTGGAGCTTAGTTTGGAATGTGCTCCCAAAGATGTTCTAGCGGACTTGGCCTTATCCGTGAAGAACCTTTGAAGTACCTTCTCAATGTACTTCTCTTGTGAAAGCTGAAGTTTCTTTGCTCCCCTGTCTTGAGTGATCTTCATGCCCAATATTTGACTTGCATGCCCAATTCATTCATAGCAAAGGACTTGTTCAACTCCTTCTTCAAGCTAGAAATCCTCCCTCCATTGTTGCATACAATCAGCATGTCATCAATATAAAGCAACAAAATGATGAAATCATCACATGAGAATTTCTTCACGAAGAGACAACGGTCTGAAGTAGTCTTGGAGTAACCGTACCCCCCCATGAACGAGTCAAACTTACTGTACCTATGTCTGGGCACCTGGTTCAATGGTTCAATCCATATAGATTCTTCTTCAGTCTACAAGCATAGTCTTCCTTGCCTTTGATTGTAAAGCCTTCAGGTTGTAACATGTAGATTCCCTCTTTAAGATCACCATGGAGGAAGGTTGTCTTCACGTCCATCTGTTCAACCTCTAGGTCAAGGCTTGTTGCCAAACTGAGTACCGCTCTGATGGAAGACATCTTGAATACATGAGAGAATATCTCCTCAAAGTTCACCCACTTCTTCTGATTGAAGCCCTTAACAACCAACATGGCTTTGTATCTTGGGTTTATGGAGTACTCATCATCCTTCACTCTATAAACCCACTTGTTCTTCAAATCCCCCTTGCCCTTATGCAACTTCACAATCTCGAACGTGTGGTTGTCATTAAGAGACCCCATCTCTTCTTTTATGCCTTCAACCCACTTTTCCTTCTTTGCATCCTACATAGCCTCCTCATGGCTATCTGGATCTTTGCTATCTGTCAACAAGATATACTCATTTGTAGGATACTTGGTGGAGGGACGCTTCTCCCTTGTGGGTCTCTATTGTTGTAGTGCTTCTGAAGAAGACGCATCATCAGCATGGCTATCATCTGTATCGGTATTTGCATCATCATTATTCGAAGTGGATGCCTCAGACACATCCACATCTTCTCCTGCATCTTGCAATTTCTCAGTTGCATCATATGGCACTGCACATGGAGTACTCTACAAAGGAACTGACTCCATGTCATCTGGTTGATAGCTTCTTGAGAAAGAACCTTTATTAGCCTTCTAGATGTCCTTGATGGTCTGATCTTCATAGAAGATAACATCCCTACTCCTGACTAGCTTCTTCTCAACTATATCATACAACCTATAACCAAGCTCAACTTGGCCATATCCCAAAAAATGCATTGCTTTGTCTGGCATCCAACTTAGATCTTTCGTCTTTGGGAACATGCACAAATGCACGACAACAAAGATCCGTAAGTGGCTGTATGTGACATCTTTTCCCTGCCAGATCCTGTTAGGAACATCACCATCTAAATGTACATGTGGGGAGAGATTAATGACATAAACTGCAATATAAAGAGCTTCACACCAAAAAAGAGCTAAAATTTATCCTTAAAAGGAGACATCTGACTCGATCCATCAAGGTCATGTTCATCCTCTCTGATACATCATTCAGTTGTGGTGTCTTGGGTGGAGTCTTCTGGTGCATGATACCATGAGATCTACAATATTCATCAAATGGTCCTATGTACTCACCACCATTGTCGCTGCGAATGCACTTCAACTTCTTTCCAGACTGTCTCTCTACCAGTGCTGAAAGTCCTTGAAAAATCCAAGAACTTGGTCCTTCCTCTTTAAAGCATAGACCCAAACTTTCCTGAAAAAAATCATCAATGAATGTAACAAAGTAAAGTGCACCACTAAGAGAGCTTATTTTCAGTGGACCACAAATATTTGTATGTCCTAGCTCCGGTGCCTCCATCTTCCTTGAAGGTGGACGGTTGGTCTTGAAGGACTCTCGTCTGCTTCCCAGCCAAGAAATGTGTACATCTCTCCAATTTGACTTTCTTCACATCTGTCAACAAGTTATTCTTCACCAGGCTCTACAATCCCTTCTCGCTCATGTGTCCCAATCATCGATGCCCAACTCAGTAGATTCTATATCTTCAGTGACATACGACACAACTTTGGAAACTGATGCATGCATGATATATAAGTTGTTTCTACATTTCTTGCCACGATCAACAACTAAAATTCCCATGTTATCTTCCACTACCTGCTACCAAAAGTATTTTGGTATCCTTCATTATCAAGCTTCCCTGTAGATCTGAGATTGAGGTGCATATCTCACATCCTTGAGCGTAAACATACCTCCATTGGCATTGTGCAATACGACATTGCCAATGTCAATAACATGGGATACAGAATCATTCCCCATCTCCATTGTGTCAAAATCACCTGATGTATATGTTTAGAAGAACTCCCTACGTGAAGTAAAATGAAGAGCAGAGCCACTGTCAATAAGCCAAGAAGTACCATCATGGACGACATTCACCATCTCCTCGTCACAGACAATGACAGTTCATGTTGTGTGGCTACAACAACCTATTCATTCTTATTTTCTTGTTTGTCACTTTCATTCCTATTATCTCTCTTAAGCTAAAATCAATACTTCTTAATGTGCCATTTTTTCTTGCAATAATGGCACTCCATGTTTTGATATCTGGACCTCGATTTGCTTCTACTATTGTTTATCTCCTTGTCATTCTTGGATATGCTTCTTCCCTTGTTCTCCATGACAAGAACATATGCATGCAAAGAGCTTCCTTGAAATCTCCTATGTATATCCTCATTGAGAATGGCTGACTTCACGGTCTTCAAAGATATCTTCCCTTATGCTGCAGAATTGGTAAATGGTAAGTGAAGCCCAGGATGTTTCCCAATGGTTAAAGTAGCAAGTAATACAAAGTCCAAATCTTCTTCCTCAAACTTGATACCCATTCCTGTCAATTGACTAATTACGCCTTAGTAATCATTCAAAAAATCCAGCTTGTAACTAACCCCCTTGAATCTCAAGTTCACAAGTTTCTTGAGAAGAAACAACTTATTACTTCTTGTCTTGGAGGCATACAAACTCTCAAGTTTCAATCATAGATTTTGTGCATGTTTTTCTTCTTGGATTTAGTTGTAGACATTTTCATCCACAAACTGTCTGATAAAACCACAAACATGTTCTGCTCGAACTCTCACTCTTCATTAGATTTCTCATCGGGTTTTTGGATGGAGAAAATCAGAAGATGCATGAACTTCACATATAAAAGATCTTTCATCTTATTTTTCCATTGTAGTTGGTATGGTGATGTACTCCATCTTATCAGCCATATTGACTATGATACTACTTGTTGGGGACAGATTCTCTGTATAGATCGAATCATGAAAATTACTAAAGTTGATAAGCAGATCATTCATGATATATCACTACAACTATGAAAAAATATCTCAACCACATATGCATGGAGAATTTTTAACATGGAAAATCTTCAACATGAGGGGAAAAATCACGGGGGTTATCACAACCCAAAACCACTCACTATAATCGAAATAATCTCCCGTGAGGGGATTACAAAAGGTTGGTCCTCTATACAGTGCTACAAATCACCAAACAATGGAGAATAGTAGAGAGGAGAAATATCACTGAAATGATAAATCCGTCACCAAACTGTAGAAATAATGCTGGATAAGAATTTCTCCAAATATTACTCCCTTCAAATTTCACGGCAACCACAGACCTTCTTTCTTCTCCCTCTTTCTCTTATTTTTTCTTGTGCTTGGAGAGCTTGTGTTGGGATGATCTTGATGTGCATCCCATACCCTCTATTTATACTCCAGGGAGATGAGAAAACAAGGAAACATGAACTCCTACTTCCAATATGATTAGGAAAAGATGACTCATATTCCTAGAAGGTAATCGATCTCTTCCTCCAATTAGAACTTCATTTTTCCTTTTCCAAATAGGACCTCCAATGTCCTATATATGGATTAGGTTCCCACAAGGAGGGGAAGTCCTTCCAACAAATGGTAGTTCAGCGGGCTTCCTACACCCAGCTTGTGGTGTTAGATAAAGAGACCCACTGTTCGTTTTACTCTTCATTCAATCTCTTTTTGTTTTGGACAAAATGCTTGCAAAATTGGCAGATAGAAAAAACTCTGTGACTTTCTTAAAAAGGGGATGGAAGCTACCATCAACAATGTCTAATTTGCGGACGATCTTCTTAGAATATGGGGAAGAGGGCATAAAATGTGTTTTAGCGACAATAGATTTTCAGTAAGCTTTCAGGATTCGAAATAAATCAGAAGAAATCAACCTTCTATAGTGTAAACTTAGCCTAAGAGGACCAATCCCAAATCAAAGAGACTATGGGTTGGGACAAGGGCTCCTTACCTTTGAAATATATGGGCTTCCCGATGTCAAAAAAGAAGATGGAAATGAAGGATATGACGTCTATTATAGCTATTTTTTTGGTGAAATTATAGAGCTTGAAAACAAGAATCCTCCCACTGTTGGCTAGAATCACCCTCCTAAACTCTTCATTGACACCTACAATTATTCGTGTAATATCATGTCTGAAAATCCATGTAGGCATTATCAATATGATTGATAATATTAGAAGAAAGTTCCTCTGGGTGGGAAACTTAATGCAAAAACCTACTTCGAGGGTTGCATATTCCAGAGTTACTTACCCGGCCTCAAACGATGGTTGAGGTGTCTTAAGTCTTATATGTTTCAGTGATGCACTACTCACCAAATATGCTACTAAAATTGCATATTTTAGGAGACCATGGGTATCAAACCTAGTGAACACTACACACTTTTAAGGGGGCAATTGTTCTAATTGATGGGGGTGAAAAGAACCAACTCCTTTGTTTTCAAAAGCCACATCAAAGGCTCTTCTCTGCTGCATCCCATTCTCTCTAAGGAACTTGGAGATGGTAAGCATTCATCACTTTAAAAAAGATCCATGGAATGGAAGATTACCACTCCAGCTCGAATTCTCAAAACAATGGTCACGCATAAATACGTAAAATCTGTTGGTTTAGGGTCTCAGAATATGGCATGCACGTTTCAATTGGTTCAAAGCTCTAGAAAATCCCATTCAATTAAATCTATGGAGTACAACCGCGAGATTAAGATCAACCGTATCAAACATTTTGGGCCATCTACACTCAAGGGAAACTGACATTACAAGGTATCCAAATTGTGACAAAGAGTTGGGGGGTTCAGTCTAATAAGAAATTTTACACTATCCTGGTCGATGGGGTGATTTGATCCATCTTACATAAAAACTCCAGGAAAAATCTTTTGAATCAAGAGTATACTACTTTTTGTGGCTACAAGCACATGAAAAAATTACAACACAAGATTGAGTGGGAAAAATGAATATCTCTTTGGTAAACAAATGCCATCTATGAAAAAAAACACCTGGAGGATTACGAGCATCTTTTTTCAACGACTGTGAAGTTACCAGAGAAATTTTCAATAAATGTGGGTATGGATCAAACTTTGAAGAGTTTTTTTATTCTACCACTACAAAAGTTGATTCGCAACTAAATGAAGATTAGTGGAAACTTTTAGCTTTCAAATCAATGATACGATGATTAATCTGGAAAGGTCGATGTAAGCTAGCTTTTGACAGCACTCTGTTAAATCCTACAAGACTTGTGATGGAGGCACACTTTATCTATAATGTGCGATCCGGGTTGCCTCGCAATGATGTTGTCAACCACCTTGCATATATGTCCACTTGACCAAGCTTGGGTTATGAACAGAAAACTACTTTGCAGATGTGCTAGCTTTGGAGGATTCTCTAAACTCTGATGGTCGCTCTCACTCATCCGAGATGCCGCTAAAGTCAAAGAAACTAGCAATCGATGATCACCAGGCTTAGTTGTGGGATGCCCCTTCTGCAATGCCAAAGCAACATCTAATCATATTGCTATAATTTTAGAGGGCTATCAGTGATTGATTTCCCTCTACATCAATGTCGCTTGCTTTGGATTTTTTTTGTGGACTAGTTTTGCTACTTTATGTCTGTTTGTGCCACGCCTCTCCAAAACTATTTGTACGAAACTTGTTAGGATTAGAGTTAAATTAGGATTAGGAATCCTAATGGAGTTGAACTCCTAATCTCAATAGTAGTTGAGTTGTATTATATTATAGTCCTATTGGGAATAGGGCTATAGGGTTATAACTGGTTATATATAGAGGGGGTGGAGGCATTGCTTCTATACCATAGCAAGAGACCATCACAAGAAGTGTAACCCCTAGAGAGGGAGAGAGAGAGAGAGAAGAAAGAGATGAGAGAGCGAGGGAACGGAGAGAGTTGTACTCGTTCTAATTTAGAGTGATCTTTCTTCTCCGGTGGTCGCGAGAGGTGACTGGTCATCGTTATATCTGGTTGTTCTTTTCTTTCATGTGCTTCCGTAGAAGTGATTGCGCATTTATATCCGTATAAAGTGGTCCGTATCCCAATAACTGGTATTTGAATGGAGATAACACCGGGTCGGGTTGTGTCCCATAAACTGGTATCTGAGCTGAGTTGGTACTGACGGGTCATAGCCCAACAAAATTACTATCCTATGGTTTTGCATCTGATGAATGAAGTTGAACTTTTTCTTCTAAAAAAACTAGTCGAGACATGCCCTTGCGATTTTTCCTCCTCTATCTGTCAATTACGCATGCACCATACTATCACCCAAGATGCATATGGTTCACGCATGAGACCCTTTGGGCATGTTTGGTTGCAGGGTTGGGCAGGGATGGGTTGGGCTGGGTTGGGTTGGGTGAATTGTAATCTGTGAGGAGTAAGTACCCTTGTGAATAGTAACCGGGGTTGGGCCAACCCTGCCCAACCTTGCAACCAAACAGGCCCAAAGGGTCTCATGCGTGAACCAAATCGACCTTTGTGAATAGTACCCAAATCGACCAAACCAACCCTGCCCCTGTGAGGAGTAAGTACCCTTGTGAATAGTACCCTTATTATCTATTTACTTATACCATTGTGCACCAAATCGACCTTTTATCCCCATGTACCTTCTTCTTTTCCTTCCTTTTCCTTCTCTTTCCTTCATTTCTTACTCGCATTCTTCTTTTAACTTCTTTGATGCCTTCTTCCTATTTCCCCTACTTCGTCCTCCTCTTTTTTTCAATCAACACCAAAATTCGATCAGAATCCATATCTCCTCTTCCATCACAACTCCTCGCTCTCTTTCCCTCTTGAACTCTATAAGAGAAACCACGTGATGCGACCATCCTCGAGCCCCGTCTCACCATCCTCCATTATACCGGCGTCCGTTCGCTAGAGCTCCTCCTTTGGGTTCCATTCTAGGGCTGGAGGAGAATACGGGCCGGAGGAAGAGGGGGCAGAGGAGGTGCTGGAAGAGGCAGGGACTGAAGGAGGGGGGGCAACGGAGGGTGGGGGGGTGGAGGCAGAGCGGAGAGGAGGAGTAGGGTTGGGGGTGGAGGAGGACGGGGGCAGAGGACACCCGATGGACCCTAGTGACCCGATCTATTAATCTAATGACCCTTTTGTCCCAAAAGTAATATCCATTTGGGCAAGGATGGATGTCAACTAATCAAAGGGACACAAGTGATAGAACGGCAAGACGTTAGGGGCACAATTGATATTCCAAAAAAGGGAGGGACATAATTGCTATTGCAATGTCGAAGAGGGGCACAAAAACTCATGAAAAAGGGCACTTGAGTGTTGTTATCTTACCATTAAAGATCATATGAACCAAGTGAGAGAACATTGGAGAAAAAAATCCTTTGTGTGATTCATATCAAACAATGGTGAGATGATAAATATGAGTTTTACGGAGCCAGTGGATAAAAAGTAACTGAATTGCAGTGATC
The DNA here is from genome assembly GCA_037367405.1 of Ottelia alismoides. Taxonomy (NCBI): domain Eukaryota; kingdom Viridiplantae; phylum Streptophyta; class Magnoliopsida; order Alismatales; family Hydrocharitaceae; genus Ottelia; species Ottelia alismoides. The sequence goes on from JAZKJV010009362.1 coordinate 354,542, forward strand.
CATATTGATGATAAATGGGTCATCAACAATCGGTTACGATTGGTATATTATCCCATCAAACCCTCCAACTCTACCGTTAAAAAAGAGATACGATGACTCATTATGAAGAATCATTGAATTGAGGATTAGAGAGCGATGATCCCAATTATACACCATTCGAGAGGGTTTTTGAAGTTGGGGTTAAAGAAAGGAGAATAGATGAAGGAAGACCGTCATCATCTGTTCGGATTGTTTATTATATTCACGAATGACTTTTCAATTACGATGGATGGAGGTAACCTTTGTGTCGTTTCATATTTATTTATGTCGATTATCTTTATGATGCACATATACTTCCTACATTAGGTCTTTTCGATCTCGAATACTTGAAGAAAGTCATTCATACATTCAATATCACGAGGTAGACTTGAGTTTTTTCAACCTCGTAAGCATACATAACAAATAACATGCACCTAACAACGTCAAGATAACATTATTACTTGGTGATTCACAATACTTATCTAGTAGCAGTTCCATGATAATTGGCATAACACATTACAAAAGGTGCTATAAATCTATACAAGAGAAAGGCAATGTAACGTCCCGGGCTTAGGTTCACGGTCCGTTATTGAAGCATTACTTGCCCTGACAACCTCTTGGGATCGGACTCATACGAACCCGATTAACCACCCCCAAAATGCTTAAGCCGGGTTGTCAAGTAGTAATCTCGTCACTATTTATCCCACCCGGGAATTTTGTATTCCACGGTGTGGGACTATTCATTATTTTGGGAGGTGTTACAATCTCCCCCACTTATATTCGCAACGTCCTCGTTGCGACATGGCACATCACTTCTTCCCAGTGACAGTGGCGGCTGCACGCTCCGGGTAGCCATTTCCTCCAACCTCTTTGTAGGGGCGGCTCCACCTCTCGGGTAGCCCTTTCCACTGTCAGAGGGCGTTCGGCTCTGATACCATTTGTAACGTCCCGGGCTTAGGTCCCCGGTCCGTTATTGAAGCATTACTTGCCCTGACAACCTCTTGGGATCGGGTTCATACGAAATGCTTGAGCCGGGTTGTCAAGTAGTAATCTCGTCACTATTTATCCCACCCAGGAATTTTGTATTCCACGGTGTGGGACTATTCATTATTTTGGGAGGTGTTACATGCAATGGACATAATGTTAACACTACGGTATAGTATTTTCACAATGTATAAAATACATCATAAATACCAAGCATATGCATACAACATAACGAAAGTAAAATCATGCCAATGAGTGCTTGAAAAGGGACGGAGGAATACCATCCAAGTTGGGGGATCTTCATAGTTTAACAACATGCCCTCGACTCTAGGGATGCAAACGGATGGATACAGATACGGATATAGGTATTACCGTATCCTTATCCGATTTTGAATACAAATACGGACGCGGATACGGATATTGAGGGATATTAAAACTATCTTACCATATCCTTAAAAAATAGATACAGATGTAAAACGGATACTGATTGCATATGAGTAATGTCAGAAATACTCTATAGAATCGACTTAAAAATATATGAATTGGATGGAAAACACGTGATATAAAGTTACTAAATGTGTTTATATAATAAAAATTATAGAAATATGGTAAAAGAAGGAATAGAATTATGTTATATAGGGTTAAAAATAAATCTATGACTATATTTATATACGAAAATGGATATACGAATACGGATACAGATGTTTGCAGATATTAAAATGGATACGGATATAGATACAGATGCCAAAATCTGCATAAAACGGATATGGTGACGGATTGGATACGGATATATCTGTAACCGTTTGCATCCGTACTCGTCTCTCATGAAACTTAAAACACCAACACCTGTCATTATAACAAGTTAAATGGTTTACTAGAAAAAAACTCACAAATTGGCTTAAGAAATCATTTTTCAATAATGTATAAGTCGATTGCTTGCTCGGTTGGTTTGCTTAGACTTTGAATACATCAACTTATGGCAGTCTTTAAGACCATTAGATCAATAGAAGATATCCAATTGGATTTTATACTAGGAAGAGGCGTGATAAACTAAGTGCATGGGCCAAAGATAGTGGGGGAAAAGAAAGTAAAAACGCATAGAATTAGGAGGAGGAGGAGGAGAATTGTGCTTAATTAGTGTTCAATTATTATTTAGTGGATAATATAAGCATCCAACTAACCTAAATTTATTTGTATAATTAGAAAAGAACTAGTATGTGGTACGCATTTCCCTTATTCTTTTTATTTATGTAAATTTATTTGGGAGAAAATGCAAAGAAAGGGAAATAGAAAGATATTTTGGATTTTTTTCCTATTTTGTGTTTTTTGTGTTATAAGAAGTTTCTCGCATATACTTATTATTCAGAGGAATTTAATTTGTAGTGTATGATAATTTATTGCGTATTAAGCACATAAGCCGGTGGATTTTTGCTGAAATTAGACTATTCCTGATCAATATATATAGATATAGATTTGCATATAAAAATAAAGACTACTATATCACTGATGATGGCATGGTCTATAAATATGAGAACTTATGTGAGAATGTAATCATGGATCGATGTGAATGTCTTTTCACAAAGAAATCGATGAAAAATGCCAAGGTAGCTATGGAAAAATGATTTAAAGGACATATGATAGTCAAGAATTGAACACTTACAAAAAAAAAGAAGTTGAAGAAGACATAAAGTATCTGTGACGTGGCACATAGTATCGATGATAAGGTAATGAACAAATACCAAATCAAACTATATTAGTGGGAGTTTCTCCAAATTTCTTTGAATACACCTCAATAGGGTGGAGCATTGGGTCGGGCCGGCCATGACCCGGCTCTGATCCAACCCGCAAAAGCCCGTGCCCGGCCCGAACCCGATATATATGTCGGTCGGGTCAGGGACCTTATATTGCTAAAATTTTATGCTCGGGTCGGGCCCAGCCCAAACCCGTGGTGACCCGAATTTACCCGACCCGTCCCCTACCAAACAAATCATAAAATATCCCTATAAATCCAAAATTTCATATTGACTTGCTAACATTCAGAAAATTAAAGATAAAAATTCCACATACAGTTACCACAAGAAACTCTTGTGATAACCAACCTCAGATCAAACCAATCCAGATCTCCCACAACAGGCAAGCAAAATGGCACCGGTCTACAGTGCACACCCATCTATGCATGTTGCCATTTAGAGTCAAGACCTTGGCAAGTAACCTCAAGCGAACCCAAGATCAGAAATAGCATAGGACCAATCAGATTCCAAACAATTCAAACATCCATGCATCAAGAAATAGCCTCTCAGGCAACCAATCTCCCTATCCAAAAGTACAACACTAAAGCCTGTCCATCAAGACCAGAATCACTGACAATAACAACCAACCCAAAAATCATGGATTTAACTGGAAGAATACCGATCAATTCCAGTTCACTTCAAAAGTTTCAACACATCAAACCCAATCCCTCCCTTGTTCAAGCAATATTGCTACCAACATCAATAGTTGTGTGTAACTGTATAGTTATATATGCACAGTGCAGAAATATGAATGCAAGTGGGGATGCGCATTGGGTCAATCCCTCAAATCCCCAACGTGCAGCTTTCACCTAATCAAAATAGGAGCGGGTCGAGCCCGGCCCAAACCCGGACCCGATCTCGTGGGCCTTGAGCCGGGCTCGGATCCTAGATTTACCTAAAAATCATGGCCTCAACCCGACCCAAAGCCCGAAGAAAATTGATGGGCCTGGGCCGGGCTTTCTCGGGTTGGACCGGGTTGGGCCCAATGCTCCACCCTACACCTCAATAGTCCAACTCCTCTATAAAAGGAGTGCTCTTGAAGAGAAAAAAAAACAGTGAATCACTCTCTTTGTGTGGTGTAGCAAGTTCCATTTTATTCAGTATGCACATGCAGTGTTGTGAATTCCATCTTCCTCAGTGTGCGTGCACTAATTATATCAAGCACGTATTATGAGTATCCACTATCAAGCCTACTTTTTCAAGAGGAAAATTTGATTCTTGACCAAAGGTGTCTCTTGAAGAGTGGGCTCTCCACCGGTGACAAGCATACTCTTTTTTTTGACTTAAGTTATGGCATATTTTCAAAATGTAGCTTTGTTCATGGTCGGCAATATCGTAATATATTGTCGATATACCGGTATCGACGAGATGTGGGTACCGATATTCATATAGATATCCTTTTGCAGGACATCGATCGATATCTCACGAGATATCGATGATATATCGCCATATCGAGCCATATCACTCGAAATTGAATGGTTCAGTAAAAAAATTTCCGGATATCGTCCGATATCGCCGATATTTGCCGATATCTATACATATCAATGACATTACCCTTGTAAGATTCATTTCACTATTTATTTTGCTACTCCTAGTATTAAAAAACATCTTGAATTATATGTTTTGTTTCGGATCGGGGGCGTTGCCCTTGCAGCGCACCCTGCTCCCCCTTGACCCCTCCAAGTTCGCTGACCGGGCAGCGAGACCCCCGTCTGGTAGGGTATGACGTTACAGGGGGTGCATACGTCGGTTCTTCAAGCGGTGGACTTTGCCCTCTTTAGTAAATAGAGATGAAAACAAGTCTAATGCTGATCAAGTTAGAATCGTGGGTCCATAATACATCTCAGCAATCAGCTCAGTTGTCAGATGTCAATAGTAGCAACCAACGATTTGTGCGGTATAGTGTGTATTAGTGTGATAAATACATCTCATTCCTGCAAATAAATAGTCTTTGTATGTTATTTATTATTTTAATAATCAGGATGGTCTTAATTCATGAAAAAAAACGTTTCTACATTATTTTTGACCATGCGAACCGATACGATATTGATATTTCCTACCTTGTCCCCCACGAAACTCTTGATTCTAAACCCATCACGACTAGGTAATATCTTTTACAATATTTTATTAATTTATAATTTTTCATTTATTTTTGTAAATAGATAAATCTTTATATCAAAGAGATATTGTCTCATTAATCATTATGTACATTTTTTGAACCAAATGACTCATATCAATGCCATTCACCGTCTTACATGAACAAAACATGTGTTTTAAGTGTGCTTAACTTAGATACTTTGATTCCACTTCCAATGTTTATTAATCATCAATCAACATTAACAACGATATGTTCGATAGGACCAATATATGCGATATAAGGGTCATAAAATGAACTATATGTATCATCTAAGTGTATATTTGTAAGTTATTTACCGTCATAAGAACTTGGATTAAATCCATTTCCAATATCTATAACAACATTACAATGATATGTTCGATATGTCTGATATGTCCGATATATGCGTCATAAATGAGGGATATATGTGCTATAAATGTGTATTTGTAGGTTATTTATTATTCTAATATCTTAGACGATCTTAATTTCTGAAAAATGACAAAAAATGATTTTTACCTGTTTTCGACGTTTCCACTGATGTCATCGATATATTCCCGATACATCATTTTTCGGACGGACCGATACGATATCGATATTTCCTACGTTGGCTTTGATAGAGCCGATGATAAATATTTTCTACCAATATATACAACAAATCTATAACATCTATTAAGTAGGGGGTGCCACCGACCATGAAATACTTTTTTGCCAGCAAATTCCGATTTTATCCTCTCTTGTCCAACGGTTGTTCCAATTCTGCCCTTTCATTTCCATATGAATTCCCCACTCCTCCCTTTTGCAGCAACCATCGCCGCCAATCCTATCTAGGGCTACCGCCGCCGCCGCCAAACCCGACCCCCGCGATCCCACCTCTCCAACTCCGACCCCCCGCCACCTCCCCCATCAATCCGTCGCAACGTTGGACCGCCGGTAACCTTTCCGGATGTTCTAGAGTAGGGAAGCCCTCTCATCCGGCGTCCCTCCCACCGCTCACGAGAACCGCCACCATCTTCGACAAACGCATCACCAAATGCAAGGCTACTCGCTTCTCGGCGAGATTCTCTCTCCACCCATGCTCTCAACCGAGCACAAGCACAACGCGGTGATCCCGAATCCATTGGAGCAGCATCAAACACCGGCCCCTTCTCTCCCCTCTCACCCGTCACGCAAATCCCTAGCTCCAACCGCCCTGATTCATGTTCCTCATTATCTGCTATGGGGTTCTCACACATACAAGACCCACTCCATGAACTTCATGGAAGTCCCAGTGCCCCGAAAGTTCCTCGCTTTCCAACTTTGAGGGTGCTTGGATGCCTAAGCGTGGTTGTTGTTTGGATTGTGCAGCTACACTTCCAGATTATTTCTGAAGTCTGATAGACTATTCGCCTGTTAATATCTCATCTCTGATATTAAGTGCATTTACGAGTACTAAACAACCTTGCAGATTAAAATTTCAATTAGCAAGCAAGGAGACACTATTATGCTTATCCATAATGAGCATAATTGTATCGGTGGAAAAGATTTAATGGAGATGATGATATCGAACATCCTAAATGCCAAGGCCTTGACTACGGAAAATATCGATCATCGTATCGGTGTCAGACGTTATTATGTACAAATACTCTTGCAAGCAGAGGCATGCAGTATTTAATAGCCTGCTAATATTAAGATTTTGGTAGCTCAAATTGTTCAATGATGCCTCTGGTGGAGTCTGGAAGCAACATATATCTTGCAAATTATGATTTTGAATAGAGATGTGCTCCTTTACCCGTTAAGTTCGTGCTCCAGCGGACAAAAGGTTAAAAAACTGTACCCATCTCAAAAAATCAAATAAAAAGATTCGAATTTTAGATGTCTTTGATGCCTCTATCATAGTAAGATAATCCGGAGTTTGCTGCAGAAATTGGATTAAGTGGGGTTGAGGCCTTGCAGTATTACCCGGCAATCTACAGTTTTTGTCATTAGTACAGAACATCGATACATCATCGATAGTTTGAACTACTGAAGGATTTTGATGGATATAATATGGATATAAAGACAAATATGATAATATAATTTCTTTACCAATAGAGATGTGATTGTAGTCATTAATCTAAAATTTTATTAAAAGTTTTAATATATAGTAATTATTTGATCATTTTAGACGTTACAAACAAAACGACTTTCTCCCACGTGCTTCGCATGGGGCGTGCACTATAACATCTATTAAGCGGGGGGACTGCACCGACCACCAATAATTTTTGTGACGTGCATTCCAATTTTGCCGTCGGTACCTCTGAGTCTGTTGTCATGATAGCCCTCCCAGTTGAACCCCGCCTTCCCATGCCCCTTTCCTAGCATAGTAGCATCGCAATACATTAGTTACTTGGACCCTTGGGAATTTCATATACTTTACCATGGCAAGATTTTTTTTCCATTTATACATTGTTAAATCGAAGCACTGGAACGTTTTTACATAGATTGGAAATTTTATATAATTTATCATGGTAAGATTTCCATTTACCATTATGAAAAAATTTAGAACGTTTTTACATAGGAAAAAAATACAATACAAAATATTATAAACAACCTATGATTCAAATGGTTATGGATATACACCTGAATTCATTTATATAATTATTGTATACTGCTATTGATATTTATATCTGTATTGATTTCAAAATCTATAGAGGGCATGGACATCATTATACATATCTAACTATCATAATTTGAATATCTTACATAAAAATAATACATATAGAAACATAAACATACGCACCCTTTACATACGTACAACATCCATTCATATATGGATTTATTTATAACTACTTAATAATGCAATTTTTTATCATATTTAATATGATGGTTTTAAATTATAATGTTGGGCTATATACTATGTACAACATTCTACACTGCTACTAGAGATAAACATGATATCAATATATTCTCCAGTTATTCATGTAATATTTAATATTTGTAAAGAGAACCATGCAAAAGTAAGTTTTAATTTGTGTATCCTTTAAATAAATGACTTCGTAATAAAATAATATTTATTAGGGCATATGTAAGATTACGCAGAATACAATTACATTAAAGAATATAGAATATTTATGGGGAACTAATATAATAAATTAAAACTTATAAGCTAATATCAACCTTATTGTTGAGACCCATTATTGTTGAATTGCAAATATAAGGTTATCTTCTTCAAATATAAATTTAAAAACCTTCTTTAAGGCTTTCACCCTAGGATGTCAATGGGCTAATACAATCTAATGTTATCTGGCATCCTATTTTTTGAACATTTGAAGTTTTGAAAATGATAACTCCTAAACTTTAGCATACATACATTCATAAATAAATTAATGTGTTGATAAGATCTCTGTATATATCCGTAAAATTAGTCCTTCTTAAGTCATCACTTCAAAATCACCCGCAATTATTTTTTGAGGAAAATATGATTAATTTTTTTAAACGTTAATAATGTTATATTAAGAGTTTTTATCGATGTTAAAAATTAAATAAAATTAATATTAATGAAAGATAAATCTTGCATACATATGATCCTTGCAATTTACTACATTAAAAATGACTTATGACGACGAATAATTCATTGCCATATCTTCCATAGTGAACTATATAACAACAAAAACTATTCATTGCTTGATGATCTTCAAATCACAACGAATATTGTATTCGTCGCAATGAATCATATAAAATCAATTATTTATCATTTTTTCTTTTAATCGGTGTTGAGCATTGTTACTTATCTAAACTCATTCACATTAAATTTTGATTTTGAGAATCAAATTATTCTGATAAAGTCAAGATGGACTTTTATCTTTTTGAAAATTTTCCTCAATATCTCAACGAAGGTCTTATTTCATTAAACTTGAAAGTTAACCTAGAACAAATTTGTCTATGTATAACTCACTATGATCAGCATTTAGGATATGATAAGAAGGATGATTTGGAAAGTACTAGGATTCATCCAACAAGTGGAGTTGTCGAGATTATGTAAAGCAGTTTGCATATGTGTTAGTTTTGTCCAATTGCGAAAGTAAAATACTTGACAACTTAGGCGACGGTCAAAAATCTTAAGATCTTTCTTAGCTGATTGAATCTAATAGCTTGTCAATGGCATTATCGGGAAGTTATTTGAAAGTTTCTGGCTTGATCTCATCGTTCTCTCTTCATGATTATCATTTATTTTTTATCTCGATAGTGTTTCTAATATTACCTATTGTTCATTTCAAGAAAAGCAAAGTAATCACATCTTAAAAGAGATTTTTTTTATTCGTTAAAAGAGAGGTATTCTCGATAGTTTCGTATCTCAAGAAATACTAACTACAAGGATCATAAATTGTGGAAACAGAAAATCCAAAAGCACCTTCTCGAGATGGTTGTTTTTTCTGAAAGAAATCCTTCGTTCATAGATGAGAACTAGGAACATACACGATTGGCATTCCAATTAAGGGAGTACAAAAAACTTCCATATGGGAAGAACAATGCAGATGGTGGATTCGTGGCAGGACAAAGCTCCACGCAATTTCAATTTGAGGAAAAAATGACAAAGCATATTGGAATGGCGACGCATCATTGTTGTCGTTTAATATTTCCATACAGTCATATAATTGTTATTTTTCAAACTTGATTGTCTTTGGTGCTTTCATATTTATATTTGAATATAATCACATCCCATTATACTTCATCACGTCATAATTTTTACTTCCACTTAATAAGATTTTTCACATTCATTAACTACAAATATTTCCCCGTGCATTGCACGGGGTTAGTACTAGTTATGTTTATCTAATCCTAAAATTATTTTGTACGAACATGTATTAAGAGCAACATTTCATTTATCTCCTAAGTCAATATAACAATAATAAATAATAATTGACCCCTCATCTTTCTTTTGTTCGTCTCCAAAACCCTCTCCCTTCCCCCCACCCTTCCTCCTCCACCATTGGCGATGTCCCAAGCAGCAACGCCTCCACCCCCTGGCAGCTGCCAGGTGCGCTGCGCCGGCTGCCACTGGATCCTCACGGTGGCCGCGGGCATGACCGAGTTCAGCTGCCCCAAGTGCCACCTCCCTCAGATGCTCCCGCCCGAGCTCATGTTGCAGCAACAGCAGAAGCAGCAGCAGCAGCAGCAACAACAACAACAACCACATCGACCCCATCCACTCCCTCCTCCTCCTCCGCCTCCGCCTCCTCCTCAGGCGCAGGGCGTCGACCCAACAAAGATGCAGCTCCCCTGCGCCCGCTGCAAGGCTGTCCTCAACGTACCCCACGGCCTTACACGCTTCTCCTGCCCCCAGTGCTCCGTCGACCTCGCCGTCGACCTCTCCAAGCTCCAGCACTATCTCTCCCAATCCGGTCTCCCCCGTCTGCCCCCTGCCGCCTTCAACCCGCCCGAGGAGATCAACGAGGTCGTCCATCGCTTTCCTCATTTTATTTAAAAACAACAAAACACCTTTTATGGCTCTTGGCGGGTCTTCTCGATTCTTTAGAGATTTTTAGAGGCACCCATATTGGAAAGATTTTGAATTTAAGCTAAAGATGCGATTTTGTGGGCGAATAAGCTTGGAAAAGGGTAAATTCCCGTTTTTTTAGCATTTGTCTGGCGGCTTAGACTCTATACCTGACCGAGGTTTGAAGCTGGTATTCTAGCAGAGCATTTTTATTGCAGCCAAAAAGATAAACTTGAACTGCGAAGTGTCCAAAATCAAGCAAGCAATCCAAAAGTTCCATTTACCTTAAAATGCCTTGCCAAAAGATGCGCGGTTAAAAACCACCCGGGTGCAATATGCTCAACCAATTAAAAAACAAAGCAAGCAGGTTGCATCCCTATTGAATCCTTTTTCTTCTTTTTTTTTTCAAATATTGTTTGTTTTGGCATTTGGCCAGGCATGGCAATGACTTCCAAGGTTGTGTGCAGTTGCTGAAGACGGGCATGTGGTAGTGAGAAGACGTTGCAACTGTGTGTGACTGTCTAGTTTCCCGGCACCTCTCTTGGATGAGAGGATCACCGACTTTGCATCGATGGTCACATTCTTGGACGGGGTCGTGCCAAAGGACCATGAGTGGGATGCATGGAGGTGGGCAAGAGAGGACGAGTTTGTCATCTCTCTGGCCTATGAGGAGCTGAATGCGAGTATGTGGTTACCGTCACCAGCACCTGCCTTGGAATATCATTAGATTTGGAATGTCAATGCATCATTGCAAGTGAAAATGCATGCCTGGCTAGTGGGGAGGAGTTAGCCAGTGACCATGCTTGTCAAGAGCAGATAGAGCACATGTTTGGACAATGGCTGCGTGATTTGTGGGTTGGGGAGGGGGTGGGGGTGGGTGTGCGTGGATGTCGACCATCTTTTATTCAGCGGAGTGGAGACTTTTTGGGCGAATTTTAAAGGAGCAACTGACTGGGTGCACGTGACTCCTGGAGTCTGGGTGTGTAGGTAGAATCTGGCCGCTGGCGGTTTTGTGGACCGTTTGGAGCGAGAGAAATTCGGTGGTCTTCAGAGATGGGGGATATTATATTGAAAATGTGGGTATAGCTCCAAGACACTACATGTGCCATGGGTGCATTTGCGAACATGGGAGATTGTGGTGGTTTGTATCTGTCCTTTTTTTTAAAAGTTTGAATTAGTTTTTGGAGGGAATTCA
>JAZKJV010009363.1:0-54114 GCA_037367405.1 Ottelia alismoides
TCGCTCCACTAAACGGAAGTCCGTAATGTGGAGAGGGACCCTGGCTCTGCAGACCTGTCCCAAGTAACTCTGGAAAACAGCCGAATTCTCCCCCACCGCATCGCCTCCAACGGATCCGCACCCTGAGTGTCTCACCAGGACGCAGACGGTCCAACACTCTGCACTGAGATGGGCCTCTACGTCTGGTGCCCGAGCCACTCGATCCGTCAGGATCGGAGGTCCCACTCCCTCGCTGTGCTGTAGGCGGTGCATCCGGATGCGTCTAGGACGTGGAGGCATATCTGCATATTAAAAAACATTCGAATTAGATATAACAACAATGATATAATTCACATATTACATAAAAAAATTGGTAAATAAATGATGGTAAACTTACATTTTAGAAATCCGCATCTACAATTTCTGTTGGATTTTCCTGTATTTCAGCTTGATATGCCTCGTTTATATTTAGCAATTCATCATCATCATTGACATCAAAAAAATCTCTTGGCACTGTTCTCACGGGTATGATCCATCCATCAGTTAAGTTGTCTGGAACATAAAAAACTTGTTCTACCTGGCTGGCCAGTGTAAAGGGCTCATTTGTTTGCAATTTCCCAGATTGTTTCAATGAAATGATCCCATTTCTATCTCTTTGGTATCCTATCCTCTCACGACCAACATCAAACCAATGCACATAAACAGAACACATCGACATTCATGAGTAAAACTGATCTCTATTATGTCAAGTATTTCCCCATAATAGCCGTCTAAACCTGAAGGCAAATCTGTTTTTACTATAACCCCCGACATTTGCGTCGATTTCATCTCGTCGGCGGACTTTGTTCTAAATCTGTATCCATTCACAATATAACCCTTGTAAGACATAACTTGAGAATATGGTATACTTCCAAGAATGTCAAGGTTAATATTCCACCTATCATCTGCCGTTTCCCGTAAATGTTTCACACGTGAACGGAACCATTTGAGGAATTCAGATTTATTATGTGTCTCATTAAAAAATGAATTGTACTCATCAAAGAATTCATCTATTTCTGACAACTGCATCAAGACCTAGTATTGTATGAGATCTCTATCTTCATCGGATATTACGCGGCGTAAACCACTGAATATATGCCTGCCACAAGAATGAAAGACCCATAACTTAGATTCGTCCTCTTCCTCCACGACCTCGCCTTCATCATTTCGTTCATATCGGTTAAAACGCACGCTATCACCGTCTATATACATTTCACAGAAATTAATACACTCTTCACAAAGATAACCTTCAGCAATGCATCCTTCGGGTTGTGCCTTGTTAAAGACCATATTTTTTAATTTTCGAAGGAATCTTTCTATTGGATACATCCAACGATATTGAACCGGCCCACCGATTCTTGCTTCACCTGCTAAATGAACTATTAAATGAACCATGACGTCGAAGAAGGCTGGTGGGAAAATTTGCTCCAATTTGCATAATGTAATCACAACATCATCTTCAAGTTTTCTCAAGATCAACGGATCTAAAACCTTCGAACACAATAATCTAAAAAAACACTCAATTCTGTTAATGATTGGAGGACAGCATCGTCAACAATTCCGCGAAGGGCTAATGGCAGTAAAACTTCCATGTAAACATGACAGTCATGACTTTTTAATCCAGTTATCTTACGTTCTCTTTCATTTACGCACCTCGATAGCTGTGATGAGAACCCATCAGATACCTTCAGACTTTTAAGGAAGCTGAAGATTTTATCACGCTCAGCATTGGATAAAGTATATATTGCTGCAGGTATACTAATCCGTCCATTGTCTAATTCAATTGGATGTAGTTCTTCCCGTATACCAAGTTGAACTAAATCTCATCTCGTCCTTAAATTATCTTTTGATTGACCCGAAAGATCTAACATTCCCAAAATATTTTCCAATACATTCTTCTCAATATGTATGACGTCCAAATTATGACGAAGCTGTAAGTGTTTCTAATATGGTAACTCTCTAAAAAAAATACTTTGCTTCTTCCAACCGCCGGCTGCACTTTTCTTGTTTATCCGTCCTAGGCAACTGCTTCGTACAAGTAATTGCTGTTCCCAAATAATGTTTCCATTCACACGAGCTAAGTCAACTCGTTGTCCATAAGGTGTCCCGTCGAATTTCTTATTATTGTCTGCCCTTTGCCATCTATGCTTTGGTGGAAGGAATCGACGATGACCCAAATAGCAATGCTTCATACTTCCAGACAGCCATGTCGAATGTGTTTTTTCAAAACAGACCGGACATGCGACTTTTCCCTTGGTACTCCAACCAGACAAATTTGCGTACGCGGGAAAGTCATTTATAGTCCACAATAGTGCAGCTTGTAATTTAAATATCTCTTTCCTACATGCATCATATGTAGGTATTCCAGTAGTCCATAAGACTTTTAGTTCATCCATTAACGGTTCTAGGTACACATCAATTGCGTTGCCAGGACCTTTAGGACCAGGAATTAGTAGCGTCATCATCATAAATGATGAACTCATTGACATCCATGGTGGTAGATTGTAAACAACCAGAATCACGGGCCAAATGCTGTAACTCAGACTCATATTACCAAACGGATTGAAACCATCTGAGGCTAATCCCAAACGAACATTTCTCTCATCATTAGAGAACTGCGGATATCTCTGATCAAATTTTATCCATTCTTCTGCATCGGATGGATGTCTCATAGCTCCATTAGCATCTCGTTTATTTGAACGAGAATGCCACGTCATCCACTTTGCAGTTTTTTCAGACATGAAGAGACGTTTTAGTCTTGGAATTAATGGGAAGTACCGTAAAATTTTCACTGACTTCTTCTTTCTCTTTAAATCATTCTTTTCTTCTTTATAGCGGGAAGCATTACAATATGGACAAAGAACTAGATCCGAATTTTCTCCTCGGAAAAGCATGCAGTCATTAACACAAGCATCTATCTTCTCGTATTTTAGACCAAGCGATCGGAATCGTTGGTTCGCCTCTTTCCAATCCTTAGGGTAATTCTGAGGATTATTTAATAACTTTCGTATTAAACCCAACACATCTGTCATCATAGCTGCAGTTGATCCGTTCCTTACTTTCATCTTAAATAGCTCTAACAAAAACTGCAAACGTGTCATTTCCACCCCAGGAGCCAATATATCTTCTGCATCTGGCCAACTGCTCGAGAACCTATCATCTGAACCAATGTCTTGTGCCTCAGGTCTTCTTAAATCGTCTATTAGTTCAAATAACTCGTGATCAACATTATTCAAGGTTTGGGTAGTCAATCCTGCATCAACGCCCATATCCTCATCCATTCGCACATCTAAACCCTCTCCATGTTCTGTCCAAATAGAGTAATGCAACCAAAATCCGTTGAGGATGAGATGATTATACACTGCCTCTCTAACATCCCATTTAATGTTCTTGCATCTCACACATGGACAGTAAATCTTTAGACCACCAAATTTCTTATCAACTCTCTCTATTTGAAATGCCCAATCCAAGAACGCAATCACTCCTCTCTTATATTGTTGAAAATCATCGTATCTCTTATCCATCCATGATTTATCCATTTTACTGCACAATCAGAATAAAACCCAACATTGTGTTATTATAGAAAACAAGTTTTCTACCCTAAACCATAATGAAGCACCACAAGTCTCTCATTCATCTCTAGCCTCAAAAAGTCCGGTCTTGGCTCACCCCTCCTCTGTGCTCAACACACTTGAGCTTAGGATAAATCTATGGTATACCCAAATCATAATACCTAACCTATTGTATACACAACCTAGGGACAACCTATTGTATACATAATCCCTAACCTATTGTATACATAATCCCTAACCTATTGTATACACAATCTAAGCATAATCCCTAAGCATAAATCCTATTGTATACATAATCCCTAAGCATTATCCCTAAGCATAATCCCTAAGCATTATCCCTAAGCATTATCCCTATTGTATACATAATCCCTAAGCATTATCCCTAAGCATTATCCCTATTGTATACATAATCCCTAAGCATTATCCCTAAGAATAATCCCTAAACATTATCCCTAAGCATAATCCCTAAGCATAATCCCTTAGCACATTATCAAAACAACTAAAACAATGGAGAAAGACAACTCTAACAAGATTATCAAGTAAAATACACAAGAATAAAAGCAAAGGAGTGTTTATACTTACCGGAAATGAAGATAAACGAGGTTGGAAAGGAAGGAGGAGCCGGAGGCGACCTTGGGGCGGAGAGGGCGATCTTGGGGCGGCGGGTGGAAATGAGAGAATGGGGATGAAAACGCAGGTCGAAAGGGTTTTTTTCGATCTGACCAATGGGGACGGTCAAAATGACCGTCTCTATTGAAGACGATCGGCGACGGTTCACTAAAGACCGTCTCCTTTGAGAAGGAAAGGGGACGGTCAGTGAAAACCGTCCCCTCTGGACGACCACTTTGGTCCATCGTCAGAGGCGACGCCAACAGAGGAATAAAGGGGACGGTCAGGACCGTCCCCAATGCCCTTTTAGAAAGGCCGAAAATGTCCAGTGGCCTGCTCAAACCAGAGGCGACGGTCATCTGAGACCGTCCCCTCTGGTGGACCTCTTTGGTCCAATCGCTGAGGCGACGCCAACAGAGGAGTAATGGGGACGGTCAAGACCGTCCCCAAAGCCCTTACAGGAAGGTCGATAACGTCCAGTAGCCTGGTCAAACCTGAAGGGATGGTCACTGACGACCGTCCCCTTTGGTTGGCCTCTATGGTCCAATCGCTAGAGGCGACGCCAACAGAGGAATAATGGGGACGGTCATGACCGTCCCCAAAGCCCTTACAGGAAGGTCGAAAACGTCCAGTAGCCTGGTCAAACCTGAAGGGACGGTCACCTACGACCGTCCCCTTTGGTAGGCCTCTATGGTCCAATCGCTAGAGGCGACGCCAACAGAAGAATAATGGGGACGGTCATGACCGTCCCCAAAGCCCTTACAGGAAGGTCGAAAACATCCAGTGGCTTGACTCAAGGAAGAGGAGACGGTCTTTAGGGACCGTCCCCATTGAGTATGTTTATTGGGGACGGTTGTTAGATGACCGTCCCTAAAAATAGGCATTAGGGACGGTCGCTCATAAACCGTCGCTAGTTGTCGTCCCTAAATGGGGCAATTCCTGTAGTGGGTTTTGCCCGCAAAAATCCCAAGGCGCGCGTGCGAAGCACGTACGCCTGGGAGGGATGTTTATGCAAATAGCAGAAAGCGGAGGGCCTCTGCGCAAATATTCCCGAAATATTATAACTGATCAAAAGATTTTCTAGACTAATTAACAATAACCAAACTCTTGAGGTTGAATTTGCAAAAACGCCAGGGCGCACGTGACATGCACGCGTGCCTGGCGGGGGGGGGGCTCTCCGCAATTAAACAAACCTACACGGGCTGATGTGCAAAGTTCAGAGAGTCTTTTAACAGCAGACGAAAGTTTTGGTAATAACGTGCGAAATACAAAAAGTTGCAGGGGAAATTAGGCAAAATACCCCCGCAAGGCGCGATCGGACGGCCTGGGCGACTTCACTTATGCCACGTGTCGCGCGCAGGTCGCGCGATACCCCTTCATCTGTGCGGCCCCGATTAGATTGGCTTTGAGCAATCGGACGGCCAGGAGATGCAAAATCCGAGGGTAGCTGTGCCTCGGGAAGAACTGGGAAGGATCCGACGGTCCCCGAGCTCGAAGGAAGAACCAGCGATGAACAGCGGCCCGGCGAGCTTCGATCTTCAAAATCTCGACGCGCGAAGCGTCTCGTTTCTCTCCGGCGTCTCCACGAGCTTCCTGGAAGCCCCCTCGAATGGGAGATGCTCTCAAAAAGGCCGCGAAGCGGCCTGAGCGTCGCTGCGTCGTGGCGGAAGGATATGCTCCAGGTGGCGGTGGCGCGCACAAAAATTTCGACCCAAAGAGGGTCCCTTGGCGTTCTGGAACCTGCAAAGGAGATGGGTGAAGAAGTCGGGGGCAAAGTGCCCCGACTTCGTGGAGTATTACACACAGGGAGCGGATGTTTGGAAGGTGAAAGCGGCCGGCGAGACTCGATGCCGGCCGCGGTGAATCGAGATGAAACGATAGCCACGGGACGAAGATCTTGCAAAGGTGAGTGCCACCGTGGCTTTTTAACACGAAAGCAGCAGAGGAAGAGAAGAGAAAAAGAGGAAGAAAAGGCCTCACCCGTGCGAGCACAGTGTGTTCTCCATCGAGGGGACCTGCCTCGATTCGACACCGAATCGTCCCGTTGAAGCGCCCTCCGTGCTCCTGCTGTCACCAAGAATCACGCTAGGGGTCCAGTTGAGGGTTTGGAGGTGGAAGAGTGGTCCAAACTCCAAGGGAAGTCGGGGGGTTCGGTTTTGATATGGTGATGGGACGATCTTCGAGGAAGAGTCACGGGTGGCTGGATGATTCAACGCCCGAGATATCACTTGGGCGTGAATCCTCGATATGTGGGCTACAAAAGTCGTGAAGGGAGCGGGGTCAAATGGTGAAAGGTGTGGCTCCCAAAAATCCTTGAAGATGGGTCGCAACCCATTTCTGACAGCAGCAGAGAGGGGGTCAGACAGTTGACCGGGGTCAACTGTCCACGCCCTCTGGTTGGTCCACGTGGACCAACCAGAAAAACCCTCTGGAAAAAGGTTTAGAAATTAATTTAAAAATAGTAAATGATTTTATTAATTTATGATTATAAAATAAAAAATGTTTGTTATTTAATAAATTATTTTATGGTAATTTTTATTTATTTTTAGGAGGTATAATTTTACAAGTTGCTATTATACCCTATATAGGTATATTATCTACATATTCTATTCCCTTATTTTTATTTTGTGTATTTAAATTTTATTATTTTTATTTCTTATTTTATAAAATTATAAAATACTTTTGTACACCTAATTATATTTTTATTTTATTTCTCTGATATATTTTGTATATTTAATAAAATAAAAGTGTCTTTTCTATAGGTATAAGTATTTGTATAATACCTATGTATCAAATATGTAAGTATTTTATTTTGAGTTTTATTTAGGTCTTTATTCCAATTTTAATGTACATAATTATTATAAATAATATTTACAACCTTATAAAAATATAAAAGTAGGTAAATAATGAACGAAGAATAAATTGAATATTTTATTCGGTACACTGTACAATGAGGGTCCAAAAGTCAACTTTCAAACCGTAGCTCCGCCAAATGTGAAACCACCGCCATTAAATAGTTTATTTTCTTCTATATACAATTAAAGGTGAGTATGCGGCATTTGGAGTTTTTATTTGTGAGATACAGGTTTGGGAAGTTGGGATTCTGGATTTTTATTCAGACCATAACTTTTTATCTGTGTAACATTTTTCTGTGAAATCAATTTTGTATTTTTCTTTATTTAATTATCTACAATTTTCATGTACAAAGTTTCTTTATTTGATGTATAAAAAGTGGAACCAAAAATAGGTCCCAAAATGAATAAAGAATGAATAGAATGTATAGGTATTTTATCTGTATTTCTGCCCTTATCTCCCCCTACTTTATTCCTTGTCGACCTATTCATCAAGATGCCTAGGTCTCGGGGTTTCGGGTCATAAAATAACTACAATATTTTATTCTTTTTCTTTTCTTTACTTTATTCTAAAATTTTGGCTTTAAAAACCGCATTTTATACAATATATACACACATATACATGAATGCTAAAATGCATGAATTAGCTCTATTTACACGCATTTGCTAGGGTTTTTAAGGCCAAAATGATAGAATAAAGATGATGAAACGTGGATTCATCATCTCCCTATACTTGCCTTTGCTAGTCCCTCGCAAACACTTATGCAATAAGTGTAGAAAAGAAAAACAAAGAAAAGAAAAAGAAGAAAGTGGATTAAGTGAAATTATCAAACTTGTCTTCACAAAATCAAAGTTTGGAGCTTAAGGCGGACCTTTGGATTTTTAGTGCGGGCGGAACCTTAATGAGAACCGTGTTTGAAATTCAACAGTCCTTGAGAATCCCAAAAACTCTGTCCAAGTCTCCTCAATAGCCAGGTCAGAAATACTTCAACTCATACGCAAACTCTTACGACTATGAGTCTGACTCGTACAGTGTAAGTGATGGTGGCTCTCCCCAAATAGAATGACAAAGAAACTGACTTCTCCAGTACGACAACCCAATGATTCCCCAATCCAATGACTCCATCCTCGAGGAGCGGGGTATTCCCTTCTAAGTTCAAGTGGCAACCAGCTCAAGAGGAGGGGGTGAAGAGAAGAATGGACGGTAGCCAGTGTAACTACCTATCCTGGGATGCAAGACCAGTGTAGTCAAGTCATCCTGCTGCAGGCTCACATGATATGACTTTGGAACTCAAGCTTGCTTATTGACTTTACAACATATGTACATACTTTGCAGGCTTTTTATTTTTGTACATGCCTGAACTCTTTTTTTTTTGAAAAACTATATACAGCAGCATTTACATAAGGAGTTTTTCCTCTTGAGCCAGTACACTATCCCTCTTTTGAAGCTTTATCGCAACCCACAACCTCCTGTCTTTAGACTTCCTAATCACTGGACGGGTTGGGGTGCACTTCCCTCCCTAGAGGAGGACAAATGTTTCCACTTGTGTGCGTCTCATACCGGCAAATCCAATCCCCTCACCACTCCAACTGAGTTGAGCCATGTGAAAGGTGCAGGTGTCCAAGTTAGGTCATTATCAACAAGAGTCGTGCGTGTGCTCCGAAATACTCTACTTAGGCAATCAAAAATCCATTGAACCAAGTCTCGTGATCCTCAAAGAATTAAGTCAACTAGACCTGAAGTACCTCAAACCCAATTCTTATAAGGTTCCTGTTATTAGGTAGATTTTAAGGTCCAATCAAGCTCCAATCTCCGGATTTTACTTAGACTTGTTCAACTATCAAACTCAATCCGAAGAATGCGAATGCCATGCAAATGCCATGCAGAAAATATTTTTGTGATGCAATTTTCAAGGATTTTGAACTTTTTATGGATTTTTGAAAAGATGATGATGATGCATATGCATTTTTTTGTCTTTTTCAAAAAGATTTTTCAAATGTTTTTGGATTTTAATTTTGCAAATGTTTTTGGACTTTTGAAAACAAAAGATTTTTACTGAAAAATAGGTTAAAATATGTACACGGGAGTGCTTCTTATATATACAAGAAGTGGATTTTAAGGATTTACAAGGGTAAGTGATCAATTTTATAAGTACATATATATAGTGGATTTTGGTGTGATGTAAATATTCCTCAAACTTATTTGACACAAGCTTTTCACACAATTTTTGAAAACAATAGTCCAAAATAATTTTTACAAACATTTTTGCAAACATGTACACACATTTGAAAATCATTTTGCAAAGGTTTTTCAAACATTATATATAGATTTTTCACAATATTTTTGCAACCATTTTTCAAACCATTTGCAAATCATTTTTCCAACATTTTTATTTCACACAAAGAAAGTAAATTTTACAAACCACACACTTTTACACAGGTTGAAAACATGTAACAAAATATTTTCAAAATAGTTTTCAATAGATGTTCACAAAGATTTTCAAACTATTTTTCAAACATTTTGCAAAAAACATTTTCACCTGATTTATTAATCAGTAAATACAAAAAGAATTTGAGGAACAAAACACCTTTTTATTAAGGATTTTAATGAATTTTAAAGAATTATTAGCCATAATACTATTTAGGAACATACGAAAGTACGAGTTATGGCTACAGTATATATGTAGTATATACGACCCCCCTATACTTAGCTTGAGCTATGTCCTCATAGATCGGAGAGGAAAGAGAAGACATAATTCGTACTAAGTATAGGCAAGTCTAAAGAACGAATGAACCAATGAATGAGAAATTGACCGTCCCCCCTATACTTAGGATCAAATAATCCTAAGTATAGTAGTCTGTACACAACGTAGGGAGGGTCAAGGGTGGGAATAAACAGATCATACTCAGATTGTCTCCCCCTATACTTAGGGTAAGATATCCCTAAGTATAGACAAGAAGAGGAGACAATGGAGAGGATCGAAAAGAATAGATAGCTCGGGGTGCACACCCCCTTATACTTAGGACAAAGTACGTCCTAAGTATGGAAAACTGTCTACAAGGGCGGCACCTTTTTGATAGATAAAGAAGATAGAAAAGGAAAAGAAGAAAAGAAGAAAAGATATGAGATTGGATATGAACAACTCGGGATGCGCATCCCCCTTATACTTAGGATAAAGTACATCCTAAGTGTAGCAGTGATGAAAGGGATGGCATCAATTCGGTAGAACAAGATAAAAGAAATTGAAAAGAAGAAAAGAAGAAAAGACAAAAAGGGAAATCATTCAAAAATGTTTTGATGTGCTTTGCCTTCCTCTGCCTCTTTCGAGATATTCAGCTCATCCTCATAGATTACTTGAATTGAGTCAACGACGACCATGAATGTGTCATGTTCAAGGTATGGTTTCAGAAGCTGTCCATTGACTACAAAAGGCTGTGCGTCAGCTGACAGATTGGATATCAATACACTTCCGTTGTCACGCACCTGCCTAACCAAAAACGGCCCAGTCCATTTGCTCTTCAATTTGCCTGGAAAGATCTTTAATTTCGCATCGAACAACCATACCTTCTGACCTGGATCAAAGGACTTGTGGCGGATGTGCTTGTCATGCCATGTTTTGACCTTCTCCTTGTACATCAGGCTGTTGTCATATGCATAATCTCTGAATTCCAGTAATCTGTTCAGATCTAATTTTCTGTTCTTTCCTGCTTGCTTGGAGTCCAAATTACAGATATTAATAGCCCATAAAGATTTGTGAATAAGTTCCACGGGCAAATGACATGGCTTGCCATACACCAGGCGGTAGGGAGACATTCCCAAGGGTGACTTGTACGCTGTTCTGTAAGCCCAAAGAACGGAATCAAGCAGTTGAGATCAGTTCTTGCGATCCGGACGCACAAGTTTCTGTAGAATCGTCTTGATCTCCCTGTTGGAACATTCAGCTAAGCCATTAGACTGCGGGTGGTAGGGTGAAACAACACGATGCTCGATGCAGAATTCTTGAGTCAGCTTCTTCACCTCTCTATTTATGAAATGACTACCCCCGTCAGATATGAGAATTTTGGGAATCCCGAACCGTGCTATGATGTGATCTTGTAAGAATCGACAGACAGTCCTACTGTCGGCGGCTCGGGCGGGGATAGCCTCCACCCATCGACTAACATAATCAACAGCAAGCAGAATATATTCATAACCCTGACTGTTGGGAAACGGGCCCATGAAGTCAATGCCCCATGCGTCAAAGACATCTGAGATCTGAATGTACTTCAGAGGCATCGTATCTCTCATTCCTATGGTTCCACCCATCTTCTGACAGTCAGTGCAACATTTGACATACTCATCTGCATCTTTGAATAATGAAGGCCACCAGAGGCCACTTTGAAGCACTTTTGCTGCCGTTCGTTTTCCTGAATGGTGTCCTCCAGAATCTTGATCATGACATAGAGCAAGGACACTTGGAACTTCCTCGTGAGGAATACACCTTCGCCAGATGCAATCTGCTCCCTCACGAAACAGATATGGGTCTTCCCACTGGTAAAAATGGATTTTAGACAAAAATCTGTCTATTTTCAACTTAGGCCAGTCCTGCGGGATTTTCTTGGCAACTAGATAATTCACAATGTCCGCATAACAAGGAAGTGAGGCGACAGACAGAATCGATTCATCTGGAAAGGTCTCTGTGATAGGCTGCAGGTTCAGCTCAGGAGACTCTGGTTCAGGAAGTCTTGACAGATGATCGGCCACTACATTCTTGACTCCAGGTTTATCTCTGATTTCCAAATCAAACTCCTGGAGGAGAAGGACCCACCGAATGAGACGTGGTTTGGCGTCCTTCTTCTGCTGAAAATACCGAATGGCCGAATGATCAGTGTAAATGATAACTTTGGACCCAAGAAGGTAAGATCTGAACTTTTCCAAAGCAAAGACTACCGCTAGCAGCTCCTTTTCTGTGACAGTGTAGTTTCTCTGGGCTTCATCGAGCGTTCGACTAGCGTAGTGAATCGCAAATGGTACATTGTCTTTCCTCTGTCCCAGTACAGCTCCGATGGCATAATCTGATGCGTCGGTCATAATCTCGAAAGGCTGAGTCCAAATTGGTGGCTATAGGACAGGGGCCTGCGTGATGAGCTCTTTCAACTGATTAAAGGCAAGGAGCACACGATCGTCTACAATGAATTCATTGTCCTTGCTGAGCAATTCAGTCAGCGGTCTGGCCAGTTTGCTGAAATCTTTAATAAATCGTCGGTAAAAACCGACATGGCCCAAGAATGACCGGACTTGCTTGATATTTGTAGGTGGCTCCAGCTTAGAAATTACATCCACCTTGGCTGGGTCAACCTCCATGCCACGTTTAGAAACAGCGTGACCCAGCACGATTCCTTCGGTCACCATGAAATTGCTATTCTCCCAGGAGAGCACAAGATTCACTTCGCAGCACCTCCGTAAGACTCGGTCTAGATAGTCCAGACATTGATCAAATGAATCCCCATAGACCGAAAAATCGTCCATAAAGACCTTGAGAAAGCTACCCACCATATCGGCAAAAACTGCAAGCATACACCTCTGAAATGTGGCTGGGGCGTTGCAAAGCCCGAACGGCATCCGTCTGAAGGCATATGTGCCAAAAGGACAGGTGAACGTGGTCTTCTCTTGATCTTCAGGAGCAATAGCAACTTGATTATACCCAGAGTAGCCATCCAAGAAACAGAAGTATTCCTTCGCGGCCAATCTCTCCAAGATCTGGTCGATGAAGGGTAGCGGAAAATGATCCTTCTTGGTGGCGAGATTGAGTCTTCTGTAGTCTACGCACACTCGCCAAGAAGTCGGTACTCTGGTTGCGATCTCCTCTCCTTTGTCATTTTTCACAATGGTGATCCCCGATTTCTTGGGCACAACATGCAGAGGGCTCACCCATTTACTGTCAGAGATGGGATAAATGAATCCCGCATCACAGCATTTCTGGATTTCTTTCATAACCACCTCCCGCAGATTCGGGTTCAATCTTCTTTGCAGTTCACGAGAGGGTCTGCAGTCTTCTTCCAGGAAGATGCGATACGAACAGAGTGACGGATTGATCCCATGGAGATCGGAGGTTCGCCAGCCTATCACCTTGCGGTTGCGTTCAAGAACCTCCATCAGACGAGATTCTTGATCTTCGGTCAGATGTGCATTAATGATGACCGGATGCATGTTCGGTTCTCCCGCAAGAAAGGCATACTTCATATTGGAGGGCAAGGGTTTTAGCTCTGGTGGGGTCTGAGCTGCTTCAGCGGTGACCTCAGCTATTAGTACAGGTGGTGATTCTTTCAACTGTGCAATGTCCACCATAGTCTGCTTTGTTTCTTCTCTCAGATCCTGACAGAATTCTGCAATGATGTCATCTTCATCAGAAAATGCTTCAAAACTTGGCTCTTGGTTCTGAAGGCACATCACCCCCACGGTAGTATCTTGTAGCGCATCAGCGAGTTCCTCATATTGATCGATACAAGGAAATTCGACTGCGGTCTCCACTTCCTCCTCGGAACGGAGGAGTCCATGGATCTCATTATCATCCAGGAATAGGTTGGTATCTTGAATTTCTGCTAGAAAATCGCAGTCTTCATTGTGCTTGATCACCCTTGCACACGATGCAGATGTCGGTTCAGCTGGCGTTCCCTCAGACAGGGTCTCAACTCGGATAATTTCATTGCCAGCTCCAAAAGTGATTTCTCCCGTCCCATAATTCACCATTGTGTTTGATGTCCGCAGAAATGGTCTTCCGAGTATGATCGGGGTAAGGAGCAACGGAGCAGGGACGTCCATATCTAAGACCACAAAATCGGCTGGGAATGACTTTCCCTGAACCGTGACGATCACGTCCTCCAACAGGCCCCTAGGCCGCTTGACTGACTTGTCTGCAAACTGCAGAATCATCTTTGTAGGCTTGAGCGGTCCTAACTTGAACTCCGTGAGTAGTGAGGCTGGCATCAGATTGACAGATGACCCACTGTCGAGAAGTGTTCGCTCGAATTCCTGCTCGAACATCTGACAACGTACAAGAGGTGCTCCCATATCTGGTTTTTTATCCGGGAGGTTGCTGATGGCATTGACGGTGGCCATAGTGAGGATGTGTTTTTTGGACTTGCCACCTTTGCTTCTGGAATTATGGGGGGTTGGCATGCGCTTGGTTGTACATGCCTCTTTAAGACATTTCTTCACTGCTGGCATGTACTCAAGAGCCTTCATCAACGACATGTTCAAGACCAAATTTTGAATGATTTCTATGATAACAGGGTCAGACAACGCATTTTTCAAATTTTTCATTTTTTTGTGTTTTTTCATTGCTTCAGGAAAAGGAATATTTACAAACTCTTCACCAATATCACTCAAAATAGTGTCCGTGTTGTTGTTTACAGGTAGACGACAAAAAGGAATGGATTCATCTACAATTTGCGGACCAAAAATGACAGGCTCGGCTTCAGGTGCTGGCGTTGGACTTGCTGCAGGTACGGTGCTCCTCCTGTCAGGAGCTGGCTGTGATGCAGGTGCAGGCATCTCCAATGCTAGCTGATTTCCACCGAGGTTGCTGCTATCTTTTTGTGTTTTTCGATTTTCCTCATTTTTTTGTGGTTTTTTGGATGCTGGTGCTGCTCCCAAAATACTGGCTGGCCCTGGTGTTGGCTGGACTGACGATTCCCTGTCAGATGCAATGTGCTTTCCCTTCGCCGTCGTCGATGGTTGGAGTGTCCTACCGCTCCTGAGAGTAACAGCGTTAGATAAAAAATAATTAATTTCACCTGATTCGGTTGGACACTGCCAGCTACCTGCTCCTTGCGTCGGAAATTGTTAGGGTTAGCTTCGACCTGGGCTGATATGACGATTTTTGCTGTTGTCAGGTCGTCGATCTTCTGGTTCATCTCAGCCATGTTCTTCATTAACTGCTCCAAACAAGCCAGGGCCGGATTGACCGGCACGATCTCAGAAGATTCCCCCTGCTGGGGTCTAGAATGCTGATATGGCGGTTGAGACTGTAACTGGTATCCTGGTGCAAATTGTTGAGGAGGGGGGTTAGAGGAGTACTGTGAGTTGTGTTGATTGTATTGGGCCGCCGGCTGTTGGTGGTATCCCTGTCCTCTATATCCGGACTGCTGAGGACCATGTTGGTAATTCTGCCTCCAAGTGTTCCCGTGTGAGGGAGGCTGGTACTGGTAGGGCTGCTGGAAGGGTCTCCCACCCTGTTGTTGCTGATGGAAGGGCCTGTTGCCCATGTTCTGACCCTGAGAGTGTCCCTGAGGAGGGTCAGTTGCGCTTCATTGTTCCAGACGCCATTGATCTCCTGAATCAGTGGCGGGGGTGGAGAGAACTGCTCGGAGTATGTGGGCTGGTGCTCTGGTTGGTATACAACCATCTGCGTCTGTGGCTGCTCCGGAACCTGCACGTAGTACACGTGCTGGACTGGCTGGGGCTGCGGTGGAGTCGGCTGAGGGTTTTGCTGCATTGTAGGCTCCTTCTTCTCAGCTTTCGGCTCTGCAGAGGTAGACGCAGCGTCGCACATGTTTGCATTTAATGCTCGAACGAGCTGCTCCAGCTGCTGGTAGATCTGATCGAGCTTCTCCAGACCTTGGGTCCTCTTTTCTATAACTGCCAGCTTTTCAAGGTCCTGCGACCTCTTCTCAATGATGTCCACTTTGGACAAATGGCTCCCGATGATACTCAGGTTGGAGCTCTCATCCTTGTCTTCCGTGTGAGAAGCCATGTTAACTGGCTTGTTGATGGCGGTTGGTGACTTCATGTAGATTCTAGACGATGATTGGGCTGCTTCTCCCTCAGCCATTTCTTCGAAGACATTCCATACAACGTCCTCGTCCTTGTTGAAATGCGAACCGCTGCAAGCCGCATCTACGAGCTTTTGGCTCTCAAATGATAGCCCCCCAAAGAAGTGTTGTACGAGACTGGTCTTTGGTATTTCATGGTGAGGGCACTTTTCCTGGAGATCTTTGAATCTCTCCTACGCTTCATGGATAGTCTCGTGGGGCTGTTGGCAGAAACTGGAGATCCGGGCACGCATCTGATTTAATCTCCCAAGAGGATAGAATTTATGGAGAAAGGCAGATTTCAATTCCTCCCATGTGGTGACGACCTTCCCGAGATGGTCGACCCAGTAAAGGGCCTTATCTTGAAGGCTGAAAGAGAATGCGGTCATCTTGATCACATCCAGGGGAACTCCAGGGTAGTGAGCAGTGGAACAGATGCGGTTAAACTTCTTGAGAAAAATATATGGTTCTTCAGTGGTGTTCTCATGAAAAGTGGGAAGCAATGACAGAAATTGCGGCTTCAGCTCGAAATGAGCATGCATCCGTGGAATTTGAATCCACTCAGTGATTCGTCCTGCGCCTGGGTTGTATGTCTCCTTGAGTGTGGGCTTGGGCTGCGGTGGATCTTCTTCTGCTGCTTCGTATTCGGGTCCCACTGAAAACTCATCGTTGACTTCCTGGAAATTGGGATCATCCTCCCGTCGGCCGTCTCTCGCATCGGCCCTCCTCCTCAGATCGTTCAGCATGTCTTGGAAGGCAGTCTGGGCCAGGGCCTGATTAGTCAACTGCTACTGAATGGCTTGAATGGAAGCCAACAGTTGACTGTTGACCTCACCCTGCGTGGTATATTGTCCTTCCCCTGTGTTGTCGTCAGGCTCCTGTTGAGGATGTGGTCCTTTTCCCCTTCCTCCTACCATCTCTGTCTCTGCTTGGTTGGCTGGCTCGGGCTCTAAGTCTGCACATGGTAGAATGCCCCAATCAGTCTGAATTGCAGCACCAGATAGAGAGATGCGGTCTGTGTCAAGATCAACACAGAACTTCGTCAAGGATGGCGATGTGTAAGGAGTAAAATCAATGGCCATCCAAAACGGACAGAGTTCGGGACGAGAGTGGTCCCGGTTTATTGAAGAAGGCAGGGAGTCTGGAGGTCGGTTCATAGGGTTTGAACCGGTGTCTCGGGAATCGCCCTGAATTATTGGAGAAGGCGAGCGAATGGAACTGATGTGGGTGCCGACAGAGCCTCGACTAAACTGTCCATTCGTCGCCATCTCGAAGGTCAAGAGGAAGATCGATGTGGATGAAAGATACGGGGGTCAACAAGAAACAAATGGAATGTAAAACAGTAGAAGGCTCACAATGAGCGAGGGTTAAATGGTGGGGGAACAAAATTGCGCAACGGCGCGATACTTTTGATCTTGACCTAAATCTGATTAGCAATCAAACACAAGACAAGGGAGTTCACCAACTCAACGCGTGAAGCCGTGAAGGTTCGGCTTTTATCTTTGTAATTTTTATCTTGATTTCAGGAATTTATCTTTCAACGATTCCTTAGAGCGCTACGCCTATAGGAGCGAGAGTACTGCCGGACAAGTATTCCCGTACTTGTCCTCCTCCTGTGTAACCTGTAACTTGCGCTTTTTAAGGTCCTTGTAACCCTTCCTGGATCCCTACTCAGCCAAAGAAATAGAGGGAGGAAGCCGATAGGCGAAACCGATACTTCGGATCTCGCTCGCAACGGAATCACCCGTGAGCGTGTAAGATCCTACTCGGACGCAGCCGGTGAGACAGACACCCCCGTGAAGGCGTGGCCTATGCTCGGTACTTTGGACAAAGTCGATGCTCACACAATAGTGAGTCACCAATGGCGACCAAGCCCTACTCGACTACGTACGATAGTAGCGCCAATACTTCGGTAATCCAGGCGATACACAAGGCAGCCACAAGTTGGGTTTTGGGCTCTAATCCTTACGAAACGCTCACCTCACTTGGAAGGAGACCTTCCCATGCAACCTGAAAACAAGTGAGGGTGTTACTCTCCCCAATCAATGAGTCCAATTACCAATTTTATTTAGGTCAAAGTTTTCTTAGCAGTCCCTTTTTTAATTTTTTTTGTGTTATCGCTTCTTTTGAGTAGATTCAAACAAGCGCCTAACGATTTTGTATTTTCTTTATCCTAATTTATCCAAAATCAGAGGGAGAAAAGAGTCGGAAAAAGCTAATGCAAGTCGGCACCAAGATGGAAATCTCACCTTTGTGCCTAGATGATGAATGCCAAGTGAGAAGACTTACAATGAATCCCAGCTCTCTCCATGCGGGATGCAAAGCAGAAATTTATAAACCTAATCTACATGCCGGTTATGCAATGCAGAAATCGTCCTAAAACAGGCAACTGCTAGCGTGAAGAACCACGAGTTAACCGCTAACTCCCAATCCGAGTGTCCGGTCTAGGCTCACTCCTCCTCTGCTCAACACATTTGAGTTAGGAGAAAGCGCTTGTGTGGAGTGAGCTCGCAGCGCGTGGGTCGAGAGTCAACGATCAACTACTTAATTAATCTAAGTCCAAATACGAACTATAGGAGCATGCAAGAGTTATTAGGGTGTTTGGACCTAGGTTACTGGAATCAAGCAGGACCTAATTCTAAGAGCTCAATCCACAAAAGAAATGAAAAAGAAAACAAAACTGGAAAATGACAGTCGGTAAATCGCGAAAAAACCGCGGTGAGCCCCCGGGTAAACAAACACCCGGAAATTAGGCCCGAAGTGTTCAAGTGTCCCAGTCCTGTATTATTACAAATTATCAAATCACTCTTTCTCACAAAAATAAAAGCAACTCTCTCTCTCTAGTTCTCCTGCTCTCTCCTGCCGGCTAGGGTAGAATAGCCGTCTCCTCCTTCCAAGGCTGCACAGGATCCCCTAGGCGATCCTCCTCGGTCGACGGTCCCTCGCAAGAAAACAAAAGAGATGTCAGACAGTTCAAAACAAATGATAAACAAGAGACAAGTAATCAAAAATGGCTAAGTAACTAAAAAGACCCAAAAGGTACTCTACAAGCCGATGCTCCTCGGCAACGGCGCCATTTGAAAAGCGAGAAAGCGAGAGCCGCTGAATAGTGGTCTGACAAGTCAGACTCAGTATCGCTGATGCGACTGCTCAAACCACCTCAGTCTTCAACAATTAACCCACACAATCAATAAAGCAATCAAGAGCAAGGATTAAAATTTATTATGCCCTACTAACAATGTATAATGGTAAGCAAGTAGGGGTCGAACACAGGAAACAACGGTGCAGAGTGTAGATAAAGATCCAAACCCTAGGTCTAATGAATCACTTTGCCAATTTCTTTTTGTGGGTTTTTAATTTTTAATTTTTTTATTTAATTTATAATTTTTAATTTTGTATTTTGATTTTTAATTTTCTGATTTTTATAAGTTTATATTTTATATATTTTTTTATTTCTTTTTCAATATTGGAAAATAAAAACAAAGGAATAAAAGACAAGGTCAACTATTTATAAAAATACGTAAAAATAACCAAAAATTCAGAAATTAAATGTTTTTAATATTTTTAGGATTTTTTACTGTTTTTGTGATTTTTGGGGATTTTTCTAGGTGTTTTTGGTATTTTTAAATACTGAAATAATAGAAAACAGTGGAAAATGGGCTGGCTGTAAACAAAATGAAGTTTAAAAATAGCAAACAGCAATCAAAATTTTTCACACTATTTTTCAACTAAAGAGAGCAAAATAAAGGGCAAACAGGAATTGAGTTTGCATTTTTTAGAGTTTTCTTTGATTTTATATATTTTTTTGAAGTTTTAGAGTCTTTTTAAATTTTTAAGGTTTTTCTTTTGAGATTTTTAGTGAATTTTGGTCTGAAACTAAAACATAGTAAAATAGATACTATGGATTTTTTGGAATTTTTCGAGACTTTTTAATATTTTTTTTGGCATTTTCTAAGCTAGACAGTAGAGAAAAGGCATGTTTTTGATTTTTAATAAATAGGAAAATAGAATAAAATCAAAAACTAAAGATATGGCGACAAAGTACAAGACAACAGGAGCTTAAGTTTAAATTTTTAGAGTTTTTGGAGTTCAAATGAGGCTCCCAATAATTAGATCAAGCAAGCACAAAATAGGGGCCTGGCAGGGGCACAAATGTAAATAGACGAAGCTGTAGGTAGACGAAGCTGTAGGGGCACGCCTGCAATTTGTCGCGCAAAAATACTACTGAATTAAATGACTTCTGGGCCGTCAACAAAATACAAAATCCGCAAGGGGTTTGCCCGCAAAAATCCCAAGGCGCGCGTGCGAAGCACCGGCGCCTGGGAGGGATGTTTATGCGAATAGCAGAAAGCGGAGGGCCTCCACGCAAATATTCCCGAAATATTATAACTGATCAAAAGATTTGCCAGACTAATTAACAATAACCAAACTCTTGAGGTTAAATTTGCAAAAACGCCAGGGTGCACGTGATATGCACGCGCGCCTGGCGGGGGGAGGGGGGAGGCTCTCCGCAATTAAACAAACCTACACGGGCTGATGTGCAAAGTTCACAGAGTCTTTTAAAAGCAGACGAAAGTTTTGGTAATAACGTGCGAAATACAAAAAGTTGCAGGGGAAATTAGGCAAAATACCCCCGCAAGGCGCGATCGGACGGCCTGGGCGACTTCACTTATGCCACGTGTCGCGCGCAGGTCGCGCGATACCCCTTCATCTGTGCGGCCCCGATTAGATTGGCTTTGAGCAATCGGACGGCCAGGAGATGCAAAATCCGAGGGCAGCTGTGCCTCGGGAAGAACTAGGAAGGATCCGACGGTCCCCGAGCTCGAAGGAAGAACCAGCGATGAACAGCGGCCCGACGAGCTTCGATCTTCAAAATCTCGACGCGCGAAGCGTCTCGTTTCTCTCCGGCGTCTCCATGAGCTTCCTGGAAGCCCCCTCGAATGGGAGATGCTCTCAAAAAAGCCGCGAAGCGGCCTGAGCGTCGCTGCGTCGTGGCGGAAGGACATGCTCCAGGTGGCGGTGGCGCGCACAAAAATTTCGACCCAAAGAGGGTCCCTTGGCGTTCTGGAACCTGCAAAGGAGATGGGTGAAGAAGTCGGGGGCAAAGTGCCCCGACTTCGTGAAGTATTACACACAGGGGGTGGATGTTTGGGAAGGTGAAAGCGGCCGGCGAGACTCGATGTCGACCGCGGTGAATCGAGATGAAACGATAGCCACAGGACGAAGATCTTGCAAAGGGGAGTGCCACCGTGGCTTTTTAACACGAAAGCAGCAGAGGAAAGAAGAGAAAAAGAGGAAGAAAAGGCCTCACCCGTGCGAGCACAGTGTGTTCTTCGGCGAGAACTCCGGCGAGGGGACATGCCTCGATTCGACACCGAATCGTCCCGTTGAAGCGCCCTCCGTGCTCCTGTTGTCACCAAAAGTCACGCTAGGGGTCCAGTTGAGGGGTTTGGAGGTGGAAGAGTGGTCCAAACTCCAAGGGAAGTCAGGGGGTTCGGTTTTGAATATGGTGATGGGACGATCTTCGAGGAAGAGTCACGGGTGGCTGGATGATTCAACGCCCGAGATATCACTTGGGCGTGAATCCTCGATATGTGGGCTACAAAAGTCGTGAAGGGAGCGGGGTCAAATGGTGAAAGGTGTGGCTCCCAAAAATCCTTGAAGATGGGTCGCAACCCATTTCTGACAGCAGCAGAGAGGGGGGTCAGACAGTTGACCGGGGTCAACTGTCCACGCCCTCTGGTTGGTCCATGTGGACCAACCAGAAAAACCCTCTGGAAAAAGGTTTAGAAATTAATTTAAAAATAGTAAATGATTTTATTAATTTATGATTATAAAATAAAAAATGTTTGTTATTTAATAAATTATTTTATGGTAATTTTTATTTATTTTTAGGAGGTATAATTTTACAAGTTGCTATTATACCCCTATATAGGTATATTATCTACATATTCTATTCCTTTATTTTTATTTTGTGTATTTAAATTTTATTATTTTTATTTCTTATTTTATAAAATTATAAAATACTTTTGTACACCTAATTATATTTTTATTTTATTTCTCTGATATATTTTGTATATTTAATAAAATAAAACTGTCTTTTCTATAGGTATAAGTATATGTATAATACCTATGTATCAAATATGTAAGTATTTTTTTTGAGTTTTATTTAGGTCTTTATTCCAATTTTAATGTACATAATTATTATAAATAATATTTACAACCTTATAAAAATATAAAAGTAGGTAAATAATGAACGAAGAATAAATTGAATATTTTATTCGGTACACTTTACAATGAGGGTCCAAAAGTCAACTTTCAAACCGTAGCTCCGCCAAATGCGAAACCACCGCCATTAAATAGCTTATTTTCTTCTATATACAATTAAAGGTGAGTATGCGGCATTTGGAGTTTTTATTTGTGAGATACCGGCATTTGGAGTTTTTATTTGTGAGATACGGGTCTGGGAAGTTGGGATTCTGGATTTTTATTCAGACCATAACTTTTTATCTGTGTAACATTTTTCTGTGAAATCAATTTTGTATTTTTCTTTATTTAATTATCTACAACTTTCATGTACAAAATTTCTTTATTTGATGTATAAAAAGTGGAACCAAAAATAGGTCCCAAAATGAATAAAGAATGAATAGAATGTATAGGTATTTTATCTGTATTTCTGCCCTTATCTCCCCCTACTTTATTCCTTGTCGACCTATTCATCAAGATGCCTAGGTCTCGGGGTTTCGGGTCATAAAATATCTACAATATTTTATTCTTTTTCTTTTCTTTACTTTATTCTAAAATTTTGGCTTTAAAAACCGCATTTTATACAATATATACACACATATACATGAATGCTAAAATGCATGAATTAGCTCTATTTACACGCATTTGCTAGGGTTTTTAAGGCCAAAATGATAGAATAAAGATGATGAAACGTGGATTCATCAAGTATTTTTATATTTTTTATGGATTTTATAATGCAAACAGTGCTCAAAATGGCTATTTTTGATTTTTAATAAATATTAAAATGCAATAATTATAAAAAGTAAAAATGTGCCGTTAATCTACTATGCAACAGAGACTTAATATGATTTTTGGGGATTTTTTAGAGTTTAATAGATGCATGCAAAAATTACTAGAAACATAAGGAAAATACATGTTTGCAGGGGCATTTATGTAATTAGTCAGGAATCCAGGGGCCTACATGCAAATTCCACAAAAAGTTACAACTGAAATATAAACTTCTTAGATTTATCACCAATAGCAAAATTCGCGAGGGCCCACACGCAAATTCCCAAGGCCACGTGATAGATCACGCGCGCCTGGGAGGGACTAACGTGCAATTTTCTAAGACTTCTGGCTAAGATGCAATTATCACTGAAAACATAAACTGCAATTAAATGTTTTTGGACCAAAAACAAATAGACAAAAGACCCAGGGTTATCGCGCAAAATCGCTAGCCCACGTGGCGTTGGCACGCGACCTGGCGGGGATATAAATGTATATACGCAAAAAACTGAGGGGCCTCTTTGCAAAATTCCTAAAACTTTAAAAGGGCAGATGAAAGCTTTCAGGTTCTAATATAAAATACAAAAAATGGGCTAGGGTTAACTCGTAAAATACCCAAGCTTAGGCGCGGATGAACAGTGGATGCTCGCCCACTAATACACGTGTCAACTTATGGCGCCCCGATGCCGCTTCGCATTCGACGGTGACGATCAGATCCCCGCGGGGATCAACGGCTGGAAAGCGGGGTTCATCCAACGGCCGGAAGAGGAACTGGGCCGCGACTGGGATCCGACGGTGGAGAGACGATCGGAAGAACTGGGACGATGGCCGGCAGAAGCAAACTTCCCTGCCGTCGATCTCCCTCCTCCGACACACGTAAAGCTCCAAATCGTCACGGAAGCTCCTGCAGGCTGTATCTATCGTCTGGCGGCGTCGAGAGTCGCTGGCGTGCACCAACGCCCTCGCACGGAGGTGGCGGAGCGGGGAAGCTCGAGGTTGCTCCGTCGAGGATCAAATCACGCTCCAGATATCCCTAAATGCCCAGGTGCCTGCAACAAAAATGTCAAGGGGGGTCATGGGTAAAGTGTCGTGACCCTCGTGGAGGTGGAATAGTGTGGAAGGACGAAACGAAGCTCGCGGAGCAAGCTCCGACGAGGTGGTGGCGGGCGGTGATCGGTGGTAAATCTCAAGAAACAGAGGATGTAGCTAGGATCCTAGAGCTGAAGTGAAACGAAAGTTGCAAGATAAGTGGAGCAAACCACGGACCTCGAGGGCTGATATGCCCGAGATAGACCTCGACGGCGGCGACCCACCGGAGGTGGTGGAACGACGCCTTAAACTCGTCGAAGGATCTCCCCGAATAGCTGGAGGGTGTACTGTCACCACGCCCAGTCCGGAGCTGGGTCTTGGGAGGCTTCAAGCGGGTCAAAGAGTGTTCAAATGTAAATGGGGGCTTGGGTGGTTTTTGAAACAATGGCCAAGGGGCGAACTTCGAGACACGCTCACGGGCACGCGAAGAAGATATTGGAGGATCCGAGTGGTCAGCGTGAATCCTGGAGATGCCAGGAACATCATTCATGAAGAGACCATCTTCCCTCGAGCAACGCGTGATAGCAAAAAAATTGAGAACATTGGGTCTCAGGCATTCTGACAAGGGCGCAGGGCTAGGGTCAGGGAGTTGACCAGCTGGTCAACATCCCAGGCCACCAGGTTGGTCACGTGGACCAACCAGGAAAAAGCCCAAAAATGTTTTATAAATTAGTTTTAAAATAATAAATGAATTATTTAAATTTAGGTTATTTAATAAAAAATATTTATTATTTTATAAATTATTTTATGGTAATTTTTATTTATTTTTAGAGGTATATTTTTACAAGTTGCCTAGTATACCCTTTATAGGTATATTCTTCTATATATGTTATTCTTTTATTTTATTTTGTGATTTTAATTTATTTAATTATGTTTATTAATTTATATAATTATAACATACTTTTATACACATAATTATATTTTTATTTTAATTTATTGATGTGTTTTGTATATTTAATAAAATAAAAGTATGAATTCTATAGGTATAAATATATGTGTTATACCTATGTATATCATTTACATGTATTTTTATTTTGTATTTTATTTAGGCTTTTGTTCTGATTTTAATGTACATAATTATTATAAGTAATAATTACAAGATTATAAAAATATAAAAATACAAAAATAATGAATAAATAATAAATTGAATATTTTAATCAGTACAAGTATACAATAGGGTCCAAAACTCAACTTTCAAACCGTAGCTCCGCCAAATGCGAAACCACCGCCATTAAATAGATTATTTTATTCTATATACAATTAAAGGTGAATTTGCGGCATTTGGAGTTTTCATTTGTGAGATACGGGTCTGGGAAGTTGGGATTCTTGATTTTTATTCAGACCATAACTTTTTATCTGTGTATTCTTTTTCAGTGAAATAAATTTTGTATTTTTCTTTATAAAACTATCTACAACTTTCATGTACAAAGTTTCTTTATTTGATGTATAAAAAGTGGAACCAAAAATAGGTCACAAAATAAATAAAGAATGATTAAAAAGTATAGGTATTTGACCCTTATCTCCCCCTACTTTATTCCTTGTCGACCTATTCATCAAGATGCCTAGGTCTCGGGGTTTCGGGTCATAAAATATTTACAATATTTTATTCTTTTTCTTTTCTTTTCTTTATTCTATAATTTTGGCTTTAAAAACCATATTTATACAATATTTACACACATATACATGAATGCTAAAATGCATGAATTAAGCCTATTTACACGCATTTACTAGGGTTTTAAGGCCAAAGTGATAGATAAAGATGATGAAACATAGATTCATCACTACCTCCAATTGTTCTTCCTCCCTCAACCCCCTCGCACGTTACGCATGACCGTTGCCCTCCTCCGCCTTCGCAACGGCCGCAACACTTCCGCCTCGGCCATTACAACCATTGCATGTAACGCCTCGCCCTTCCTCGCCCCTTATAAACCCTCCCCCTCGCCGGCCTTCCAAGCTATCTGCCCTTCATCCTCCAGTGCCGGTGACAACGGCAACAACAAGACGTTGTGATCCGGGGGTGCCAGCCACCTCTGTCGCCGATCTTCCTTGTGGAGACGGCTGAAGCTTCGGAGCTCTTCGCCGCCTCCTCGAAGCAATCATCGGAGTCGACCAACACCACTCCGTCCCAGGCATCTCGTCCATCCTCCACCGCAGAGACACCTCCTTGCAACCTCGATCTCCACCATTGAAAGCCCAGCTCCTCCGCGCATCAACGGAGCCCTGCTCCTCCGTCCACCGTTCCGCAACTGCTCGGCTGTGTGTCGGCCGAACTCCTCCACCTCCACACCACCGAAGCCTCGACCCACGTGAAGCCTCCGCCTCGTCGCCCGCGCGGCGCTCCACCTCGCCCGCCTCAGTCGGCCCGCGATGTAAAGTCGCCGTGGGATCAAGGGCCAGCCCTTGATCTGACGGTCCACAAGCTGCCACTTGCGCTTCCCCGAGCCAGCTTCCAAGCCTTGAGGGTCGGTGCCCCGAAGCTCCAACTGTCGCCACGTAGGCTCGGGCACCCGTTCCTCCGCCTTGGCCTCGAACCTCAAGGTCGATCCCCGAGCCTCCGCCTCAAGAGTCCGAGCCTCGCCAGAGCCTTCGCCCGCATCCGAGCCTGCTATTGCACGTACAGCACACGTGCGCAGTGGAGAAATTGCACCGGAGCCCTCGGATTTCCTGAAATTACATATATAGCCCCGCTTGTGGGTAAATTACGGAAGGACCCCGTCGAGTTTTAAAAATTGTAAATAAGTCCTTTCAGAGACCATTTTGAAGGAAAAACTTTATTTTAATTACATTTTAGTCCTGATTTTTCATTTCATCGTATCTTTTCCATACGAACTCCATTTTTTGCATACAATATGTCATTTTGAAGCTATTTTCATGCTCTATCACTTAGCATAATTCTGAACAGATCTGAAGTTGTCTATTGATATTGATTA
This sequence comes from Ottelia alismoides, assembly GCA_037367405.1. NCBI lineage: Eukaryota > Viridiplantae > Streptophyta > Magnoliopsida > Alismatales > Hydrocharitaceae > Ottelia > Ottelia alismoides. The sequence goes on from JAZKJV010009363.1 coordinate 26,875, forward strand.
TTTGAGGATCACTGTCGACTTTTGCAGGCTACTTTTGACATGTTCATGCTTGAGGAATTAATGTTATTTTTGCAGGAATTCGGATAAGGATTTTACTCTGATTAAACCCTTGTAATCACTGTTGATTATTCCATTAGTAAAATCTTCACAGAGGTTAGTTTCCATTTATTCCTCTAAGATTATTGCCGACTATTTGAGGAATAGAATCAAAGATATTTAGAGGTCGGATACTCTGCTTCACTATTCTGAATATCAGTTGCTTATTGATTTGGAAGCAATGAGTCAAGATCAATTCATTTTGATTTGTGGTTAATTTGCGAAAATTATAGATCATATTATTTGGGGGATTTAATATGTTTAAAAATCGCAGATCCTGGGCATAATTCTCGCTGTTTATTTTTTTTGCATCACATTTGCATTTCATTGCATTGTACATTTTCTCAACATATAAATTAATCAAACATTAATTAATTAATTAATTTGATTTAAAAACCACACAACAAAAATCACGGTTCCCAGTGTTCGACCTTTGTAAACTTGCCAAGTAAAAATATTCCACAACATTCAAAGTTTGTGGATTTTGCTGAACCGAATTTGTCTCCTATACTACGACAATTTAAGATTATTAAAGAGGTAAATTTCGTGCTCATCAAATGGCGCCGTTGCCGGGGAACGGCAAATTTTTAGGGTTTTAAATCATTTTTTTGTAATTAATTTTTGTGAAATTAATTTTGTGTTATTTTTTTTCCTTTTTGCATTTTTCCCTTTTGCATTTCTTTTCTTCTTCTGATACTAACCACACTTTCTCTCTTCGCAGATTATTCGGAGATAATTTTGGATATTAAATCCAGGACCTGCGAAGAAGACTTTTTTTATTTTAATTTTGTGAGAGAGAGTTAGTATAGATTTAATTTTCCGTATTATTCTCATGGTCCCTCTCTTTGAACCCTTGTAATAATTCAGACTGAACATTTCCGTGGTGTGTCGGGTTTGTTTCAACCCCTTCTGTGTGGTTGAGACATGACTTGAGTGGCGTAGGACTTAGGCACATATACGCTTGCTTGTCTACTATTGATTGTGCTCGTAATTCTTAGGCCACACATTCACTAACTATACGTACTATAGACGTTCTACATTAGCCAAATTTTTAAAACAATTCTACCTGCTAATAGAACTATCTGCTTAGGGCGGTTTTCATCTGTGCATATCATTTAGTGTAAATTTTAATTCCTTGTACTGCATCCCACATGAAGAACGTGAGGATTCATTATAAGTTTCTCTTAAGCATGCATCATTGATTTACGTTTGCATTGGCTTTTCCGATTCTCCTTTCTCAAGTTTTACAACCTAGGATTTAAAGGAATTGGGACTGCTCGTTAGGCGTGAATTTCTGTGCTCACATAAACTTCAGTGATAACCTTAATTTAAAATTAGGACTGCTAATCAAGGCGACCGTAAATAAACTGACCTAAAATTAACCTGTATTTGGTGGAGAGAAACCCACTCATTATTTGTAAGGACAAGATCGCGCACCTTAGGATAGAGCCAAAAACCGAAATACTTCATTCAGACTACTGATTTTAAAAATAATTAGCTACTTTTCAGTGAGGGTCTCGGGTAGTCGTTTACGGTCCGACTTCCCTTAGCAGAGTAGGTGGTTTAGAGGACACTGCGGAAGGCTCCATCCTCAAGTAACATGGGTAGCCGTTTAAACGGTTCGTACTTACACCTATATAGGCTGAAAGTAGGTGCAACTAGTTGTATGGACTCGGGACAGTCTTTGTGAAATATTTCGGCACCTAACAGCTCTGCTTAATTTTCAAGATTGTTTTGTCATTAAATTAAAATTGAAAAGATAAGTGGCCAAACCCTAACAAGCCTTCACTAGTGTTGAGTGGGTGAATCTACGTGTTTGTTTTGTGTTTGATTTGTGTGCGTCAAAGACCTTGCAATCGCAAGCAAATCGTGGTTCGCTGATCATTCCATCCCTCTTGAGAAGATGTCGGCACAGTGGTCTTCTTTTCCGATCTCCACGACCTCGTCCCGATATCCTTCTTCTCATACTCCTCAGGAGAACCTGATCTTCAAATCAGGTTCTCCTCAACCATCATTCTCTTCTCGTCCATACATCCCACCCTATGGCCACACTTCTTCTTTTTTTAATAGACTTCTCTCACATTCTGACAATCTTATGAACATGAGAGAGAGACCAAAATTGAGGATGAACAATAGAGTGACCGATATTGATACTACAACACGATTTCCTCTTACTATGATCTCACAACCTCTTGAACCATCCCCTGCTCAGGATGACTATCCTCTTGAGTACAATCAATTTTTCTTCGACAATCCACGAGAAAACCAAAGTCAAGGAAATACAACTCATGACCAAATCATAATGTTTATGAATAAACAATACTCTACTCTAGGTTACATGCCAGAATCACGACACATGGAGAATGATTATTCAATCACTAGTCATGAGATGTTTGAGGATGAGATTGCTCAGATTAATCATAGAGCAGACACTTTAACTGAAAGAATATACGATCTCATCCAGTCTATGCAGAATTCAAAAGAAGTGAAGCCACCACCATGCGAACCACTGGATCATCACAATCAGGCACGAGCACCACTGACCTCTGACCCCCTACTGACCATATCATAGAAAATACTAAAAATTTGAAAAAAATGAAAATTCAAAAAAATTGGACAATTCTGAAATGGAAGCATTTTGCAAGAGTCTGATCTTAGAGCTTCCATTGATCAAAGCCATAGAATATGTGCCCGATCTTAAGAGATTTGTGAAGACTCGACAAACCCCAAAAAGATGGGAAAGAAATGATCCAGGACTGAATATCAGGTCATATCTATGGCTAGTTCTTTGGTGATGAATCATAAAATCAAAAGCCACAAAGTCAATTGGTTGACTCGAATCACATGTGAAATTGAGGATTTTACATTCACTCATGTTCGGTTAGACGAGGACTTTACATTAAACATCCTCCCTAAGTCCGTCTTTGACCAACTCAAACTCAGACAACTCAAAAAGACTAGGGTAATCGTTTAATTACCCGATTGATCTACCAAAAGATCACAGGGGATCGTTTCTGTCGTCGTAAATTTCCGAGGTAAAGAACATAAAGTAGACTTTATTGTCATTGACATTGAGCACCTCGGAAGGTTGTCTGAGTCTCCTATCATTTTAGGAAAGTCGTTCTTAGCCTCCGCTAAGGCGATCATCGTTTGTGAGACTCAGGAAATCAAGTTCCCGAACTCGGACCACAATGAACAAACCCCCAATGACACAACCTGCTCTAAGAAAAACCAACTTGAAACCGACATTTATGATCAGGAGATAAATATTTCACATTATCAGACATCTCCACATAACACACAGATACAAACCGCAGGAGAGTCACCTAAAAGACTGACTGCTGGACAAACTTCGGATTCTCACCACCCTATCACTACTCCTAGGAAAAATCAAGATTTTGGTGACTATGAGGAATTGGATCAGATTATTGAGGATCACCACGATTATTTGAGTGGTCCAATCTTTGAGTCGGCAGTAGTTTATGAGATACTTGAACCATATAAGGAACTGACTCCGGAAACATCTGATGTCACCAAAATTCAGGATAATCCAGAAGTGACATCAACACCCCCATCCATAAATCACAAAATCACCAGGAACAATCTCCCTCGACCGAAGCAACGCATGACCCTTCATGAATTGGTCGACTTTTATGGGGATTCATTTGATGAGGAACTCACGAATGCTACATCGGTTACTCAAGACAGGGAGATGAAGACTGTCCAACTTCCTTCCAATACTTCCCAAGGAAAGAAACCGACCAAGAAAGTCACCTTTGACCTTAGACACCATGTGATTTCTGAAGAGTCCTCGTCTGATCCTGATGTGGTTCATCAAATAAGTGCAATAGGTATAGCTCTGATCCAAGGGCACTTACCTATGATCGACAAAAGTTAGAGATCCTTTGCAGACGACTACTATTCTCCTGAAGACGACTCCGATGATGGTTAGTCTTCTTCATCGACCCCCTTTTCATCACCCTCCACATCTCCATACTATCTTCCTCCACACTCCCGCAAGAAGGTCCGTCGCAAACCTCCTTGATCTTGTACATCCGCAAATCTACCCGGTTACCCATATGTAATTATCTGATTATACTTAGGCTGACCTGAGCCTAAGTATAGGGGGACCAGTACCATTGTTTATACAACACTTCTCTTCTTTTATTTTTAATCCATCTATACTTAGTACGAGCTATGTCTACATTTCACTTTGTGCCATGAGGACATAGCACACGCTAAGTATAGGGGATGTGTTTGTATATATTTTATCTACTTTATCCATAGCTCGTACTTTAATCATTTTTATCTAACATCGGGTATGTGTACAAGTAGTGTTTATAATACATGTTTTTCAAAAAAACAAAAACAAAAAAAAACTTTTTGCATAAAAAACATCACTCATGGTCTTGCATTTCATCAAGCATTTCATGCATTCCTTGGTTGATATATTCCTGATACATTCACTATCACTCAAGGCTTGAGGATTTTTGAGGACACTTGATTGCTGAGATCTTGAGATTCCGAGTTAACATGCCTTAGTCATTAGGGTTTTGAACTTAATAATCCACACTTCCCTAGTTTGAAAGATTTGAGCGCTATATTGCACTCTTCATCTCTACCTTCAAAAAAAAGAATATGATCAGCACAATCACTTTCACAACTGCATTATTGATGAGATGAGTTGAGTTATCACTTGAGGAGCTGGGACTAGAGATTTGAGTTTAGACCCGATGTAATGATATTCAAGGATGGGATAAAGTTAATGAAGGCTTCAGAAAACCTGAGTGTCAGCAAAAACCTAGCCAGTATGTGAACAAGCTCATATGCTATCTTTTTGATATTGACCAAAGTGCCAGGGTGTGTTGAAACTTAATGAAAATTATTGATCAGTGTGCACCAACTTTTGGTAAAAGCAGTGGAGCTAGGCACCAAAAGAAAAGAAATAGAAATGTCAAAGAAAAGCTCTATCATCCAAAGTCAAATTCTAAATGAGCTTTCACCAATGGCGAGCGCTCCCAAATATATTCAAAGTGTCCACTTGGACCAAGTGCTAATTAGGACCAAGGAGTAAGGCTGACACCACAAAAAGGGCTCTGCATCATAAGCGATACAAGTCTGGGTGTCGAAGGTATCTTAGATACTCAAAAGAGACACACCCCGGTGTACTCCCAGAAAAACAAGTGCAGACGACTCCAAATTCTCTTGACGGACACATTGATCAACACAATAAAAATATACTTGTGTTGAGTAATAAGGCACTCGAGAGGCACCTTGTTCCAATGTAAGGGAGAGAAAATCAGACACGATCCTATGCCCTCCATCATCTGACCGTCCATCTACACTTTCAAGTCTGACAAACTAATGAAACGGTTGACTGAAGCAAGAATAGACTTATTCCCTAGTGTTGAGGATTAGGTCTAGAGGAGAGTCTCTTGGATTGGAACTTTGGGTGATGTCTCGACTTGACTCTCATGAATGCAGTACACTAAAAATCATATCCTTATATTATATGTACAAATAGAGAGTCTGAAAATTAGAGAGTTTGGATTCCTTTTGATTAAAGCTTGGTTGAGCCCAGAATTATAGGATCACTCAAATTAAGAGTCTTCTATGAATTAAGCCTTGAAAATTCACATGCACAGTCATGGATGTATTCAACTAAGTCATTCATTCATGCTCGGGGACGAGCATGGTCTAAGTATAGGGGTATGATGAATCCCGTATTCATCATGCTAAAATTGATCATTTAAGCTCTGTTCCCCATTATTCATATGCATTTAATCATTAATAGAGCATTATTAGCATTCATACATGTGTGAATAATATTTGCATTTCATCATGTATAAATTACATTAAAAATCCCAAGTGTAAATTAGCCCAAAAAGCTGCTAACTTCTCCTATTTTTAATTAATTTATCCTAACTCCGATTGACCCCAACCACCTCCATTGTGTAGATATTACTAACCTTATTAAATAAAAAAATACAAAAAATTACTAACTCCAATAAGTGTCAAATAATCCCAAAGTCTAATTTCACATCTGACAGACTAAAATGAGCATATCTCCCACATACAATTTCCGATTTTGGTCTACTTACTTTTAAATTACTCCACTTTCAAATACCTTCAAAACAAGATCAATTTTGTAAAATTCGGAGCTCATATGTGAAAGTTGGGTTTTGGGGCTCTTTTGCGCATTTTGACTTTTTGCTATTTTTGACCTCAGTTTTTATGTTCTTAATTAACCCTTTTAATTTTATTTCTTCTTCATTTGTATTTTTTGATGAAAGTTTTATTAAGCGACACAAAAATCCAAATCTAGATTAAAACTGAAATCAAAGAAACTGATTGAGTCCAAGTGGCCATTGTCGGTCTATACAAAAATTGTGTGTTTCTTACTTCTATTTTATTTTCCTATTTTCTTATTTATTAAAAATCCAAAAAAAGATTAGTGTGTAATTAATTTTCTTGTATTTTATCGTATTTTTTCTATAATTTTTATGCTCTCTAAAACCACCAAAAAATACAAAATCCCAAAAAATCGGTTTTCTATACACATGGAAAACCATCAAAAATACCACTTCACACAAGTGACCTCTTTTCTTCTCGGGTCCTTCATAAAAGTTGTAGATCTCGGTGAAATGAACAACTTTCGTGAAGGAAATTTTTCGATCCGAGGTCTCCTTCTACTTTTTCTCTATATTTAAATTTTGAATTTTTTTGGGGGCACCACGTGGCAGCTCCTGGGCATGCCATGTGGCACCCCACAATCTCTCTCCAGCCGCCCCCCGGGTCACGTGCCTAGCACATAACCCCATCATCACCTACCTCCAGCCGTTCTTCCTCCCCCCAACCCCGTCGCACGTTACGCACGGCCGTTGCCCTCCTCCGCCTTCGCAACGGCCGCAACCCTTTCGCCTCGGCTATTACAGCCACTGCATGTAACGCCTCGCCCTTGCTCGATCCTATAAACCCTCCCCCTCTCCGACCTTCCAAGCTATCCGCCCTTCGTCCTCCAGTGCCGGTGACAGTGGCAACAACAAGACGGCGTGATCCGGGGGTGCCAGCCACCTCTGTCGCCGATCTTGCTTGTGGAGACGGCTGAAGCTTCGGAGCTCTTCGCCGCCTCCTCGAAGCAATCACCGAAGTCGGCCAACGCCACTCCGTCCCAGGCTTCTCGTCCATCCTCCACCGTAGAGGCACCTCCTCGCGACCTCAACCTCCACCATAGAAATCCCAGCTCCTCCGTGCATCAACGGAGCCCTGCTCCTCCGTCCACCGCTCTGCAACTGCTCGGCTGTGTGTCGGCCGAGCTCCTCCGCCTCCACGCCGCTGAAGCCTCGGCCTGCGCGAAGCCTCTGCCTCGCCGCCCGTGCGGTGCCTCCGCCTCGCCCTCCTCAGTCGGCCCACGATGTATAGTCGTCGTGGGATCAAGGGCCAGCCCTTGATCCGACGGTCCACAGGCTGCCACGTGTGCTTCCCCGAGCTAGCTTCCAAGCCTCGAGGGTCGGTGCCCCCGAAGCTAGCCGTCGCCACGTAGGCTCGGGCACCCGTTCCTCTACCTCGGCCTCGAACCTCAGGGTCGATCCCCGAGCCTCCACCTCGAGAGTCCGAGCCTCGCCCGAGCCTTCGTCCGCCTCCGAGCCTGCTATTGCACGTGCGGCGCATGTGCACAGTGGAGAAATTGCACCGAAGCCCTCGGATTTTTCTGAAATTACATATATAGCCCTACATGTGGGTAAATTGCAGAAGACCTCGCCGACTTTCAAAAATTGTAGATAAGTCCTTCTAGGGAATATTTTGAAGGAAAAACTTTATTTTAATTACATTTTAGTCACTGAAATTTCATTTCATCATATCTTTTCCATACGAACTCCATTTTTTGCATACAATATGTCATTTTGAAGCTATTTTCATGCTCTATTACTTAGCATAATTTATGGACAGATCTGAAGTTTTCTATTGATATTGATTATTTGAGGATCTATGTCGACTTTTGCAGGCTACTTTTGACATGTTCATGCTTGAGAAATTAATGTTATTTTTGTAGAATTCGGATAAGGATTTTACTCTGATTAAACCATGTAATCATTGTTGATTATTCTCATTAGTAAAATCTTCACAAGAGGTTAATTTACATTTATTCCTCTAAGATTATTGCCGACTATTTGAGGAATAAAATCAAAGATATTTGGAGGCCGGATACTCTGCTTCACTCTTCTGAGTATCAGTTGCTTATTAACCTGAAGCAATAAGTCAAGATCAATTCATTTTGATTTGTGGTTAATTTTGCGGAATTATAGACCATATTATTTGGGGATTTAATATGTTTAAAAATCGCAGATCCTAGGCATAATTCTCGCTGTTTATTTTCTTTGCATCACATTTGCATTTCATTGCATTGTACTTTCTCAACATAGAAATTAATCAAACATTAATTAATTATTTAATTTGATTTAAAATCATGCAACTAAAAATCACCATTCCCTGTGTTCGACCTTGGTAAACTTGCCAAGTAAAAATATTCCACAACATTCAAAGTTTGTGGTTTTTACTGAACCGAATTTGTCTCCTATACTACGACAATTCAAGATTACTAAAGAGGCAAATTTCGCGCTCATTAGAGGCTGATTACTTATACAATGCTCTTTTTATCACAAATTAGGGCACACCGAAGCAGTATGCTATAACAAGCATGGTCGTCCAGGACCTTCAGCCAGAGCAACAACAACAGACATTGAAGGAGGTTCAATCGAGATCCGCCGAAAAGACTTTGAGGATCTCATGCAGCGGTTGTCTCAGATGAACCCCATGGAGACCACCGGAGATATCGCTGCCATTGCTCAAACAGGTATCGTTCTTGCTTCAACTAGCCACCATAACCACTCTGACTGGCTTATTGATACGGGGGCTCCACCCATTTATGTGGAGATCCACGTCTCATCCGGAAACTCTGTCCATCTCAACCAGGAAAAACCGTTTAAGTAGCAGATGGTAGATCGTCACCCGGTAAAAGGCATCGGGGATGTGCACCTCACCCCTACAATTGAACTAAATAATGTCTTATTAGTTCCTGATTTTCTGCTAAGTTTGCTTTCGATCAACCAATTATGCAAGGAGCTTAACTGCCCAAGCTATATTTAATACGGACATTTGTATTTTTCCTGACATACTGACTAGGAGGACGATTGGTACGGGCCATGAAGAAGGCAGGGTCTACCATCTTGACTACCCCTCTAGCATGTTTGCCTATTCTGGAATTTCTGTAGGCCAGTCATCCGCTACCCTTTGGCATCAACGACTAGGTCATCCCTCAGTCCACAAGCTTCGTCACCTTCTCCCACAGCTGTCCCCCTCAATTAATCTCAACTGCAAAGCCTGTCAGATTGGGAAGCATCACCGTGTCACTTTTCCTTCCTCTGGTAATCAGCATTCTACTGAAATCTTTAATCTCGTTCATATGGATATTTGGTGCCCTAGTCGGTATACTGACCGATTGGGACATCGTTATTATCTTGTCTTGATTGATGATTACTCTCGAGTAGCAAGGACATTTCTCTTGAAAAATAAATCCGATGCTTATAGTTTCCTTACTCGATACATCATTGAAATAAACACCCAATTCGGTCGTACAATTAAAACCATCCGATCTGACAATGGACAAGAATTCCTTTCACATGATCTACAAAACATCCTCTCCAATCAAGGGATTCTACATCAAACAACATGTCCTCACATGTCCCAACAAAATGGTGTAGCCGAACGTAAACATCAGCACGTTCTCGATACTGCACGCACACTGCTTCTTGACTATCATATCCCATCCATTTATTGGGGTGATGCAGTCCTCACGGCCACATTCCTTATTAATAGAATGCCATCTACAACTCTACATGAACGAATCCCTATTGAAGTTCTCTTTCCTAATAAAACCATCTATCCTGTGCAACCAAGAGTTTTTGGTTGTACCATGTTTGTTTATCTAACCACACTAGGCAGAGATAAGCTTGCTGCCCGAGCTATCAAATGTATCTTCTTAGGGTATGATACAAAACAGAAAGGATACATATGTTTGATCCACAGATTCGTAAACACTATGTAAGAGCATATGTTACATTCTTTGAGTCAATTCCCTACTTCTCTGTATCTACCACCCATGTCACCCCGCCAAATATTTCAACTTCTCCATTACCTGTACCAACTCCACATGGGCCCCTACCTTCTCCTTATGTGTTCATACCACCTCCTCAGGTATGTTCCCCATCTCAGGATGTAGTATCTGACGAAAATACATGTAATGGTGATCACTCAGAAAATCTTCCAATAGCTCAACGTCGCACAGCACGACAATGTCCATCTGTGTATCGCACAAGGCACCACATCTCTGCTGTCATGTCATTTTCGAGGCTTGATCCTACCTACAAGGACTTTGCACATGTTGTTTCGAACATGGTCATACCTAAAAATCACATTGATGCCCTTACAGATCTGTATTGGTAACAATCAATGAAGGAAGAGATGATCGTTCTTGAGTCCAGAGGTACATGGACACTTGTGGATCTGCCAACAGATTGTCGAATAGTCAGCTCAAAATGGGTGTTCATGATAAAATAAAACCCAGATGGCTCTATTGCACGATACAAGGCTCGCCTAGTTGCTAAAGGGTTTACACAAACATATGGCATCGACTTCTTCGACACGTACATGTTACTCACCTATCGACAGTACAGATTCTCCTTGCTGTTGCAGTTGAATTTGATTGGCCATTACATCAACTAGACATCAAAAATGCCTTCCTGTATGGTGATCTTCATGAAGTCGTCTACATGGAATAACCTCCTGGTTTCAAGAAAGAAGGGGAGTGTCAGAAGGTATGTCTTTTGCACAAGGCGATCTATGGTTTAAAACAAAGTCCTCGAGCCCGGTTTCATAAATTGTCTTAAGCACTACAAGTGATTGGGCTCACGAGATCGTCATCTGATCATTCCTTATTCACAAAGAGGAGTTCGAAGAGTACAGTAGCAATGCTAGTATATGTTGAGGACATCATTCTTACAGGAGATGATTATGAAGAAATTAGCAAAGTGAAAAAACACCTTGCAGAACAATTTGTGATTAAGGATATGTGACCATTGCGATACTTCTTGGAGATTAAGATAGCCAGATTAAAGCATGGGTTGGTTATGTGCAAAGAAAATACGCCACTGATCTGCTAATGGAATCAGGAATGCTTGGTTGTAAACCAGCACATATCCCTATCGATCCTAAAGGATGAATATACGAGGAGGGAGCAACAGATGTTGGTAGATACAGACGTCTAGTGGGAAACTGCTTTATCTCACTATTACTCGTCCAGACATTGCCTTATAGTAGGAAAGTTGAGTCAGTTTATGGACTCACCTACTCTGGCTCACTTTGATGCATGCATGATGGTCCTTCGATACATCAAGCAATCTCATGGGAAAGGATTATTATTTCGCAAAGATAACAACCTCAACCTTGTAGCCTATTCAGATGCAGACTACAGAGGATATCTGGGAGGAAACCTAATCACATGGAAAAGCAAGAAGCAAGCAGTGGTGTCACGGTCAAATGCTGAAAGCGAATATAGAGCCATGGCACAATCAACTACTGAACACATGTGGGTCAAGTCCGTACTAACTGATTTTCGTGTCAAATGTAGGGACATCATGGAACTTAGATGTGACAATCAAACAGCAATGTACATTGCAAATAACCCCATTTCCATAACGAACAAAACACGTGGAGATTGATTGTTATTACACTAGAGATCTCATACAAAAAGGGCTATTACGCACGCGAGGTGTCTTATGTACAGAACAAGCTGCTGATATATTTACAAAACCGCTCGCACGGGTCTAGTTCGAGAAATGTTGTAACGAGCTGAACATGTATGATTTATATGCTCCAGCTTGAAGGGGAGTGTTGAGAATTACCATATGTGTGAATTACCATATGTATGGATTACCATATGTGTGGAGAGCATTCCTGGTATTTCTTAGAATGGTGTCTCCCTCTTATGTAAACCTTAACCCTAATCCCTATATATAAGAGGGATTAGGGAGCCTAATGTGACTCAGGGAAAATGATCCCATTGATAACACTTACCAAAACATATCGGGAGACGAGGATGAAAGATATATTCTCTATTATGCAACCTGATCTCAAATTAGGCCTTTTAATGGCTATGCTAATCATAAATAGAGAGTAGGGATCATTTTAATTGGTTCTATTGTATTCGACAGAAACATTGATTATCTGTCGTAATTACAAAACAAGATCGATATTGATTTAAATATAGAATACAACTTTTTTTATGCAAATTCAGTTTAATTGATTTCAATTTATTAACATTTCATTTCTCTCTATCACTAATGTTTCCATTATTAGAGGTTTTGCTGGTACCGAGTTAGTAAATAAATAAGGGTTTTTATCAGTTGTGCCCCTCCAAGATATTGCAATATCAGTTATCCCCCTCTTTTTTTGGGAATATCAGCTATGCCTTCAACTTCTTGCCGTTCTATCAGTTGCGCCGCTCCATTACTCTGACCGTCAATAAGTTGAATTTAATTTTTGTTTAATCAGAACATGATGTTGTTAGAGGGGTATATTTTGAAAAAAGCCCACACCTCCATGTTGATGGATCCGCACTACTTCGTCAAGCACTGACATTCCCGTTGACGAGGATGGCACTGTGAATGTCGAGCTCGAGGACTTCGATGATGACAAGGATGAGGACGAGGGTCGAGGAGGTTGCTGCCCATGCGCACAGGAGGGTCGGGGAGGTTGTTGCCCATGTGCGAGGAAGAAATAGGTAGAGGACGTGCAGGGGAGGAGGTTGGGGGCGGAGGACATAGTGGGGAGGAGGCGAGGCAGGGAGAGGTGCAGGGGAGGGGGCGGCGGGGGCAGGTGGTGACCTAGGGGCGGGGGGAGGAGGCAGGGCAGGGCGAGGTGCAGGGAGAGGGGAGGCAGGGGCAGTGGGCGACCTGTGGGCGGGGGAGGCGCGGGGGCGGCGGGGGCAGGGGTTTACTTGGGGGTGGGGAAGGAGGTAGGGCAGGGGGAGCCGCGGGGGCGACATGGGCAGGGAGGCTCGGGGCAGGGGGCGACCTGGGGGCGAGGGAGGGGGCTCGGGGTAGGGGGCCGACCTGAGGGCGGGGGTGGGGAGGAGGGGGAGGTGCGACGGTAGCGGGGGCAGGTGGAGAGGAAGCGGCCCGAGGGCGGGGGATGGAGCTCGGGGCGGGAGGCAACACGAGGGTGGGGGAAGGAGCTCGGACGGAGGGTGCACCTGGGGGCAGGGGAGGAGACGGTAGAGGAGCAGGAGGAGGAAGAGAAGGGGAAGAAGAGGAAGAGGATGGGGAAGGAGGAAGGAAAGATGAGAAAATGACCTTTTCAACTTTTATTTTTAATTTAATTCCCGTTATATCCTAAAGTTAACGTCCGTTTTCATTGGAAATGAATGACAACTAACCCGAGGGGCATAGCCGATAGAACGACAAGAAGTTGGGGGCGTAACTGATATTCCTAAAAAAGGGAGGGGCATAACTGATATTGCAATATCTCAGAGGGCACAATTGATAAAAATCCAATAAATAAATATAGGGATTTTTACCCGCAGACCCTATAATCTTTGTCAATTATCTCTACGACCTTTGAAACAACCTAATTCCTCCCTCGATCCCGTAAACTTGCTCTGTCTTACCCCACGAACCCCGCTGTTAAATTGACACAACTTGAGTTAATTTTCTTGGGTTAAAAAAGAGTTAATCAAACCATGTGAAATCCAACGATGAGATTTTATTCCTCTTTTCCTCCCTCGCCTCCTCCCTCCTTCTTCTCCTCGGCCCCGGCGCCCTCGCCCCTACCTCCTCCCGCGCCCACCTCTCTCCCACCCCTCCCTCTGCTATGTACTCCCCTGGAACTGCACCCCCACCTGCACCCTCTCCCACCACCGCACCCACCTCCTCTCCCCCTCCCTCCGCATGTTTGGCTTGGTACCTTCATCCTTTCTCGTTCGGGGTAGACCCTTCGACCTTCGTGAGCGCTTCGCAGATAGTGACATTTCTCGGGAGAACGGAAACACAGGATGGTACTCTGTTTTAGTAGGGGAACGCATGTGGGTACTTTGGCAAGGCAGCAACGTGCAAAGGCAGCAAGCGATGAGCTTGCTGAGCAGATGGGGTCGTTGTATGCTGCTGCGAGTGCGTCTTCGAGGGGTTGGAGCGGTGGTGGTGTGTCATTTGCGAGCTTCGTGGTTCCTCCGGTGTCAAGGGGGGGAAAGGAGATAGGTGGTGGTGGTGGAGTGTTCCTGCCAAGGGAGACTGGTAGAATGGAGAACGTGATGAAGAGGTGATCTGTTCTATTACTTCTGTGTGGGTTTGTTGTGCCGTTGCATCATGTTCTCGCTCTCCTCTCCCCTATTTTTTTTGTTACTGTTTGGAAGGGAAGCATAAGAAAGGACGCCCGAGATGAGGGGGTGTGATGATGAGCTGACGAGACAGGGGAGGGTGTTCATTGACTGCGATGCTGCAGTGGTGGAGGCCGGGGAGGTGGTCGGGGCTGTGGCGAGGGGGGCGATCATCGGGTGGAGGGTTCACTTGGGACATTAGGGCATCTTCTCTAAATTTGGTAAAAGAAAGGGCAAAAATCTACCATCTGCATACATTGAATCTGGTTACATTTAACGGACAAATGGATGGGGGGTAAACATGTAGGATCTGTAGGGTAAGAGTTAACAAGTTTACGGAATCAAGGGAGGAATTAAATTATTTCAAAGATCGTGTAGGTAACTGATAAAGATTATAGAGTGTGCCAAGTAAAAATCCCATCAGCATATTCAGCTTCTAATGGAGTCACTAGAAGCATTAGGTGGGCTGCCGTACAGATCATTTAAATGGAGCTGCAATTTCGGACCCAGTGTCTGCGCATAAATTTTTATAAATATTTATATTCTACATTTTATATGTAATAAATAGCCGAGCTGTAAACTTCATTATCAAACACTCTTTTTTTTCGAATTGATAATTTGAAGTCTGATCTTTTGGGTTATACATTCACTGTCGATCTTCAAATAACATAACTTTCGATTGTTAGATGTTACCTTTGATGTTCTTCATGAATTTTTGTTGTGCTTCCGTTGGATTATCAAATATCTAAAATCCAAGACAAGGGCTTTGACTACCTACAAAGAGGGTCTGCGATCTTCATTGAAATCTAATCTACATGGGATTTCTTACCCTACTTTCCTATTATATGTCTCAAGTGCTGATTGATCGGCAAAGTAGGAAGATCTCGTAGCCGTGGCAGTTGAATATACCTCTCCTATGCCTTCGAATCGCCACCTCTGGATATACACAATAAAAATTGCAAAAAAATTGACAAAAATCTACCATCTGCATACATTGATATTGCCTCAAATCTCTCGATTCATGGTGCAGATAAGAGGAGATTAACAATGTTTAGAGTATCGACGAGTGTGAAGGTGGAAACTTAAAGTGATCAAGCATAAAAATAAAATTCGCCCACAATATTGAATTATGAAAATTCGAATATTCTTTATTATATCGTCTAATGCACGTTACGTATGCAATTAACAAATATTATTAATTACAAACCTATATAAATTAATATCACATATAGACGGCATTCAAAATCCGCCCCCTTTGATTGAACAAATATCGCTTCTTACAGCAAAGGATCTGATTATCCTTAATCCATCTCACGAGCAACAACCATATCCTCTGGTAATCTCAGTGGACTACCATGACTAAAGTTCGATTTTTTTTTGCATTTTTTGTGATGTGTTGTTGCGTTTTTAAATTTCTTCTTTTGCTTTTTAATTAATTTTTATATTTTCTTCTAATTTTAATATTTTCAGTTGATTTTTTCTAATTCTTTTTTATTTTCAAAAGGATGGGGTTTTAATTTTTATATAGGGAAGAAAATATGGAAACCGCTAGGAATAAAATTTTTATGGGTTTCTGTAGTTTCGAAAAGGTGTTTTTGGAAGAGTTTTTATAATTTTAGTACGTGTATAGTTTTCATGAGAATACGAAATGGGAAAATGATTTGTATAATGTAGCTAATACAATTTAAAATATAGAATAATCAGAAAATTGTGATAAATAAATAGAGCGATATTGCACACATGCACGCACGCATGCATGCACACTCGCATGCATGTAAGCACACACACTCGCACACACATATGCACCCGCATGTACACACACATACACAGGTGTAATAGGGCTAACCAATGGAGAGCCAACTTGACTACCCCACCCTTATTTTTTTGGTTCCTAAGGTATTTTCTGAAAGCATCTGAAGGAATTTAGATTATTATATGATACCATCTCATCATGAAACTTTCAACTCGATTTGAGACTCATATCCCATCTATCAAGCAGACCAAATTTAACAGTATTTGTATTGCTGAAATCGGCTTGTTCTAGATGGAAGGGTTATGAATGCCTGTGTGTATACATATATCTACATATATAGACACATACACACACGCACATACACACACATATACACATACAGACATACATACATAGTGATTTTTTTTCAAGAATGGATGATTGGCTCATGACAAACACAAGAGGTGGTTTTAGGGTCCTTAATTCTAGATTGGAAGCTAAAGTGGAGTCCTCTGTTGGTAAACTAGATTCTATATCAAACAAAGTAGGAGCTTGATGAAATGACTCAAGAGATTAAGAGGATTATCTTAACGAATCATCATTCTCTTCCTTTACACCCCGTGACCAAGTGAGATCATATGCATACTTCTGAAAACAATACTATTCTTTGTCAAATGACTCTTTAGACCTAGGTATTCTTAATTGCTCCCTAGAGAGGTTGGTAGGTTTTCTTTTATGTAAATTGATATGTAGGCGACATACGAAAACTCCGTCATGGACATAATATATTCAGATCGACGATGTGTTTTTAAACATGCATCCCCGCAAAGTTATGACTGGTTATTGGTTTGGGAGCTTATCAACATCAAAGATCGGATGAACAATCATGTAGTCAGTTAATTCACCTAAAGGCAAGTCAGGAGAAGAATCTTACAAGTCCAGCCCAATATTTCTTTTCATATCGATCATATCCATAACATATATAACAGCATGTCAACGTCCAGACACTCATCCTCACATGACAGTTGCTTTGTAACACAACAAGAATACTAACTACGCTGTTATCTGGAAAACTTCAAATACTAAGAACAAAAACAGAACCAACCAATAATATATGCTTTTGTGCACTGGAATCTGGTAAGCAACATTCACTCTTCAAATGTTGCAGTCTCCATGAGAGTTTGGCCAAAGAGATATAACATCACAGATCACCAAGGCTTAATTACATGGAAAATCACACAGAAGCACATAGACCAGTACTGCTTCAGCCGTCCTCCAGCTGATGTTCTTCTACTGTTCCACACGCATATATATATATATATATATATATATATATATATATATATATATATATAATTTTACAGGCAGAAATAAAAGGATTCGTTGGGCACAAAGCTAATTAGTGTCCACAGTCTAGACACCTGAAAATCCATATGATCACGATCATGGGTACATTCTTAAACTGCTATAGTTAGCCACCGGTAATGGCGCTGCACACATCCACGAGGGCATCAGCCGCAGATGCAAAATCGAACATAAAGGCACTTACAGCAATCCTTATGACGTTGAAATAGAACCTGGGGCTCTTGAAGATCTTCCAACCCATGTCCCTGCGGAAAATCATGCCACCATGAGCAACTTGTTAACCCGAAAACTAAGTTATTCACACCTGAGTACTTGTCAGATAGATAGATAGGTTACCATTTCAGTTGTTTAGATCTTGATCGAATGTTTGAGCATTAAGATAAAATATCAAATAAACTCGGTTTTGAGCGAAATTTGTAGAATATGTGGAGCATAATCTAAGATTCAATCCATAAGGTTGGATTTTAGAATCAAAATCACAAAAAATAATTACGGAGGATTACATCACCTCTACTGAGGATCCTCTTCCTAAGGCAAAACCCTCGAAGATATGGATATGGTAATTTAGTAATATTTCCTTGAAATTCGCAATTTACATAATATGGTTATATTTGTTAGTTTATTAGTTGCTAACAACAAAGCATATTACAATAGTTATCAATTGGCTTTCTGAAAAAACATGTAGGCATTAAATTAACAATAAATAGTACCGTATCTAATTAGAAAAGCAATGAGCAATTGCATCAAAACTGTTCTCTTGGAGCAAATAGTTTAAACTTTTGTTAATATATATATATACATATTGATTTTAAATTAATAATGATGAATATATCGTTCATTGCAAAATTACTTTTTGTTCTTATAATTCGTGATGATTGTCAAATGTGTTATCCAAGTTTTCATGTAATAAAGATTTATCCATTGATTTTTCCCGCTAAAACGTGTATAAATCGTTGTTAAATAGCAACAATTAGGAAAAATACCAAGAAATAACCATTTTTATACAATTGATTTCTAGTAATATAACAACGAATACGATATTGATTGAAAAGTTATACAATGGAAGTATATTTTTAATGAATTATGATTGCTACTATATATTGTTGTGAATTTCAAGGGAAAGAATGATAAATTTGGAGCAAATAATATTTATCCTTATTAATAAGGTATCAATTTTGTTGTTATAATGTATGCATTGAGTAATTTGTATATTTTGCTTGTTTATGGGTTGGCCTAGGTAGCATGCCATGCATATTGATAGGCAGGCCGAAAGAAGGCTAGATCCGACTATATATCACTTTTGGATTTCTTACGGTTGTAACCCTCTTAGATTCTATAATATTACTTAGGACCCTATGTTATTTTTAATATCAGTTATGCTCGTACCTTCTCTCACCGCTATTAGTTGTGTCATTCCTTTAATTTTTTGGATTTCTTACGGTTGTAACCCTCTTAGATTCTATAATATTACTTAGGACCCTATGTTATTTGCAATATAAGTTATGCTCGTACTTCTCTCACCGCTATTAGTTGTGTCATTCCTTTAATTTTGCCCCTATAACTTTTTGAAAAAAAAATACAATTGTACCATTTTTCTTTCCGATTACACTTGTACTCTGAGATATCGTCAGTTTGAGAAGAGAATGGATTAACCCGAGGGGTACAACCGTTCATTGCCCAAGAAGGTAGGGGCACATTGCGAAAGAGAGATGGGTATAATTGATATTCCAGAATCTAAGATGGATACAACCGTAAAAGACCTACATTTTTAATGTTGAGAAACAAACGCGCAGGCGGGCACCGACC
Source organism: Ottelia alismoides (assembly GCA_037367405.1). NCBI lineage: Eukaryota > Viridiplantae > Streptophyta > Magnoliopsida > Alismatales > Hydrocharitaceae > Ottelia > Ottelia alismoides. The sequence goes on from JAZKJV010009363.1 coordinate 46,302, forward strand.
CATTGGTTATGTCTACTTATAAGATGATAAAAGAAACCACGAATTAAACTAAACTAGGATGATACCCACGCTTCGTTGTGGTACAGAGGTTGGCGTAATTTGTTTGCAAATTCGAAGAGGGGATTTCTACGTGGTAATAAGAAATTAACTTATAAATTAATTTGTTCCTCTTGCCTCTTCTCTGCTGTAGGTGGCACGAGCTAATGTTGAAAGGCAGTGGCGGAGGCCGATGCATGCTGGTTGGGCGGCTGATGGAATGGGGCCGCACGGTGGGCTCCGATGGAGGCTGATAGTTCTAGAAACAATGCTGGATGCTTGTTTCTGCTCGAGGGAGTTGGTATCCAGGCGAGTCCTCCATCCTATGTGCCTGCACCTACTAAAAAATGAAGGCTCGAGCTATGCTCCGGCAACTTAAAGCGGAGGGGAATGGACTAAGGTCCAATGAATGATGAGAAGATGCTCGTCTTTGGCAGCTTGGTGACGCTCATCTTCGACGGCGACAGTCTGATCATCGTGGGAATGAGGGAGAGAACAAGAGGGCACGATTTGCAAATAAGATTGAGCATTAGGATATTTTTGTCTTTTTTAACGGAAATTGTCAAGTATAACGATCATCCAAATGGAACATAACACATGAATATGTCATGTAAGAGTTATGCATTATTCAGGGTTCTAGGTTTAAGTACGAATTATCGAGGGTTCATGGAGTAATCACGAAACTACGCAGGGTTATGGGTGTAAATATCCCAAAAAATGAAGTGAAATATTCAAGAAAAGTAGACCAAAAATACTCCTGAAAATTCTTTATGCAATTAACCAAGAAAGAAACAACATGTTACCAGAAACAACTTTGAAGATACGTCAATACTTTATACAAAATAAGAAACATATATACATAATAATAAAATAGTAAAACTCTATTAAACATATGTAATATAAGGCAACTTGATATTTTACCTACTCGGTATACCTTCGAGATTATAATGGTACCAAATATGAAATTAACAACATACACATATAAAAAACGCAAACTTTCATCAACAACTCACAAACAGTAACTTTAAGATAAATTACTTCTATTAAAAAGACTTATTTTAAATGAATAAAGCATAAAACTACAAACTACCGGAACCAGCTTCGAATATACACAAATGTTTGTTCTAGAGGAACATATGTATACATATAAGTATATAGTGCTCCTTTATAAAACTTTTCTAGCAAAAACGTCCCAGCTATTTTACCTATGTGGTATAACTTGCAAGTTAGCCACAAAGCATATACATGTATAATAAAAATTCAAAACTTCATTGGTCTTATGAAAATGAAAAATTTTGTGTTGTAAATTTAAATTATACAATTCATTTAAAAAGACTAAATTCACACAAGTAATCAAGAATTAAACATCATATTAGTTGAAGCTACTCCGAAGATACATATATACTTGATGCAGAAAAAAACATGTATACGAAGTAAGCAAATAGTTCAACACTATTAAACCTTTGTAATAAAAAACAACTCAGATATTTTACCTACATGGTATACCTTGGAAATTATAGTGCTACTAAATATGAAATTAATAACATACATATGTAAAAAATAAATTTCCATTAACAATCCCCCAAATGATTATTTTATATTCTAATTTAAAGTAGCAAACTATAGACAAATTATAGAAACTGATACAAACATAGAGTGCAAGCTATTTGGGAAGTTGTACCACTATATACTATTTCAATTCCAGAACATGTATCCAGTTGGTAAGAGAATATATAGAATCTTCAAATATAGCACTTTAAAATAACATCAACCAAAATTTTCATTTATAAACGTAAATGTAAATCCAATAACGGAAAACGTTGAATTTTTAAAATTGACTATTTATAGGGAAAAACATCTTAAAGACATTAGCAAATGACTATACTATTTTGCATTGCAAGCATTACGTAAAAATAACAAGAAAGCATGCTGCAAAGTGCAAACATATAAACAAATGAAAACATTCTCCTGTAAACCACAGACGACAGGTGGTGAGATGAAGTCTGAAGTCTTCACAGCTGCAAAAGTCGAAGGATAGGAGACGAAGATCCATGTGCCAATGGATGGGTGCGACGCTCAGAGCAACAAAACTCATAGAAGAGATGGGGGAATCAGTTTTAGTATAATGAATAGCTAGTGGTTCGATCGTAGAAAGTCAATCATGATGACTTCACCGTTTTGATATTTGGTTCAGTATTTAAATCCTTGAAACATTACCCCGTGGAAAAGCCATCAAAGATCTTGTCAGGCCTATTTAGAGGAGCCATTTAGAGGAAGAGGAACTTTATGGACGATTGGTCGGTGTCATGCAAGTTCTCTTGTACATATCGTTATTGACTTTGACTCTTGTCCTCCCCTCCTTCTCTCCTTTTTTTATCGGTCGTACCCTTTCGAGATATTACAATGTCAGTTATACCTCTTTTTTTTTGGGAATATCAGTTGTACCTCTGACTTCTTGCCGCTCTATCACTTACCCCTCCGTTACTTTGACCATCAATGAGTTGAATTTAACCATGATTTTTTTCAAACCATGATTTGGGTAAAGAGGGGTAAAACTGGAAATTAAAAGGATCACCTTTGAAATTGAAATCCACAATCGAAGATGGAGAAGACGACGAAGCATGGAGACCCATCCGGCCACATCACCCTCCAAGTTCATCATCGTCGGTGGCCGAAGAGAATTCAACTACAAGTCATGATCATCCTCCTCGATCCTCCTCGGCCAGGGGCTACACCTTCTTCTTCTCTGATCAAAGGCTGGGTCGGAGGAGGGGGCCTGGGTGTCTGGGGAGGAGGCAGAGGGGAGGGTTGGGTAGTGGTGCATGTCGAACTGATGAAGTCCGAGAGGCTGGTGGGGGAGGAGGAGGCTCTGGGCGGAGGGAAGAGGGGGACGGGAGTGGAGATGGAGGTTGCAGACAGAGGGGTGAGGAGGAGGAGGTTGGGGAGGGGAAGGAGGAGACAGAGGCTGGGGGTGGAGGGGGAGGCTGCGAGCAGAGGAGGAGGGGAAGTTGCAGTCGAAGGAGGAGAATGGGATAGAGGAGGAGGTTGTGGGCATGGTGAGGAGAACGAGGGCGAAGTGGGAGGCTGCAGGTAGAGGACAAGGAGGAGGTTGCAGGCGGAGGAGGATGTTGCAGGCGAATGGGTGAGGAGGAGGAGGATGCTGGGGGCAGAGGAGGAGTATGTGGTAGGGTGAGCAGAACAGGGGCGGAGGGGGAGGCTGCGTAGGCAGAGGAGGAGATTGCAAACGGGGTAAGGAGGATGGAGCGGAAGGGAAGTCTATGGGCGGAGGGATGAGGAGATCAAGGGTGGAGGAGGATTCTGGGGGTGGTGGAGGAGGTTGCGGGCAGGTTGAGGAGGACAGGGCGGAGGGGGAGGCGTGGGGGAGGAGCGGGGGGGGGGGGGGGGGAGCTCGGGGCAGAGGAGGTTGCAGGAGAGCTCGGGGTGGAGGAGGAGCGGGGGCAGAGGGGGAGGCGCGGGAGCGGAGGAAAGAGCCGGGGAGGAGGATGAGAAGGAGGAAGAGGAAGAAGATGATGGAGAAGGAAGAGGATGAGGAGGACTTTTTAGTCCTCTTTTTTAAATTTAATTCCATTTGTATCCTCAAAGTTAACGTCCGTTTGCGTTGGTTATGGACGGTTAGTAACCCGAGGGGCACAAGTGGTAGTATGTTAAGAAGTTGGGGGCACAACTGATATTCCCAAAAGGGAGGGGCATAACTGATATTGCAATATCTCGGAGGGGCACAACTGATAGACATCCTTTCTTTTTTGTCTATGTCTTGGGCCTGATGATGAGGTATGCCCCATCATCCATCTTATCCATGCTATGGATCATACTTGATGTTCACCTTGACCGAGGTCTGCCTAAACACTTTACTACAAGTACATTTTAAGGTTCAAACTGTGAGTTACAGATAAAGGCATGATTGAGTGGCCATAAGAATCGGTAATCTACGTGAACATGGCGTTGTTAGTGAAAGAAGTGGGATGATTGATTAGTGTTTTACAGGAGCATGGGCATGGGCATATGCACATGCTTATAAAAGAATAATGGTGTTCTTACGGAAACCCTCAACCAAAGCATTTTAGCCTCTCCTTTCCTTATTTTTCCCTTCGTACAAAAGCCATTGAACTCTTTCGAGATAAATTCATTACTTATATCCGTTGATTCCAATACCCTATGAAATATATGTATGTATGTATGTATGTGGAAAGGAAGAAAGCCACAATTAGTTTACTTGGAGATGAGGATGTGAAGCACATGTCTCGATTCCATATCGGTTTAGAGACAAGCTTGATATTATGACATTGAAGTGCATATTTATTGATTATTTAGACTAAGTCCAAAGGTATAGGTTTTTTACACAAAGAAAGGGTTTTATTTGAGAGTCATGATGCTATTTTTCTTGAGAATAAAGAACAAAAGCAACATGAAGTAAATGAGTAAGAACCTCTACTTGATTTGTTTGATAATGACGTCGACTCAGAAATCAATCAAATCGGAATGGTATTCTTCCCAAATTTAAAAGATGAACATATTCACGATGGCATCCCTTCGGAGGTCATGGGTGAGTCTAGATGACCAATTGGTATAACTAGCAATAAGAGACACTGAATGCAACCTGCTTGGAAGTGCGGTTATCATCTGTACTCTTGCGAGGTTTCATCTTTTGTTGTTGATGAAGATATTGTAGATTGTACAAATCTTACGTCCTTTGATGAAGCAATGGCTTCATCTGAGTAAGAATCATGGTAGATAGTCATGAAGGATGAACTTGACTCCATCGAAAAATAATGTATGGAACCACATGACTACTAACAGCCAAAAAGTCCATAGGATGTAAACATGTATTCAAGATAAAAATCTAGTTGATGGTATGATATGTATGTATGTATGTATGTATAAAGCATGCCATCTTTGCATCAATAAGGATGATATTGACCTTGGTCACATATATGAATCACGAGTTATTCCAAATGGATGTCAAAATACGTTTCTCAAGTGGACAATTGAAGAAAGACATATACATACAACAAAATGCAATTAATTTTCAGACATATAGAAATGAGAATATGTTTAAATTGAAAAGTCAAATTTTATGATACAATTATTCAATTGATATTGTGGCTAATAAAGGGGATATTATGTATATATCATGCACAATGGGAACAAGTTTATGATTTTGTCATTATATGAGGATGACATGTTACTCGTTGGATATGACACAGAGTTGTTGAATGATATATATTACAAAATAAATACTAAATTCGATATGAACAACATGGAAAGGCATAAAAATGTTCTTGGAATCCATATCATGACAGACAAAATCTCAAGAATATTAAATTTAAATCAAGACAAATATTTGCATATGCATATGATATTGAAGAGTTTTTCAATGCAAAATAATACTCCGCTCCTACACTGTTGGTGATGAAAAAGACTTAGTAAATATGCAAGAAAGGGATGGGAACCCCTTGTTCATATGCACAAGCAGTGGGTAATTCAATATATGGAATGTTATGTACAATACTTAGTTTGGCTTATCCAATAAACCTAGCTAGTAGATATCGAAATAATCTTGAGTAGGTAGAAAGTCATCAAGAGAAATCTTCGATATCTGAAAGATATTATATCTCCAGTGTAGATTTCATACAAGATATTGATTATATGAAATCTACATCAGATTATCAATTCATGTTTAGTGGTATGGTTATTTTTTTGGTAAAGCAAGAAATAAAGTTGTGTATCTAGATATGTGAAAGAAATCGAATACGTTGCATATTGCATGGCTATCACTCGTGTTGTCAATTGAAGGGAAATAATGACTGGGATGGTTCCTTGCAGTGGCCTTAAAACAATTGCCCTTGTTAGGGAGGACTTGTTGAAAAAAAGGTTTTTTTATCAACTGTGCCCCTCTGAGATCTTGCAATTTCAGTTATGCCCCTCCCTTTTTGGGAATATCAGTAGTGCCCCCTACTTCTTGGCGTTCTATCACTTGTGCCTCTCGAGTTAGTTGCCGTCCATACCCACCGTAAACAGACGTTAACTTTGGGGACACAAAAGGAATTTAATTACAAAAGAAGGCTGGAAAGTCATCCCACCATCTTCCTCCTCCTCCCCATCATCTTCATCTTCCTCTCCTTCTCTTCCTCCTCCCCATCCTATTGATCCTCCTCCAATGCCTCCTCCCCTCACCCAGCTCCTCCCTCAGCCCTCAGCGTGTTCTCGATTCTTGTATTTTTCTCGTACTATTGTAACATCCCGAGCTTAGGTCTCCGGTCTGTTATCGAGGAAAACCAGCCTTGACAACTTGTTGAGTACGGGTCCAAATGGACCCGTTGGCAACCAATCAAAATACTTAAGCCCAAGTTATCAAGTAGTAATTCCCATAGCTTATAAACCACACCCACACTTCGTGAGTTTTAGAAGTGGCACTAAGTTTGGGGGTATAGGCCCCCACTTATATTCGCAACGTCCTCGTTGCGACATGATCCATCAGTTATTCCCGGTGACAGTGGCGGTTGCACGCCCCGGATAGCCATTTCCCCCTATCTCTTTGTAGGGGTGGCTCACCTCTCGGGTAGCCTTTCCACTATCAGAGAGAAATTGGCTCTGATACCATTTCTCGATTTATGCGTGTCATCCTTGCGCAGGGACCATGCTAATATTCTTCGATGATTCAACCATCTGAGATAATTCTATATCAACTTTTGAGCTATCAATACCTTCTCAATCAATGCTGAGTGAATTTGCATTCCTGCAACAAAAATATCATGGTTCCCATCCGTAAAAGGCTTCCACTGAACAAAATCTTCGACGAGCTTCCACTACAATCTCAAGCAAGAAAACTTAACTTCCCATTTCCTGTTGAGCGCATCTGCTACTGCATTAATTTTTTCTGGATGATACTCCAAAAAAATCATAATCTTTCAATAGCTCCTACCATCTCCGTTGCCTCATATTCAAGTCCTTTTGAGAGAAGAGATATTTGAGCCTCTTATGGTCAGTAAGCACCTGAAATTCCTCTCCATACAGATAATGCCTCCACAATTTCAATGCAAAAACAACTACGACTAGCTCAAGATCATGAGTAGGAAAATTTCTCTCATGAATTTTCAATTACCTACTGCTTTAAAGGACTTGGATTCAAATCTCAAGAGGAATGTTTCAGACACTTGAAATTACCGACTAATTATTTTGCTGTAACACTCATACCCTCAAACATAGTCCCACATCTGAAACTCACGAAGTTTGAGGGTGGGTTATAAGTGATGGGGATTACTACTTGACAACTTAGGCTTAAGCATTTTGGGTGATTGCCAGATGGTCCATCTGGGCTCGGATCCAACAAATTTTCAGGGCCAGTTTTCCTCGATAACAGATCGGAGACCTAAGCTCGGGACATTACAAATAGTATCAGAGCGGGTTCCCTCTGATAGTGGAAAGGGCAACACGAAGGGAACTAAGCCGGGAGCGTGCAGCCGCCACTGTCACTAGGAATAAGCGAATGGGCCATGTCGCAACGAGGACGTTGCGAATATAAGTGGGGGAACACCCACACCCCCAAAGATAGTCCCACATCTAAAACCCATAAAGTGTGAGAGTGTGTTATAAGTGATGGGGACTACTACTTGACAACATGTGATTAAGCATTTTGGGTGGTTGTCAATGGATCCACTTGGGTACGAACCCAACAAGTTATCAGGGCTAGTTTTTCTCGATAACGGACCGGGGACCTAATCCCGAGACATTACAACTATGGTGGAGTTAACATTTA